>JADBJO010000533.1:321596-361596 GCA_016801955.1 Conus betulinus | reverse complement strand
GTGGAATGAGGCGTGGAGGGGCATATACAACTCAGTCCAGTTGTAAATATGAGTAGAACACATACCCTTTAGAATTCATTCCGGTCACGTGTGAGTGGAACAGACGCATATTCACTACAATTCAGTCCATGCATATGAGTAGAACAGACACATACTCCTTATAATTTATTCCCGTCACGAATGGGTAGAGTAGATGCATATTCACTATAATTCAGACCAGGCATGCACGAGTAGAACAGACACATACTCTTTATAATTTATTCCCGTCACGAATGGGTAGAGTAGATGCATATTCACTACAATTCAGACCAGGCAAGCATGAGTAGAACAGACACATACCCTTTCTAATTTATTCCCGTCACGTATGGGCAGAGCAAATGCATATTCACTACAACTTAGTCAAGCATATATTAGTAGATGAGACACAAATCCTTTATAATTCATTCCAGTCATATATGACCTGAACAGGCGTTTCTCTATTACTATTCTGTCTAGTAACATATAGGTATAGAACAGGCCCTCTCGCTGTGTATTTCAGTCGTCATGTGTGCAGAAAGCAGAGACATACCCCCACCTCCCCCCCCCCCCCCCCCCCCCCAGCCAGCCCTCTCTCTGTTTCAGTCCATCATATATTTGTAGAACCGGAATATACCCCGTTTATTTCCGTCCAGTCATGGTATCGAACAGACCCGCCGGAAGAAAAGAAACACAGACCCCTTCACTTTCCCCCTAAATTTCAGCGACCGTGAGAAAGAATTACAATTCAGTTGTACTTGTGTGTGTGTGTGTGTGTGTGTGTGTGTGTGTGTGTGTGTGTGTGTGTGTGTGTGTGTGGACTCGCGTGCACGTGCATGTGCGCTATCTACTTATCTATCAATGAGTCAGTCAGTCAGTCAGTCGATCTATTTATTTGTCTCTCTGTCTGTTTGCCTGTCTATCTAACTGTCTGTGTTTCTGTCTGTCTGTGTGTCTGCCAAACTATGAAAGTATGTATGTATATCTATATGTATGTATGTATCTATCTATCTGTCTATTATATATCTATCTATCCACCTTTCTCTCTCTATATCTATCTATCTATCTATCTGTGTGTGAAAATCACGTGTAATCGTACAAAAAAATACACACATGTGCACGTACGCATACGCGCGCGCGCGAGAGTGAAAGAAAGCACGTGAAGACAGACAGACAGACACACACACACACACACACACACACACACACACACACACACACACACACGGCGCGCGCGTGTGCGCACCCCCCCCCCCCCCCCCCCCCCCCATACACACACACACACACTGTCCAGGGAACACATATCGTCTATGGCCTTTATACACACATTCATATTATTTTCTTCCCTTTGCCACTCGCGCCAAGCCAGCCAAGCACACAGACACACGGCACAGTCCACCATTGTTCGTTCTGGCACTTTCATCCACCAAACAATCAACCAATCAGTGCGCACGCGCAGTGATTGTACGCACTCTCGGCAACTTCCGGGACACGTGCAATCAACCGACGTCACAGGCTATCCCAGCAGGCTTGGGTTTCACGTGCGGGCACGCGACAATAGCAGCGCCCTCTGTGTTCCCATGAAACATTTCTCCTCATTCTGTGCCGGGCCAGGGAGAGGATGGTCTCCCTTTGCTGGTTTGGCCGAAAGGCCGTTGTCAGCTATCTTGTTCATCAGCAAACAATCAAGGCAAATCAACAAACACTACAAAAACCATTACTTTTTTTTTACAGCAAACAATCAACGTCAAATCAATAAACACTTCAACAGCCATTATTTTTTTTTCCATATCAGCAAACAGTTTACGCCAAAACAACAAACACGACAACAACCATTGTTCTTTTTCATTTTAATATCAAACAATCAACGCCAAATCAATAAACATTACAACGATCATTATCATTTTTTTTCATCATTAAACAATCAACGTCAAATCAATAAACAATACTAAAACCATTATTCTTTGTTTTATCAACAAACAATCAACGCCAAATCAACAGACTCTACAACAACCATTCTTCTTCTTCTTCTTTTTTTTTTTTGAATCAGTAAACAATCTACGCCAAATCAATAAACACTACAACAACCATTATTTTCTTCATCAGTAAACAATCAACGTCAAATCAATAAACACTACGACAACCATTTAAAAAAAATCAGTAAATAATCAACATCAAATCAATAAACATCACAACCATAATTCTTTTTTTATCCGTAAAAAAAAATAAACGTCAAATCAATGAACGCTACAACAAATATTATTTTTTTTATCAGCAAAGAATCAACGTCAAATCAACAAACACTACAACAACCATCATTCTATTTCTTTTTAATCAGCAAATAATCGACGACAAATCAACAAACACTTCAACAACCATTATTTTTTTCGGTCAGCAAACAATCGACATCAAATCACAACCACTACAATAACCATCAATCGCTTTTATTTAAAAAAAAAAAAAAGAAAAAGAAGAAAGAAAGAAAAGAGAAAAACAGTTGGTATCAAATCAACAACCACTACGGCAGCCATCGATCTTTTCATCAGGAACAATCAACCTCAAATCACAACCACTACGGCAGCCATCGATCTTTTCATCAGGAACAATCAACCTCAAATCAACAACCACTACAACAGCCATCGATCGATCTTTTTCATCAGCGAGCACTCAACGTCAGATCAGCAACCACTACCATAGCCATCAATCATTTTATTTCAGCAAACAATCAGCATCAAATCAATTCCTGATACAACAACCATCACTCCTTTTCATCATCAAAACAGTGGATGCTCAAATCAACAACCACAACACAGCCATTCATCTTATTCATTACAAAACAATCAACATCCAAATAACGACCACGACAACAAGCATCAATCTTTTCACCAGAAAAGTCAAAATCAAATCAGCTATCACTACAACAGCTATCATTTTTTTTTCATCAGAAACAATCAAAATCAAATCAACAACAGCTAATAGAGCCATGAGGGGTAGGGAGGCCATGAGGGGTAGGGAGGGGGGGGGGGAGCGGGGGGGGGGGGGGGGGGGGGGGGGGGATTTTCACAGGGACCGACGATAGTCAAATGGTCAGAACCTCTGCCTGCGGAGCTGACGGTCTTGAGTTCGAACCAGTGATAAAGTTGGATTTTTTTTTCGGCTTGGAAACCCGCTCTGTCCACCAGCAGTAAACTGTTACCTGATTCAGTACAGGGAAGGTTAAAGGCGGTGGAAGGAGCGGGATCGGTACCGCCTTCCATCATGCCATGTCCTAGACACGGTGAACCTCTGACAGTTCACTGTCCCTACAGCCAACAGGCTACGGACAGTAACCAAAATCAAATCAACAGCCACTACAATGACCACTAATCCTTTTCATCAGGAAATTATCAACATCAATTAAACAACCACTACAGTAGCCGTAATCTTTTTTTTTTTTCATCAGCAAGCAACCAACATCAAATCAACAACCCTTGCAACAACCACCAGTCATTTCCACAAACGATCATTTTAATCAGGAAACTTGCAACATCATCAATTCGACTAGCAGTGTGCCAGCAGTACCCGCCATCGCTTTGTAATTAAAGTTGTCTTTCCTGAGGGACCGCCCCTTGATTCCAGCCGACCAGGCGATTTACACAAAGTAGAAGTACACCCGGATGGGCGCGGATCTTAGTCAAGATCAACCGATTCGTAGATATGCCCTTTCAGCAGGTTCAACTGTAAAAAACGAAAAAAAAAAAAAAAAAAAAAAAAAAATTCCGCCAAAGGAACTTACACTTCGGTCGTGCTGAAAAAGTTGTATCGTTTCGTGGTGTGTGTGTGTGTGTGTGTGTGTGTGTGTGTGTGTGTGTGCGTGCGTGCGTGCGTGCGTGCGTGCGTGCGTTCGTGTGTGTGCGTGTGTGTGTGTGTGTGTGTGTGTGTGTGTGTGTGTGTGTGTGTGTGTGTTTGAATGGAAAATGCAAAATACGAAATGTCAAAGTTTGCTTCATCAGAAATTCATGATAGTGTATACATCATTGATCACTACGAATTCGTAGCTATGACTTCCCAGTCACCCTGCTCAGTGGAAAATTTGTAGTGATCTTATCAATGCTTCAATCTTAACCTGATCCTGGATCTGTTATCTGAACCGGATGGACAGCACGGATCTGTACCAAGCTGCAATCCATTGACCCCACACTCCAGCTTCCCAGCACATTTGGTCCAGATATTTTAAAATCAATAATCATTTTGTAATTAATTTTGGATCCGTCGTTAAATCCAGATCCGTTCCACGGGTTTGCGCTTCTTAGTCTTTGAAACCACATTCTATCTTTTGAGGAAGTTTGGATTCAATAGGTAGAGTAGGGTATTTTCTCCCCTGACTTTTGTTGACAGACACAGACTTACGAACAGATAAACAAAGCGCCGCTGGTGAAGGTTATAAAGTAAACCCCACCCTTCTTGCGCCTGTTCACGTAAGCTTTGTATACAGTATTGACCTACTGATGTATCTATTTGTTCAGCAAAATAGGCTTACAAGTATGAGTTAGCTCCCTGTTTTTCAGTTGAACATCATGACCTTTCCGTCTCTTGTTTGTAGAGAGAGAGAGAGAGAGAGAGAGAGAGAGAGAGAGAGAGAGAGAGAGAGAGAGAGAGAGAGAGAGAGAGAGTCGATCGGCCCAAGACGTAGTTTACTGGATAGACAGTTTGTTTACTTACTGATTAGCCGACGTCATCGCTAAAATTAGTAAATCTTTTTTTTCTGTTTAAGCGATCGATGTCATAGTGTCTTCAAAAAGGAAGAAAAACAATAACAGGAAATGGGGAAAAAAAATGAAAAGGGGAAAAGAAAAGAGAGGGAAAAAAAAGGAAAAAAGTAATCAAATTGAACTACTATACTTCAACACAATACTTATGGAAAAGATGGTTTCTACCCTAAACTACTTTACCTTATTGTATAAGTTTCTCTCGTGTTTGTAAAGTGTTCATATGTTCTTGTTGATGATGTGACTGCTGTTTCCACTCCCTTCCTCCCATTTCCATGTTATTCTTTTTATTTTTCTCTACTTTTTGTCTGTCTGTTTGTTTTTTCTTTTTTCTTTTTCAATGTTTCGTTAAAAAAATCCCAAGCACGAGGTGAAATGCTTAGTATATTGTGAATGTATTTAACCGCCAATATTGTAAATGTCTATTTGAGTTCAGTATAAGCCTAGGCTTGTTGTTGCTCATTCGTCCTGTCAATTATGAAGCTATTCTGTTCATTTGTTTCTGAAATAAAATTTATTTAAAACCAGAGAGAGAGAAAGAGAGGAATAAACGCACTTCGTAAATGTTCCCTCTAAGGGGTACAGGTCTTTTCGAATTACGTAATGCCACCATTTATGTTGTCTATGGACTGTGATAGTCACATTCTTTTACTGGTAGACATTATGACAGGAATTCTCACTGCCAGCCTATAAAGGCAGTTATCTGCATGGGAAAGTGCTCGCACCAAAAGCCAAAATTACAATTTTCCTATATAGCAGGAGTTCGGTTTCTTTGTAACTGGGGAGAGGGGCACTTGGAGTTTGGAGTGTAAATCGAGATTCCAAGAGAATGTTCTTTTTTTTTTTTGTAAGGGGGGGGGGGGGGGGGGGGGGGGTGGGGTGGCAGGGGGGATGGAACAAGTCTGTGACGTAGGATGATGATCCAATACCATGCTGAATAGAATGGATGATGTTAATAAACGTTTATTTAAAGCTGAAGAGGGGCGCAGGTGCACTCAGTGAGACCCGCTGTCGTGTGTTACTTCATTATAGAGAAGTGCTGAAACTTCTGGATTGTTTTATTCCGTTTCTGTGGTATTCTGTCTCCTGTAGTTATGTCTTGAATCGTTGGAATGTTCCGTTTTTGCTGTATTCTGTCTTCGATATTTATGTTTTGAATCATTGGAATATTCGGTTTTTGCTGTATTCTGTCTTCTGTAATTATGTCTTGAATCGTTGGAATATTCCGTTTTTGCTGTATTCTGTCTTCTATAATTGTGTATTGAATTACTGAATATGATACTTTGCTAACACTTGCACTTGTTTCTGGTGGCTTTATCTTCTCCTTATTTGATTGTGAGTTCACTTAATTCGTCATTTGTTTACCAAACCATTCGTTGAAGATGTGAGTAGTTACATGGGTTTAAAAAAAAAAAAAAACATGTTGCTTCGCGCTAGGTGCATTCTTGCTTTTCGATCCGACGTTTGATCATAGTTTAATCTGCTACAAAATAGTAATTATGGGTTACGAAAAGAATGATTGTGAAGCATCTGAACTGCGTCAAACAAGCAGAACTAAACGCAAAGACGACGAATTGCTTGCTTCCTGAAATAACTCCCCAATAAATCCATCCGTTTCTGAGCTTCTGTCCTTGTCTTTATAGTGCCTTTGTAAAACCTTCGACAGTATTTCACTTTTATTTCAACTTATCTATTTCACTTAAAAGAGGCATCTCTTGTACATCTTTTCCCTGTTCTATAATTTGCGTTTTTTTTTTTTGTTTTTTTTTATCATATATAGGCTTCGGTAAAGAAATCGCTTTCTAGGATAGTAATGCTTTCCCCCTAAAACAAATTAATCAATTGGTCTTAACCAGTTTTGTCGAGGGTATGCTCAGATAATATCGTTATTCGGATCCACAAAAGTGTTTCCCTCTCCATCTTAAAACCTATTTAGCTTCCGAATGCATTAGTATTAGGTCAGTTTTGTTTCTCTATCTAGTCTAGTTGCCTTTCAACTCTGCTTTCTTGTTCAAAACTCATAAAGCGGTGTCCTAAACAACAGATTCCTTCTCTCTCTTAGTTTCTAATTTCCGCTCATTTTGTGTTTTCCTTCCGCCGCTGAACATACTGTAGTGCTATTCCTCATTTCCATCAGAAATACGTACACAAGAAATTGTTTCAGATCTCGTAAACTAAACATCTGTAATATTTTCAGCTTTACATATTTATTGTGCAATGGTTGTTTCTATCCTTTCATTTATTTCGTTGACGTATTTATGATCTCTTTTTTTTTTTTTTTTTTTTTTTTTTTTACAGTCTCCGCTCCAGAAGAAATGACATAATTACCAGGGAGTGGTCTATTCTATACGTAGAAAGAATGTCTGCCGATTTTTATCACAGGCATTTTCCAAACCAAGAAGACCAGCGGTGTATGCTAAGGTGGATTATTTCTTCTCCGTGTGAAACGTCGGAGCTGCGAATTTAGTGTTTCCAAATGTCAGCCAACACGGAGGACACTATCTTCTTCAGCACTTCACTACGTCATCAACCAGCTAGGGGAAACAGCAGTGAAAGCACCAGCGCGTCAACAATGGCTTTATTGAAGAATGTTCCAGCCAAGAAGCACGGATGCAGACTTCCACTGACGTAAGCCACTGAGGCAATTCGGAACGGACAAGCTGCACGTACGTCCACTCCCCCCCACGGACAATTCCATGCATGAGTAATACCAGCAGATCCTCATCGACAAACTAAACAGCTGAGATGATAGAAGCCCTGATCCTCGCTGCAAACATATTGGAACACAGCGCAGAACCTAATGCCCGGGTCGTCTTTCAAGTCGAAGTCAAGATCACTTTATTATCTCAAAAACAGAAATGAAGAGCAGGTGGAACAGTTAAAATACACGCAACAGATGACAGTACATTAAATAATCAATGTACAATTCTCTGAAAACAAAATGACCTTTAACTCCACCCACATCACTCAACCTGCGTACATAAATTCCAAGATCGTCGGCAGCATTATGAGATTATGATATGTTAACATTGTATGTCTGAAAAATACTTCAAAAAATAATACAGGGAAGGATTACCAGATATTTAATGCAAAAAATACTATTATTCCTGAAAGTTTGATAGTCTGTCACACACACACACACACACACACACACACACACACACACACACACACACACACACACACAAATACGCGACGCGCGCGCTCGCGCACACACACACACACACACACACACACACACACACACACACACACACACACACACACACACATATACATGCACACACACACACCCCCTCTCTCTCTCTCTCTCTCTCTCTCTCTCTCTCTCTCTCTCTCTCTCTCTCTCTGTGACCGACGCCGTGCCTATCCTTGAATCATTGAACGCAGACAAACTACCTCACCTGCCGTGGGCACTGAAAAGCACCATTTGGCATTGCAGTGGATCTCCACCTACTGTGGCATCCAAGGAAACGAGAGGCAAGCAGACTACTAGCTAAAAAACAAACAAACAAACAAAAAAACAAACAAAAAAAAAAAAACAAAACGGGGGCGCATATGATAGATCTAGATAAAACGAAAATGGTGGCGGTTCTCACAGGGATAAAGATCGTCATTAAATCCCTGCACAGGACGCTCCAGACACAGGATAACTGCCATCATCTGCACAGGCAGGTGCGGGTCATCATTTTTGCCGCTTGAGGACTAGGCACAACCAACCTATACAGACGTCTCCACCCGGCGCTGTCTCCAATCTTTTTTTTTGTAAAGATGACCATGGAGCACTTTCTCCAAGTCTAAACCGTTCTGTAGGGGCTAAAGGAGAAGACATGGCCCTCCAGGGGTGAGCATTACTCTGCAAGACAGGGGGGCCCCCCAGGGTTCAAGGAGAAAACATAGCTGATGACCATTACTCTGCATGACAGGGTTGGGGGGGGGGGGGGGGGGGGGGGGGGCGGCCCTCCAGGGTTCAAGGAAAAAAAACGTGGCCAATGACAATTACTCTGCAAGACGGGGAGGGGGTGGGGTGGGGTGGGGATGGGGGCTCCAGGGGTTGAAGGAGAAGACATGGCGGATGATCATTACTCTGCAAGACAGGGGGACCTCCAGGGGTTGAAGGAGAAACATGGCCGACGACCATTATTCTGCAAGACAGGGGGGCCCTCCAGGGGTTGAAGGAGAAAACATGGCCGATGACAATTACTCTGCAAGACACGGAGGGGGGGGGGGGGGGGGGGGGGGGGAGGGGGGGTGCAGGGGTTGAAGGAGAAGACATAGCCGATGACCATTACTCTGCAAGTCGGGGGGCCCTCCAGGGGTTCAAGGAGAAGACATGGCCGATGACCATCACTCTGCAAGACAAGGGCCCCTCCAGGGGTTCAAGAAGACATGGCCGATGACATCATTCTGCAAGACAGGGGGCCCTCCAGGGGTTAAGGAGAAGACATGGCGGAATCATGAACATTACTCTGCAAGACAGGGATCCTCCAGGGGTTTAAGGAGAAGACATGGCCGATGACCATCATTCTACAAGACAGGGGGCCCTCCAGGGGTTTAAGGAGAAGACATGGCGGATGAACATTACTCTGCAAGACAGGGATCCTCCAGGGGTTCAAGGAGAAGACATGGTCGATGACCATTACTCTGGAAGATAGGGGGGCCCTCCAAGGGTTCAATAAGACATGGCGGATGACCATCAGTCTGCAAGATGGGGATGGGGTTGGGGGGGGGGGGGGAGGGGGAGGGCCTTCAGGGGTTCAAGGACAAGACATGGTGGATGGCCATTACTCTGCAAGACAGGGGGCCCTCCAGGGGTTCAAGGAAGACATGATGGCTGACCATTATTCTGCAAGACAGGGTTCCTCCAGGGGTTCAAGGAGAAGACATGGCCGATGACCATCACTCTGCAAGACAGCGGGGCCCTCCTGGGGTTGGAGGAGGAATAAACATGACCGATGACCATTACTCTGCAAGACAGGGGTTGAAGGAGAAGACATGGCCGATGACCATCACTCTCAAGACAGCAGGGCCCTCCTGGGGTTGAAGGAATAAAGATGACCGATGACCATTACTCTGCAAGACAGGGGTTGAAGGAGAAGACATGGCCAATGACCATCACTCTACAAGACAGCGGGGCCCTCCAGGGGTTGAAAGAGAAGACATGGCCGATGATCATCACTCTACAAGACATCGGGGCCCTCCAGGGGGGTTAAAGGAGAAGACATGGTCGATGACCATCACTCTGCAAGACAGGGGGCCCTCCAGAGGTTCAAGGAGAAAGACATGGCCGATGACTATGACTGTACGTAATAAGCTGCAGGGGCCACTCTTTTCACCCTGAGGACGGATTGCCAAATGGGACGATGTTTCAGACGAAAGCAGTCAATTAGTTCTGTGAAATAACTAAACTTGCCGCCTCCCTCAAAACCACCCGCAAATGAAAGAAAATATACACCAGTCAAAACTAAGTTAAACGAAGGGAAAGTTAAACGAAACAACAAAGAAAGAAAAAAAAAAAGGAAAGGAAGAAGAAAGAAAGAAACTAAACAACAAAAACCACCGCAAAAAAAAAGTTCATTTTATTATAGAATTTTCTCACCCGTAAAACTGCTGTTTACATAACATTTCTTGTGAAATGCGCAATCGCATCTCTTTTTTCTCCTCCCTCACTATCACTCCTCCCTATTCTTTCTCCTCTCCACCATCGTCATCTCCGCACTGGGGGAATGTTGGTTAACTGAATCAGTTTGACGAAGATCAAAGGTGAAAGTTTTTTTGTTTTTTTTCTTAAAAAAAAAAATTTCTTTTACCAGTGTGACGTGAATGAGTGTTGCAATTTGCTGACGTCAATCTCCATTCCTCTGTAACTCTCTCTCTCCCCCTGAAGTTATTGATATGCACAAACGACGAAACAAGCAACAGACACGTACATAAAAACAAAGCAGGTAAATAAATCATTCGTCATTTCGTTTGGTGGTACGCTTATAAAAAGACAAAAAAAAAAAAAAAAAAAAAAAAAAAAAAAAAAAAAAAAAAAAAAAAAAGAGAGAGAGAGAGAGAAAAACTGTTTTCAATGGAACGTTTTCAAAATATAACTGATGGTTCAGTGGGTAAGCTGCGGGCAGAATGGCCCGGATGGGATCGAGCGTTCAGTGCTACCTGCAATGCGCAATACCCAGGTACTTGGTGTGATAACTGTCAGTCAGGTTGGTCTATGACAGTTTCTTTCTTTGACCAGTTTAGAATCTGATCCGTACTTTAGTTTAAATGTTGTTGTTGTTGGTGTTGTTGTTGTTGTTGTTGTTGTTCGTTTCCTCGTTCCTATTCTTGGTCAATTCTCCTTCGGTTTCTCTCTCTCTCTCTCTCTCTCTCTCTCTCTCTCTCTCTCTCTCTCTCTCTCTCTCTCTCTCTCTCTCTCTTTCTTTTTACGTTGTCTTCTTCTTCTTTCCTTCCTGCCTTTGCTTTTTTTCTTTTGTTTTTTTTCTTTCTTTTGTTATATACTTCTTGCTCCTGCTCTTGTTGTTGTTCTAGTTCCTTTTGTTCTTGTTCGCCTTCACTTCAAAAAAAATTTGTTGTTCCCCCCCCCCCCCCCTCCTTCTTCCCCCCCCTACATCTTCTTTTTCTTCTCCTCCTCCTTCTCTTAATCATCATCATCATTCTCTTCCTCCCTCCTCCTTTTTTGATTTACTGTTCTTTTTTTTTTTTCTTTTCCGCCTCCTTCTCCTCCTCCTCCTCTTCTTTTTCTTGTTCTTGTTCTTTTTGTTTTTTGTTCTCTTTTTTGTCTTCTTTTTTTTCTTCCTCTTCTTCTTTCTTCTTCTTCTTCTCTCTCCATCGTCATCATCATCATCATCATCATCATCATCATCATCATCATTTACTTCGTCGTCGTCGTCGTTGTCGTCGTCGTCGTCATCGTCATCGTATTCTTCGTCGTCGTTGTCATCGTCACCATCATCCCCTTATCCTCTTTTATTCCCCCTTACACCATCATCGTCATCGTGATCATCATCATTATCATTATGATCATCATGATCCTCATGATCATCATTACCTTCTTCTTCTTCTCTTCTTCTTCTTCTTCTTCTTCTTCTTCTTTCTCTCCATATGTTTCTTTCTACACACTGAAAAACACTCTCTCATGAATACTTGGACGCAGAATCGCTTATTCAAGAACGTCGGGAGAAAATGTGACATAATCAGTTGAAGACGAATTTCTTCATATTCCATGCATAAAAAAAGAAGTAGAAAACCTGATTGTCGGAGAGAGAGAGAGAGAGAGAGAGAGAGAGAGAGAGAGAGAGAGAGAGAGAGAGAGAGAGAGAGAGAGAGAGAGAGAGAACGGCAAATTTAGACGTAACGACACTGAACAGAATCGATACCTCAAGGGCCTTTTCTTTGAAGAGTGACAAGAGAAAATACCGTATCAAGACCCCTCCCTCGCTCCTCCCTCCCTCCCTCCCTCTCCACCCCCACCTTCTCCCTCCCCTCCTCCCCTACCTGTTAGGATTACCTGTGTCCACCAGAGGCAGAGGAGTGCTTGGAAGAACCGGGGATAAGCACCCGGCAGGGGAAGGGGGTGGGGGAGGGGAGAGTGGAGGGGGGGAGGGAGGGAGACACCGGTCCACGCAACACCACCACCACTACCACCAGCTTCCCGACGACCACCTCAGCTACTGCTAACAGCGTGAAGGAGCCTCCCTCATTAGCTGCCATCTTGGGCAGACACCGTGCTTTGAAAATGACCAGTCGCTGGCCATAAACTTGCCGGTATCAAGTCGCCGACAGGTCGTTAGCGGCCGGAGAGCCCGATGAGGGTGAATAGAACTAAGTCTGCAAAGCCCTCCCCTAACTCTCGCGGACTTAGGCCAGCTCCTGGCCTCTGCTCTGAACACTGCTGAGAACCCGCCTGACCTCTCCGGGTAATTACCGAGGGGGGGTCTTAGTTCGTGTCCACTCCGAGACAGTTAGAAACAGTTGTTTTGGGAAAGGGAGACCCTCCGGGGAGAGAAACTCTTCTAAGCGCCTCTCTTCATCAGGTGGATTATCTGACCCTAGAAAAGACACCCCCGGATGCCCGCCATCATAAAGGGAGAGAACCGGTCTTTTCCTACGCGCGCGCGCGCTCGCGCGCCGATCTGTACTTCCACATTAACCCTTTCGACACCTTCGCCTTTTTGGGGTCCTGGCCCGGATTAATTATTGTGCTGGCCCCCGATTCTGCAACCCAGGGAGGGAATTAGCGGGAATAGCGCCGTGAATTTCATGGCGTTTACATCAGGGCCGAGAACGGTGTGCCAAGAAAGTTGCCGTAATGCCAGAAGCTTAGAAAGTGAAGCTGACAGCGCCGAGCTTTTGCGGAGGGGAAAAAGACAGGGGAATCTGAGAAAGGAAGAGGAGGACAAGAAGAAGGATCAGCCGTTCTGCCGGCACCTCCGTCATAAGTTGGTGCCAGGAGCGATACTCCCCGCCCTGATTTCTTGGGGGACGCTCTGGGGGCATCTTCAGGTCAGAAGAATGCTCGTCTGAAAAACTCTTCACGATAAGTAGAGAACGGGGCCGGCCGAGAGAGAGAGAGAGAGAGAGAGAGAGAGAGAGAGAGAGAGAGAGGGGGGGGGGGGGGAGGGAGGGCAGGAACAGTAGGATCTCTCTCTCTGTCTCTGCATCTCTGTCTCTGTCTCTGTGTCTCTCTCTGTCTCTCTCTGTCTCTGTCTCTGTCTCTGTCTCTCTCTCTCTCTCTCTCTCTCTCTCTCAGAATCTCAGGGTAAATAGGTTTCTATATACTGGTTTATTTATACAAGACACACTGGTTTGTTCTTCACTGTTTACTCAGGACATACGTCTGCCCAGAAGTTAGACGGGATACACAGGTGTGTGAAACTATTGACTTAGGTTATGGACACCTGTTCGCTATTGACAGAGGCGCTCACGTCTGTTTACTGTTTACACAAAACACAGGTCTGTCTAGAATTTACACAGGAGACACACGTCAGACACCTACGTACTATTTACATAAGTCTGTTGAGAACTTATACAGGATGCAAAAGCGTTTTCACTGTTTACATGGGCCAGACACCGTTCACCGTTTACACACAGGATACAGCTCTGTCCAGACTTTATACAGGACACACTTGTAGGTGTGCTCATTTTCACATAGATCACACACTGATTCATAGGTCAATTCACTACTAATAAGGGACATCCATGTCTGTTCATTTTTGTTTATGCTTGATCATTATTTACGTCGACATAGAGGTCTGTCCTTTGTGTGGGACGTACAGGTCTGTCTGTTCATTCTTTACATTCCACACAAAGGTCTGTTCATTGGACATGCAAGACACAAAGGTCTGTTCACCATTCATGCTAGAGACACAGGTCTGTTCATTAAGTATATAAGACACACAGGTCTGCTCATTAAATATGCAAGATACACAGGTCTTTTAATTGAGTATATAGGACATACAGGTCTGTTCAGTGAGCATATAAGACACACAGGGTCTGTTCTTAAGCATATAAGACACACAGATCTCTTCATTAAGCATGTAGGACACGCAGGTCTGTTCATTCAGTATACAGGACACACAGGTCTGTTCATTTAAGTATATAAGAAACACACAGGTCTGTCCATTAAGTATACAGGGCACACAGGTCTGTTCATTAAGTATACAAGACACACAGGTATGTTCATTAAGTATATAAGACACACAGGTCTGTTCATTAGGTATATATAGGACATAGGTTTGTTCATTAAGTGTATAGGACACACAGGTCTATTCATTAAGTATATAGGGCACACAGGTCTGTTCATTAAGCATATAGGACACACAGGTCTGTTCATTAAGTATATAAGACACACAGGTCTGTTCATTAAGCACGTAAAACACATATGTCTGTTCATCAAGTATGTAAGACACACAGGTCTGTTCATTAAGTATATAAGACACACAGATCTGTTCTTTAAGTATATATGACACATATGTCTGTTCATTAAGTATATAAGACACACAGGTCTGTTCACCATTTACATTATACACACAAATATGTGTCTTAATCAAATAGGACATGCAGGTCTGTTCATTAAATATGTAAGACACACAGATCTGTTCCTTGAGTATATAAGACACACAGGTCAGTTCAGTAAGTGTATAAGACATACACGTCTGTTCACTATTTACATTAGACACACGAGTACGTACGTGTCTTGATTAAACAGCACATACAAGTTTGTTTACCATTTACATTACACACACCGGTATGTGTCTTAATTAAACAGACATGCGGGTCTGTTTACTTTTTACACTAGACACACAGGTATGTGCATTAGTTATGCATTATGCAGGACATGCAGGATTGTCCTCTATGGACACTCGCCATACAGCTATGTTCCGTGATCAAACAGGATACACAGGTCTGTTCTTTATTTACGCCGGACACATAAGTATAATCCTTAATTATATCGGACACGCGGATCGTTTCACACAATTTACATTACACACTCATGTGTGTGCCTACATTACACGGGGCATGCAAGTCTGTTCGTTCTTCTTCACAACAGACACACAGGTATGTTCTTTTAATTATACATGATACACACTGTTTGTTCATTATTTACACTGCACACACAGGTATGTTCCTAATCATACAGGACACACAGGTCGATTTACTTGTTACACACTAGAACACACAGGGGATGCGTCTTAATTGTACAGGACACACAGTTGTATTCAACATTTATACAACACACGCAGGTATATTCCTTAATTATACAGAACACACAGGTCTGTTCATAATATACACTAGACACACCGGTATAATCCTTGATCACACAGGACACGTAGGTCTGTTTACTATTTACACTAAACACACAAGTATGTGCCTTTATTACACAGGACTAATACAGGTCTGTTCACGATTTACACTGGACATAAAGGTCTGCTGTTTAGCTAAAGAAGACACACCGGTCTGTTCACTTTTTACGCAAGGCACAGGTCAGTTCATCATTCACGCAAGACGTAGAAGTCTGTTCATTGTATGCAAATAATGAACAGACCCGTGGTGCTTAATGCTTACACAAGAGACACATACATGGGAACCAACTGTTGTGCAAGTCCATAAAATATAAAACGATCTTCAGTTATCCAAGTTTAAGCCAGAGAATGGGGATTATGTTACGAAAGAACTAACGAGAATCCATTTCAGGATGAAGCATGATTACTGTATCACGAGAGAAGAAAAGGTATGATTCCTGTTCAGACTGAAGACTAAAAGCAGGGATATCATCGTACGAGGTGTCTGTGAATTAAGGTCCACTCAAACCAGCTTGGGAATCAGATATCTGTGACTTAAGTCCATGAAGAAGATCAGATGTCTAATTAAAGTCTATGCAGAAAATCAGATGTCTGCGATTTAATTCAATGCTGAAGTTCAGATGTCTATGATTTAAGTCTATACAGAAGATCAGATGTCTGTGATTTAAGTCTATACAGAAGATCAGATGTCTGTGATTTAAGTCTATACAGAAGATCAGATGTCTGTGATTTAAGTCTAAACAGAAAAAATCAGATCAGATTCTACACAAATCAGAGGCCTGCGGTGTGTGATGTCCGTGAATTGAAAGTCCATACAGACGGGTCAGTAATGGAGTCAGATGTCTGTGAATTAAAGTCTACACAGACCAGAGTCAGGTGTCTCGTCTATACAGACTAAAGACTTGGAGTCAGATGTCTGTGAATTAAAATCTACACAGACAAGGGTCACCATATTTGTGAAGTCTACACAGACCAGTGTTTGATGACTACAAAGTCTGCGAGACCAGTCAGATGTCTGTAAAGTGCACACAGACCAGGGGTCAGACATCTGTAAAGTGCATATAGACCAGGGTCAGATATCTGTAAAGTGCACACAGACCAGCGTATAATGACTATAAAATCTGCAAGGCCAGTCAGATGTCTATAAAATGCACACAGACCAGAATCAAATGTCTGTAAAATAGACATAGACCAGACTCAAATGTCTATAAAATGCACACAGACCAGTGTCAGACGGCTTATAAAGTACACACAGACCTGTAAAATCTCTGTAAAGTGCACACAGACCAGAGTCAGATGTTTGTAAAGTGCACGAAGACCAGAGTCAGATGTTTGTAAAGTGCACGCAGACCAGAGTCAGATGTTTGTAAAGTGCACGCAGACCAGAGTCAGATGTTTGTTAAAGCACACAGACCAAAGTCAGATGTTTGTAAAAGTGTTCACAGACCAGAATCAGATGTTTGTAAAAGGCACACAGACCGAGTCAGATGCTTGCAAAGTGCACGTAGAACAGTCAGATGTCTGTAAAGTGCAAATAGAACAAAGTCAGATGTCTGTAAAAATCTGCAGAGACAAAAGTCAGATAATCATAAAAAGTACACAGACCGGAGTCGGATGTCCGTAAATTCTGCAGAGACAAGAGTCAGATAACTGTAAAAAAAAAAATACACAGATCAGAGTCAGGTGTTTATAAATTCTGTAGACAGAGTCATATGTCTGTAAAGTGTGCGCACAGACCAGAGTCAAATGTCCGTAAGGTGCACACAGACCAGAGTCAAATGTCTGTTCTGTAAAATGCAGGCAGGCCAGAGTGCAATGTCTGCTCTACAAAGTGCACACAGACCAGCGTCAAACGTCTGTTATGGAAAGGCCACACAGATCAGAGTCCAATGTCTGTACTGTAAAGGCCACAGAGACCAGAGTCCAATGTCTGTAAAGTGCACACAGACCAGAGTCCGATGTCTGTACCCTTAAAGGCCACAGAGACCAGAGTCGACTGTCTGTACTCTAAAGGCCACAGAGACCAGACTCCAATGTCTGTAGTGTAAAGTTCACACAGACCAGAGTCAAATGTCTGCAAAGGCCACACAGACCAGAGTCCAATGTCTGTAAAGGCCACACAGACCAGAATCCAATGTCTGTAGTGTAAAGTTCACACAGGCCATAGTGCGATGTCTGTAAAAGCCACAGAGACCAGAGCGCAATGTCTGTAGAGACCACACAGACCAGAGTCCAATGTCTGTAAAGGCCGCACAGACCAGAGTCCAATGTCTGTAGTGTAAAATCCACACAGACCAGAATGCAATGTCTGTAAAAGCCACAGAGACCAGAGCGCAATGTCTGTAAAGACCACACAGACGAGCGTCCAATGTCTGTAAACACCACATAGACCAGAGTCCAATGTCTGTAAAGGCCGCACAGACCAGAGTCCAATGTCTGTTCTGTAAATGCCACACAGACCAGAGTGCAATGTCTGTAAAGTGCACACAGACCAGAGTCAGATATCCGTAAGGCCACACACGGACCAGAGTCCAATGTCTGTCTGTTCTGTAAAGGCCACACGTCCAATGTCTGACCAGAGTCCAATGTCTGTTCTGTAAAGGCCACACGGATCAGAGTCCAATGTCTGTTCTGTAAAGGCCACACGGATCAGAGTCCAATGTCTGTTCTGTAAAGGCCACACGGACCAGAGTCCAATGTCTGTTCTGTAAAGGCCACACAGACAGACCAGAGTCCAATGTCTGTTCTGTAAAGGCCACACGGATCAGAGTCCAATGTTTGTTCTGTAAAGGCCACATGGACCAGAGTCCAATGTCTGTTCTGTAAAGGCCACACGGATCAGAGTCCAATGTCTGTTCTGTAAAGGCTACACGGACCAGAGTCCAATGTCTGTTCTGTAAAGGCCACACAGATCAGAGTCCAATGTCTGTTCTGTAAAGGCCACACGGATCAGAGTCAAATGTCTGTTTTGTAAAGGCCACACAGACCAGAGTCCAATGTCTGTTCTGCAAATGTCTGTTCTGTAAAGGCCACACGGACCAGAGTCCAATGTCTGTTCTGTAAAGGCCACACGGACCAGAGTCAAATGTCTGTTCTGTAAATGTCTGTTTTTGTAAAGGCCACACAGACCAGAGTCCAATGTCTGTTGTCTGTAAAGGCCACACGGACCAGAGTCCAGTGTCTGTTCTGTAAATGTCTGTTTTGTAAAGGCCACACAGACCAGAGTCCAATGTCTGTTCAGTAAAGGCCACACGGATCAGAGTCCAATGTCTGTTCTGTAAAGGCCACACAGACACACCAGTCCAATGTCTGTGTTCTGTAAAGACCACACGGATTAGAGTCCAATGTCTGTTCTGTAAATGTCTGTTTTGTAAGGCCACACGGACCCAGAGTCCAATGTCTGTTCTGTAAATGTCTGTTTTGTAAAGGCCACACAGACCAGAGTCCAATGTCTGTTCTGTAAAGGCCACACGGATCAGAGTCCAATGTCTGTTTTGTAAAAAAGCCACACAGACCAGAGTCCAATGTCTGTTCTGTAAAGGCCACACGGATTAGAGTCCAATGTCTGTTCTGTAAAGGCCACACAGACCAGAGTCCAATGTCTGTTCTCGTAAAGGCCACAAAGACCAGAGTGCAATGTCTGTAAAATGCACACAGACCCGTGCGCGTCCCAGCCGCCAGTTGGATGTCTCAGGTAAATCTCTCCACCTGAAGCGGTCACCGTGCCGCTGGGCCTCCCTAATCCCACCCTGCTCGTAAATTTCCCGCTCAGCTTTCGGGCTCAGAGCTAACGATCACGGCACGCGACCGGCACGCGCGGAGTGCGTGCCCGGGGGTGCATTATGGGTATGTAAGTAATACGGCAACGCGGCCAGTGTTTGCAGCGAAGCTGGCTAGTTTACGAGCGAGGCTGCGAGTGTAAGACGTTTCGCTTTACATTTATTTTCGTACGTCGCGCGAGTGTGGGGATTGAAATGAGGGTTCAGTGCGTTCTCAGAAAACGTTATGGTCAACATTTTCTTTTTCTATGATAGCTAGCTGCGTTTTCTGAAAAAAAAAAAACAGTTTTTTTAAAAATAAAGTTAAAAACAAAACTAAAAAGCAAAATGAAGTGTTTTAAGCGAAATAACTTTCGCGATCTTAAGCACATAAATGGGCATTAACGTGAACCACGGAGAGATTCATACTCAAAAGAATGCGGCTTTGTATAACATATATTTGTGTAAATGCCTACATCTGCCCTTCTTTACAGGTGGAATACTGAAAGCACGAAATTTACGTGCAAGCACTAAAGAGAGAGAGAGAGAGAGAGAGAGAGAGAGAGAGAGAGAGAGAGAGAGAGAGAGAAATGAGGTAAGACCAGATGCACAAAACAACACACACACACACACACACACACACACACACACACACACACACACACACGGCTAAAAACAGACATACAAATGAAAATATAAACAGAAAGCGCTCGATTTTTTTTTTTTTTTTAATTGTTTGAGTCTTCTTTTATCATCATCTGCTTTCTGATTCTACGCATTGTTCATTCTTGTTCCCAGCAGCAAGCAGTTGTATTCTGTTGCCTTTAACTTTTTAGGGGACGTTCTGTCTATCACTGTGGGCCGAAACCAAACAAACAGTGCTCACTGTGCTCAAGGTCTTTCACTCCGGTTTGATCATGGTACTCCAGGTGGGTACCACGGAGCTTCTTCACACTTTAAAAGGCCCAGGTCATATACCACTCACAATGAAACATATTCTTTTAGAGTGTTGGGACTTGCGTGATGTGAGTCACGAACATTTTGCAGCAGATTCTATGAAAACCTTGTTCATAGATGCTCCACCTGATGTGTGATCTTTGTATTTTTGAAAGAAATTAACATTTTTCATTTGATCTGAAATTTTACAGTGGAAAGATTTTTAACAAAAATTTTGGGTGTGTTGTTAGAAGATGTATTTTAAAGGGCTATGAGAATGAATGACTTGTGAGTTGACTTCAAGGTGGTGATAGCCCCGATATGGCCCTTTGCGGTCGGCTGGGGCTATAAGCAGCATTACCTTACCTTTTGCCAAGTGGGCAGGACATGTGCACCGTATGCATGAAAATCGTCTCCCAAAGAGACTGTTCTATGGAGAGCTACTGGAAGGCAAGCGTTCCCATGGAGGACAAAAGAAGCGCTATATAAAGGTACACTGAAGGAGTCACTGAAGTGTTGTGGCATCGCCCCTGCCTCCTGGAAAGAAGCTGCGCAAGATCGCTCGATCTGACGCATCATGATCAAATCAAGCATACACCCAAACTCACCCATCCCTCGTGGCAGGTAGGTGAAAATAGCCGCGTGTGTGATGGACCTACGCTCACAACCGGACTTAAGCTAACAGCAATGCAAACTTCGTATCAGGTGTAGCCTACGTCACTCCTACCGCCTCGCTCATGGCACGTGTTGTTCATCACTAGGCCTGTTCCAGATAGTGCTTGCTTTCAGCAAAGCCTGAGGTGCCGACCCAGTTCTCACTGAATGCACAAGCGGATGATACTGTAGTATGCATTCATTCATTGGTAAAGGGAGATGGCATTGCTGTTAATTACAAAAATCTTACTTTCTTTCTGAGTATTCTCTCTTTGCGGTGGATTTTGTACTCAGTGCATTAATCATAATACACATGTTTGTGATTAATTGGCAAAAAGTGCCGAAAATAAACGTAAAATTGCTCTGTTTGGGACTTCTGTGAGAATAAGTCTCTGCTGTGAGCGTAGGCCCATCACACACGTGTCAATATTCACTCCATCGGGGTGTGTTTGGACGCTGCCCTAAATCACTAAGCAAGGTAATGAATGCACCACGTCACACCCGGATGGATGAAGATGATAAGTGGTTGTGTGTGGGAGTGAGGGGTTTGGGGGGAGAATGGGGGAGTGGGAAGGGGATGTAGGCAGCGGCGAGTAGGAGATTTGGTTTTTGAAAATACTAGGAAGATTGTGATATAAGAAAATCGTCACTTGTGTAACCTGCTTATCATGCACGACAAATAATAGATGTTTTCGGATTTGAAGAGTTACATGTTACCTATGCATTCACTCTATTGCACAGAAGTGATGATGTATTTCGAAAACCAAACGCAAGCCAGGAAACAGAATACGTAGGCCTTACAACTGGCGGCTCTTAGTTGTGTTCATAAAGAAAAGGAGATTAACGCATGTGGTGTTCTCTCAACTTCAATTCCGCGACAAGCGCTGTCCCTCAGTCATTGTCAGACAGAAGTCATTCAGATGTATGCACCTTCTGATGTTCTCTACTTCACGGTGCTCTTTGCTTCTCGTGTAAAAAAAACTAAATACTTCCGTGAATGTTCCTTTTCGTATTCGGTTCCGTCTGTCTTTAACTCACGCTCTTTGCCGGTCTTCTTCCCATTGGTCTGTTAAAACTGGCCTGAAAGTGCTTCTGTTTGGATACCATACACTCTTTACTTCGGCTAGTTAGTTATGGGGCAAACGATTCTTAAATGTGTGTGTGTGTGTGTGTGTGTGTGTGTGTGTGTGTGTGTGTGTGTGTGTGTGTGTGTGTGAGAGAGAGAGAGAGAGAGAGAGAGAGTGTGTGTGTGTGTGTGTGTGTGGTGTGTAGTGTGCATGCGTGTATGTGTGCGTGTGTGTGTGTGTGTGTGTGTGTGTGTGTGTGTGTGTGTGTGTGTGTGTGTGTGTGCGTGCGTGCGTGCGTGTGTGTGTGTGTGTGTGTGTGTGTGTGTGTGTGTGTGTGTGTGTGTGAATAAATGTATGGATGTGCATGAGAATTCAAGATTTGTCCATTCTTTTCCTGTGCAAATCATGCACTGCGCAAAACTTTGCGTCCTACGTGAATTTGAAAACGACACAGTTTTAAGCAGCCTCGTCTTTGCTCTACTTCTTTTCGTTAAGACCTACTTCATCTTCGACACAACCAAGATAGATGTTGACAAAGTGTTTTTGTTTTTAGACGAAAAAAAAAAAAAACTGCATCAGAGACTAAGTTGTTCAAAGTTTGTCTTGTCAACTTCACATTTTACGCCAAGTTTTGCACAGGGCATGTACTGTATAGGTCGACGGATTGCATGCCACGCATATATGTGGGAGCCGACTGTTGAACAAGTGCGTGAAATACACAAGGACCAGTAAACTAATTCCAGTTTTGGCCAGAGAACTGGTATTTTATTACGAGAGAAGAAGTGATACGAAGCCAAAACTAAGCCTACACTACGAGAGGCTTCAACTCCGAGCAAACACTTCAGTCGAGTTACACTGGTAGAAGACAAGTAAGTAAGAGGTTCTCAGAGAGAGAGAGAGAGAGAGAGAGAGAGAGAGAGAGAGAGAGAGAGAGAGAGAGAGAGAGCGAGTTGATGTCACTGGAAAACGGAGTACGAATTTAGGACTACTGAAGGGCAAAACTCTTCTTCCATCAAGTATCTGTTTATTTATTTATTTATTTTTGCTAATAATTTAGAACCATAATAATGAACATACTGAAATCTATTTGTTTGCTTGACATCCTTTCCTACTTCCGTCTTCAGGACTGGTCAGGAGAGGTAAACGGCCAGAATTAAAAGAGGGGAACCTTTCTCTGCAGAAAACTCCAGACAGACGGCAATGTGTACACACGTTTTATTTACACACATCACTTGACTGTGAATCTCACAGAAGTCGTGACAAATGCTTGAGCAGCCAGGGATATTAACAATCCACTCCGTCCTGTTGTCATCCCAAGACTTCTTCGGCCTGTCTCTGGGAGGTCTGCCTTCACTGTGTCCCGTGGGATGGTCTTGAACAGGCTGACATGGTGACAGACACATTCACCTTCTGCTTCGTTCTGTAGAATGCACTCGGCTAGATACATTGATCACCCTCCCTTGTACCCTGAAAATGGTCTTGGGCAGGGGAATCATGGCAAGAAACATGCCCACCCTCCTCTGTACCCTGTAGAATTATTTTTGACAAAGAGTCATGGTGAGATACTCGTCCATCCTTCTCTGCGCCCTCATCGAATGGTTCTGGACGCATGGAGTCATGACGAGACCTACGTCCACCCTCGTCTGCAGACTGTCGAATGATCTTAAACAGGGAGTCATGGCCAGACACGGGGGTTCACCCTTCACTGTACCCTGTAGAAGGGTCTTGGGAAGTCAGTCATCATGAGCGGCATGCCAAGCATTCACTGAACCCTATCAAAATGGTCTTGGACATGGAGACGTGGTGAGATACATGCCGACCTCCATTTCACTTTGTAATATGGTCTTTAATACGAAGTCAAGGCGAGAAATAGATCCACCATTCATTGTACCCTTTTTGGATGGACTTGAAAATGGAGTCTGGTCAATACACATCACCCTGCAACAAACGTACCCTGTAGAATGGTAGTGAGTGGCGAGTCACGGTGAGGTACGTCTCCATCCTGCATTCTGCCCTTTAGAAAGGTCCTGCACAGGGAGTCATGGCGAAACATGTCCTCACCAGGTAAGCTTACGGCATATGACTAGGAGGAGAAGTGAGGATCTGCCAGTGCCTTGCTGCCTAACTCTGTCACTCGTGTTATGTTTCTGGAGGTGTCAATAAACCGACTGGAGATATTTTTTCTGGAATTCTCGCATTTCCGCGTGAAATCTGCGGCCAGGTTAGACTCTTGATAAAAAGTTAGCATTGACTTTTAAGCATGGAAAAGAGAAACAAACAGCAGCATAAAACTAAGTACACACACACACACACACACACACACACACACACACACACACACACACACACACACACACACACACACACACACACACACACACACACACACACATACACACACACACACATACAGAGAGAGAGAGAGGAGAGAGAGAGGAGAGAGAGAGAGAAGCATGTTAGCATACAGCGTCTATACACCTCAAAGTTTGCTAAGGACACAAAATTCACAAAAGAACACGATGAACTCTCGGAACACTCACGACCGTTTACAAGCAAATACTTAATGCACAGCACATGTCAGTTCAAACTGTAGACTTCTGTCACAGCAATGTGCACAAGGATTCAATCTTTCACAGATTTTATATAATTCCAAACGTATTCACACTTCATAAATGCTGCAAATAACATGTTAGCGAATTTTGAGAACTGCATTATGCCTGCACAGGCGAATGCCGAGGAGCTTTCAAAACTAGTTGGATAGGATCAAGTCTTTCTGCTCGGATGGCCAGTGTAGCTGCAGACGTTAGAACTACCTGAGGTTTTGGGATGAAGGCTGGCTGTTTCTGTTCTGACAGATGTACAGGCACAGGTCTGAGAAATTCTGTGATCAACAGTTACTGGACGCAACTGGCAGACTGAGTCTCAACACAGGCAGAGTCATGAGTCTCAACACCGGCAGAGTCACAGTTGATTTAAGACATCTCTGTCGTTTGCTCGAAAAAAAATCTTTGAGTTTAACATATGTCACGAGTGCTGTACGAACAGTCATGACAAGTAAAAGGAAACAGTACTTTGACAATCGTTGTTTGACAATCGTTGTAGATACTTTAATAGGTAAAGAATTGCAGACAAAAATCAGGGAGTCAAATGGTTTTGTGCACCAAGAAGATAATGGAATAAAGATAAAACGAGTATGTGAATACGTGACTATTAGAGTGAATGGAAAAAAAAATCAAATGAAAAATAAACATATAAATGAATAAATAATTTGAAAAACGCGTCGGTGTTACACAATATATCTACCAGTGCGTGAGTGTCATGGTCAGTCCGTTGTTTCGTGATTAGAAAATCGATGAAGTATGGCACAAAATCAAAAACGTGTTGACGAGAATACATTACACATACAGCACACGTGTGTGTTCATCTACATATCTTGCATCCTGTCTCCATATAAGACACTGAGCAAACCCAGCAACTCCATCTACATTAATCCTCTCCTTGAAATTCACCACCCCTCCACCTCCCTCCTATCCCCCCCCCCCCCCTCCCGTCTTCCCTCCTTCGTTCCCCCATGAATTCCAAACATCTTCTCTATCTCTACGAAGTGGGAAAACAAAACAAAAACAAACTAGGAAAAAGAAAAAAACAACAAACACACACACACACACACACACACACACACACACACACACACACACAAAAAGCTGGAGGGAAAAAGAACACCACTTTTTTCTTTCGCTTTCTTCTTTTTTATCCTAACTCTTGTCCGCTAAATTCAGACGAAGCGAATTAGAGCTTGGCCAGCCTGAATGGGCCGTGTGATTAAAATGGCGTCAACTTGACGTCACGGGCCCCTGACGCGAACAAGTGACGTTAATGGCACGTGCTGTCACGTCAAGTGTCGCGCGAGATCTCGTTTGATCACACCTCTCTGCAAGTCACTATCGACCCTCCGAAAGAGGGAGGAAGGAGGAGAAGAAGGAGGAGGCGGCTACGAAGGGCGGGGGGGGGGGGGGGGGTGGGAAGGGGGGAGGATTGAAGAGTGGAGAGGGGGGGGGGGGAGGAGGGGGACAGGGGACTGAGGGCAAGCGGGTAGTATCAGGGGTTATAGGGTGGATGGTGCATTAATGGCAGGAGGGAGAGAGAGAGAGAGAGAGAGAGATTCAGGCTCAGATGATTTATTCATAATAGGCCAAGGCCCCTAATGAAGGGTAAGTAAACATTTATAAAACAAGAGTCATAAGCAATGGAATGAAACTACTGAGCGAAACACGAATAATTCAAAAGAAAAAAAAATTAAAGAAGTGACAATTTCCCTTTACTTATTAAAGAATTTGAAAAAAAAAAAAAAAAAAAAGTGTTTAACAACTTCAGCAGAAGTAGATGAACAGAGAAGGCTCAGTTTAAACAAAGATGGTTGTCTTAATACCCGGGCTGAATAAACTTTTCTGTAATACTCGTGAAAGCTGGACAGGACAGGACAGGACAGAGAGAGAGAGAGAGAGAGAGAGAGAGAGAGAGAGAGAGAGAGAGAGAGAGAGAGAGAGAGAGAGAGAGTACGTTATATCACCGGCAATGTTTAGATTGAACGACGTTACATAGTATAAAAATTTCCTCTAATTTCTGACCCGGTCCCTTGGTATGCTAACACGTTTATTATCATGATTTGTTTATGCAATCACTTCGTTCATCGTCAAATAATCATCTGTTTGTTTGTCACTCTACTCATTAACTGTCAGTTCCTAAAGATTACGGAAGTGACTCAACGACAGTGCAGTGTCTCCCCCGCCGGGTTGCCCCTCAAGGCGTTCTGATGTTAACTGCTCCCTGTATGTGGCTGTGTTCATGGAAGGAACTGAAAAGATGCCGTGGGAGTAAGGCAACTGATATATCCAGGGGCAAAAAGAAACAATGCCGCAAGAACCGTCACGTCTTGGTTTGAAGTAGGCATTCGGCAATGGGGAATCTGTCTACATCTTCATCTAATGTTACGACACTCCGAACCCGATGTACTGTCAGAACGTCACCTTCTCTGCACTGAAGGAGATGTATGTTTATGTTGATTGATATTGGGTTTGTGTGGACACGCAGCGTGGAACACGGGGGTTCTTGTGTTTGCGATCAATCTGTCACGTGACCGTGACGTGAGCATTAATTTTAGAAACCGTGAGTCTCTCTCTCTCTCTCTCTCTCTCTCTCTCTCTCTCTGGTGGATGCAGTTAATGCATTGATTGGCTAGTTGCTTATATTCTGAACGCTTTTTTGTTTTATCTCATCTCTGGCATATTTATTTATTCTTTTTTTCTTTTCTTTTCAGCCTGTTGATTTATACATATTCCTTTACATATACTTTATCTCAGAAGGCTGGATGTATTACAGTGTTATAGATGGTTATCCCACTACCCTCTTAAACTCTTCTCTCTCTCTCTCTCTCTGTCTCTGTCTCTCTCTCTCTCTCTCTCTCTCTCTCTCTCTCTTTCTCTCTCTCTCTCTGTAGGCGGTGTTTTGAGTGAGTGCGTGTGCGCGTGTGAATGAGTGTGTGTGTGTGTGTGTGTGTGTGTGTGTGTGTGTGTGTGTGTGTGTGTGTGTGTGTGTGTGTGTGCGCGCGCGCGCGCGCGCGCGCTCGCGCGCGCGTGCGCACGTGTGCGTTCGTGCATGTGCGTGTGTTTGCAAATGCCTGTGTGCATGCATGGGTGGGTATACTTGCCTGAGTGCCTTTGGCATAAACGGCCGGATTTCTTTTTGTTAGTAAATAATAGCTATTCTTGTGTTAACGATTATGGGTGTGTGCTTTTTTTTTTTTTACTTTGTTTTTATTCTTCTTTTATTCGTTTTTTACAGTAAATTAAAAGTTGAGGCTAGTCGACCTCAAGGCATCTGTCTGTCTGTCTGTTTGCTTCTAGGCAGTATTTTGCGGACAACGCCCATCTTCTGTAGAACCCATCAGCCTGGTTGGTTGCAATAAACATCATCAACAAATCACTGACACCCTCCTCTCCCACCCCAACCCCCCCCCCCCTCCCAGTACCTCCTCCCCCCCCCCACCCCCCCCCACCCCTGTCTCGGACCCCCTCCTTTCCCAGCTTGAAACCCACCCATTCCTTTCAAAGTCATTTCCGTCACTTTCATTTCGGTCTCTTCCTTCCCGCCCCTTCTTCTTCTTCTTCACCATAGTTTTAGAGTGAAGAAAAGAAAAATAGAAGAAAGAAAAAAAAAAAAAATAAACAAAAAAAAAAAAAAAAAAAGAAAAAGAAAAAGAAAAAAAAAAAAAAGAAGAAGAAAGAAAGAAAGAACGAAAAGCGTTAGAAGTGGGATTTTTTGACGTGAAACTTCCCAGTCAGAGACTGTAGCGATGTCGGCCACCTTTCATTGTCGTTCCCTTTCCTTGCAACGCTAATGACGGGAGTGTCGTGGAGTTCTCTCCCCTCATCCCTTCATTATCCGAAAGCGAATTGGAAGCGGGGCCAGAACAAGCAGACGACAGCCAGAAGCAGACGACAGCCAGTGGCCTGATTGCAGGGTGTGGTGGTCGCTGGGTGGGGCCTCGTGTCCACGCTCCTACAACTGCACATTCATTACCGCCCCTGATTAGCGCGCGTAACGGCGGTGGCGCTGGCAGACAAGATGGCGGACAGTGCCACTGGAAGGAAAGAAAGGCCTTTAGATGAGGGTGGCTATGATTAGTGAGGGCGGATGCTGACTCGGTTTGAAAAGTCGTTATGATTTTCATAGTAGAGATTAACTGGTGCTTTTAGGGGAAGCTCCCGACTTTAATTTGAAGGTTGAACCCACCCACCCCCCCTCCCTACCCCCCCACCACACTTCCCGCCCCCATCCACCTCATCCCGTCCTGTTCCCCGCCCCCCCCCCCCCCCCCCCCCCCCTCTTCTTCCTCCCGCCTCGGTTCCTGACACGAGGAGCTGTAGCGTTTGGCCATTATCTGAAAAGGTGTGGTCAGGTAAGGTCGCTGGGGTCGGGGTGATGGCAGCAGTGAAAGTAACAATAAAGTTTGTATTAGGAAGGTACCTGATTGTTATGGGCAATTACACGCTCACTTGGAGGACGAGTGGAACGGGAGTATGTTGGCACAGGTGGGGGTGGAGGAGGTGGAGGTGGGGGTGGGGGCAATGAAGGGGGGAGTGCGTGCGTGCGCGCGCGCGCGCGTGCGCATGTGTGTGTGTTTGTATGTGTACTAGACAGAGACAGAGACAGACAGAGACAGGGCAGGAGAGAGGCTGGGGAAGAGATCTGTAGAAGATTGAAACGCAAACGGAAACGATTTATAAGCCCATGGGTGACTTTTCTACTGAGTGACTGTGCAAAACATTAACCACCACCACCCCTCACACACACACACACACACACACACACACACACACACACACACACACACTTCCAATGAACTTTTTCATTTTTCAGAGGGGGGAGAGGATGGGAAGGGGGGGGGGGGGGTGAAGAGTGAGGGGGGGGGGGGATGTGGCGGGGGTGGGGTGGGATGGAAAACAAAGTTAGAGGACGCGAAAGTAGAACAGGTAACTTCACAATGTAAATAGAACATGGAGAATGTCACACTATTCTATACTCCCCCCCCCCCCCCCACCCCCCCCCACCCCTCCCCCCAACCCCCAATTTTTAATTCCATTTTTTATCTAGGATTTTTTTTGTGGTAACTTAGGAAAGGCTCGGAGCAGGAGAAATGCTGTAGTAAAACTATGTAAGGTGACGGTTGAGATCATAACAAACCGATAAGATACACCCCCGGAAAAGCTCAAAATGTCCGAAAGCTGTACAGCCATGTCACAGTGGCTGTTGATGCGCAACATGCTGTCAGCGCTTCCATTGCCAGTGAAGACTGTCCACGCTTAGATCGCATTTGATTTCAACGCGGGTGACAGCCCTAATATGACCTTTTGCGGTCAGCTGGGCTCTTAGCATTATTACTTTACCTTACCTAGATAAAATGGAAGACGTTTCGCTTCAGTCGAGGGAACGGTCCGTTTAAAGGAAATCGTGAACGTATTTGAAGAGAGAGAGAGAGAGAGAGAGAGAGAGAGAGGGAGGGGGAGGGAGAGAGAGAGAGAGAGAGAGAGAGTCAATCTGTCCCTGGAAGTGATTGAATTGCATCTGAAAAAAGAAAACCGTTTTTCAGGAGAAAACAGAAGAGCTATTTCTAAATTCATCCACAGCACCTACGCACTCAAGTAAACAGACGGGGTTGGTTCATGTCGTTGTTTCATTGTTGCATAAAAGCAAAAGTAACTTTTTTCTCGTTTATTACCTCCGTCAAAGACGGTATACTGTCACCCGCGTCTGTTGGATGTTTGTTTGTTTTGTTTGTTGTGTTCGTTTGTTTGTCCGTGGAAACGCATTCAATTCTGCAATGCTGGGGCACCGCTACACAGCGCCACGGACTTGCGCACGAGCAATGCTCGAGCGACAGAACTGATGAACTCAAACAGGATTGACTCCAGAAATTATGGGGGTGACAGACAACATTTCGGACATAGCTGAAAAATCAAGGATTTATTTACACCATGTTAACGTTTTGAAGTCTTTGGATCTAAATTGAATCCACCATTTAAAATCAAGCACCGAGTTGTGTTTAAAAAAAAAAGTGTCGAAGCATCCTAAGCCCAAAGAGATATCACATTACATGACATTTTAATATGATGTAAAAACAATTACTCTTGTGTGTTAGTTTTTTTTACGTCTCGGTAGAATGGTTTTCCAGATATAAGAATTGAAAAGAAGACCCGAGTCCTTTAATGTAAAACAAATGTTAAGTTTACCCGAGCATCAAAAGTCTGAAAGCTGATCATACTACATAAAAATGTAATATCTTGCTACAGAATCTCTTAACGATGATCCTGCGACTTTTTTTTTTTTTTTTTTTTTTTTGCTCTTGGCATACTGTTTTCAGAGATATTGGGATTGAAGTGAAGTACCCCTTCAGTTCATGCAGATCAACCCAAACACAGCAGGCAGGAGAGACTGCACGAGGTTGTAAACTAAACGATTGAAAGGTTATGCCGAAACTACCAAACTGACTTTCATAACATTAAGCAAAAACACGGAATATGGCTCAAGATGAGTCCACAAAATGGTAGTGAGGATTTGTACGACTAGTCCGGATCAAAGGGTAAATCCAGGATCCGTTTGGTTAGTTTCCACAACACACACACACACACACACACACACACACACACACACACACACACACAGAGATTGTAATCAAAGTTAGTAAATAGTTGGCATTTGCCCCGAGAATGAACCCATCGATCAGATCCGGAGCACGGGTGGATCCGCGATCCGTTCGAGTTTTGGAGGAGGTCTGCGCTTTCCCGAGTATCGTTTTTTGCAGTTACTGACTGTTTCACTTACGAATTCCTGTCATGTCAGCTGCACTGAGGTTACCTGTGTTTCTTTCTGTTCGTCTAAGGCACACCACTGGTGACTATGTATGAGTGTCTTTGCAGAATGGAAACTTTGCAGAGACTCAAACCTCGGTATACAGTCAGCAAATCTGGAGGAACGTCGTGAACGGTTTTTCAGTGTGGAACCCAAAAGATTTTCCACGGAGTTAGGAAAGAAGAAGAAGAAGAAGAAGAAGAAGAAGAAGAAGAGAAGAAGAAGACTATGATGATGATGATGATGATGATGATGATGATGATGATGATGATGATGAAGAAGAAGAAGATGATGATGATGATGAAGTTTCCGTTTCAGTTTCAGTTTCACCAAGGAGGTGTCGTTGTGTGCAAACTAGTCCAAACAGACTACACCATACTTGCTCAATTTTGAGATCACACTGCGCAGGATTTACAGCTAATGGCTGTAAGAATTATGACCACGATGAAATGATTTATGACGAGAATCTCTTGTGGATAAGATTTTAACAGATGTCTGAGCGGCGCATTAGCCCAGTGCGCAGGTCCCACTTTGTGGAAGAAGAAGAAGCAGAAGCAGAAGGCGAAGAAGAAGAAGAAGATGATGATGATGATGATGATGATGATGAAGAAGAAGAAGAAGAAGAAGAAGAAGAAGAAGAAGAAGATGATGATGATGATGATGAAGAGAGAATAAGAAGGAAGGAGGAAGAGAAGAAGAAGAAGAAGAAGAAGAAGAAAGAAGAAGAAGAAGAAGACGAAGACGAAGAAGAAGAAGAAGAACAACAACAAACAACAACAAGAGACTTTATATTTGTTGTTGTGTTCATGGGTAAACACGTGTATACAAGTGCGTGCAAGATCGGAACTTTAAAAAATTTTCTCAGGGATGTGTCCCTGTTCGTGCCGTGTACATCTTATTTGCATGTGTGCTTGGTGCATGGGTACAACAAACAATGTGAGTTTGGAGGTATGTGCATTATGCAAATGTGCAACCTGGGAAGCAACAGCTACTTGCCTTGTTTTGTTAAACACTCTCTTATACACAAAAGCAGGAGAGGATAACCTGCTTATATCAGGGAAAAGAAAGCTAAAATAGGAATGAGCTGAATAACTGGAGACTGACAATCAAACTTCTCATTCTCTACAGCATACAAAATAAGCTATTGGGCATTCGGAGTTTTTTTTTAATGAAAAGAAAAGTCGTAAAAAGCGTAGAAAACAACTGTAAAACAAAACAAAATTGATAAGCTGAACAAAGCTCATGAACTATGAGGTGAATATGATCTGAGCACTCAGACAAAATTAGTTGTGATGAAATGGTTTCTGGTGGACCAGCGAATGTCTCTTAATTCATGGGGTTTGTAACAATTTTGAATACATTCACAACCGCTGTATACACACAAAAAAATAACGGCAGAACAGAAACATAGTAAAACATTCGCAAAAGTGAGTCGAAAAGTAATAGTGAGCAGTGCAAAGAGAAGACGGATGAAAGATAATCAGTATCATCCACTGTCAGAACTGTTTATTAAACTATGATGAATAGAACTACGGACAGTGAAAGAAAACTTAGAAAATTTAAGCAAACCTAACAACAACAAAAAAAAAGCCCCCAAAACAACAACATTAACAGCAACAACAACAACGATCTTTAGCTGCTGCACACACACACATACAGAATAACATTTTTTTCTTACGAAATTAAGAGAGAGAGAGAGAGAGAGAGAGAGAGAGAGAGAGAGAGAGAGAGAGAGAGAGAGAGTTATTTAAAAACAGAAAAAAAACCCACCATCATGTTTGTGATTTAATGACGTCATTTCTGCAAACGTGATCGAGGGGAGGGCGCGGTCTGCACTGACGTCATCGCCAGCAGTCATGTTTCACAAGTGGAGAAAGAGAAGAAAAGCAGTTTTCACAGTGTGCCCTTTTTTCTTCCCTTTTGTTTTTTTCTTTCTTTTTTTTTTTTTTTCTTTTTAATTTATTTTTGTTTACCAGCAAAACATGGGATGGCTGGAGCTCTCCGCCTAATCAGGAAACGCCGAGGTCTTTTCTTGCCAATTAGAGCGAGTCGTGTACATAGAGAGAAGAAAAACGGGACAGATAATGAACCTGACCCCTACAGTTGACCTACAACTCTCCCGTCATTCCTCCACGCCGACACGACCTTTGCCTCTCACCCCCACACAAAAAATTCTCACCAACTGTTTTGTGGCCGTCACTTGCACGTGGCGGCCTTCGTCACTTCCTCATACATCTTGCAGCGTGCCACGCACTTCGCTTCAGCTTGGAAATAAAAAGAGTGTGTGAGTGTGCCTCGAGTTTAGGGGGGTAGTTTTTGCCATTCTGACGCGCAAACAGGACGCTTGTTTTCGTTCGTTTGTGGCAGCACGACGTGAAGCAGGTTGGGTGATTTATGGCGCAGTAATCACGCTTAACTCGAGCAGTTAAGAAGAAAGCTGTCTTGAAGAGCAAGGGAGTAATGCCGAAACACAACTGTTTGACTCTTTTGTTGATGTCATTATGGTGGGCGAGAGAGAGAGAGAGAGAGAGAGAGAGAGAGAGAGAGAGAGAGAGAGAGAGAGGGGGGGGTAAGGAGGAGGGATGGGGGGGGGTAGTGAGAGGGGGGGGGGGGTAAGGAAAACATACAAGAAGAGTGTACACAATATGGAAAATCATCAATAGCTACAACATCCTCCATAGAATATAAAAAAACCTCTAAACTAATCTGCTATGAATTACATTACACAAACTACACCACACTACACCACACCACACACCACCACACCACACCACACCACACACACCACACCACACCACACCATATTACACTATATTACACTACACTAATAAAATTGACTTTACGTGGAAGACATTTTTTCCCCTGAAGGTGATTTCCTGATGATTGTGATAAATGGTTGGTAGAGTCTTTTGAAGTCTTGTCACCAGTGCGATATATGTGTGTTCGATGTCCCCGTTGTATTGTTCCCTATTAAAAAACTGAGACCAGACAGGAGAACAGGGCAGGACAACTATGGACGAGAGTTCCATCCTTGAACTCCTCAGCTGAGGCCGAATTAAAGTAAGTCAATCTATACTTAACGAAACCTTTCCACACTCAAGTTCACACAAACCGAACTAGACTAGACGGGCTAAGGATACCAACCCTCCCCATTCTAAACCAGCCCGTACCTAACTAAACTATACCAGCACATACCAAGCCGAACCAGCCCTCACCAAACCATTCCAACCATCACCAAAGCAAACCAAACCATACCAACCCTCACCAAACCATAACAGCCCTGACCCAAACCATAACCAAACGATATCAATCGAAGCCTTGCCTAATCAAATTATACGAATGCATACCAACCCAAACCAACCCAACCCAACTAGCAAGTCAAACCACACCTACCCCACACCAGTAGGTGTAATCCACATAGGTGTCAACCCAATTTTCCTTACTTTACAACTTCCCATATTGAAAAGTACTTTTTCCCTTATTCCGAGCCCAAAAACTTTCATACATTGCAGAAAACGCAAAAACAGCAACAAAAATTGCTGTGAATACAATGTAGCAGTCAGTATCAGGCAGAAATTCTTGAAACAAATGGCAGTTTAAGACAGTTTATGAATAACAATAGCACTTTCCCATCCAACAGAATCTCCTCTTCCATTCCATCAGAATGCATCACTTGAGAAAGTTTGTAGATCAAATCACACACCCTATAGTAAAAACACTGACAATAATGCAGAATTAAAACTGTTTATATAAACCCATTGTTTACACTCTTCCACTTTACCAACATCATGAGTCCATCAAAGTCGCAAACCAATTTGTTCTATGCTCTTTTCACTCCTACCAACATCATTAGTCCGTTGAAGTCAAGAGTACATCATTATTTACTGTGATCACCAAAATTTCTAAAAAAAAAAATCAGTTTTTACCCATATTGAAACTTGTGTATGGCCGTACAGATCCGAAATCGCGTTTCCAGTATAGCAATACGGGAAAGCTGTATAGGTTGACACCTATGAATCTATATACCCATACCAAACTATGCAACCCATGCCATACCAACTCATAACAAACCAAACCAAACCAAACTTAATCAACCCATACCTATCAAGCCACATAAATCTATACCTAACCAAACAAACCATACACCCGATATCAACCCTTCCTAAAGCGTACCAGCTCTTATTAAAGCAATCCAGTCGTATTAAACCATACGAAACCATGTCAACCTTCACCATAAACTAAAACAAAAGAACCCTCTACCCCCCCCCCCACCCCACCCCAAAAAAATGAAAACAGAGAAACAATAAAGGGAAAAAAAACTTCACGCTATCATACCGTAATCAAACCGTACGAAATCATACCGAAACAACTCGACGGTTTGTACCAAACCAGATCAATCCAAACCATCTAAACTAAACAAAAACTAAGCGTGCTATACGCAAACCAACAAAACCACACCAGCCCATACAAAACCTATCCAACCCAGCCAAACCTGTACCAAACTAAACCATACCAACCCAACCCATACCAAATCAGCCCATATCAAACCAGATCATACCATGCAAATCATATGCCAAGCCAAGCAACAAAAAAAAAAAAAAAAAAAAAAAAGTGCATGAAGCCAAATCATAGACATTCGACCCCAATCCAAAACCAGTCTAAACCATGCTTACCCATGCAAATACCAAACTACACCAGCCAAATTGAATCCAAATATACCGTCCAGACCTTCCCTCACCAAACCAGCCCAACCAACTCAAACGCACCAAACCAGCCCAACAACTCAAACGCACCGAAGCAGCCCAAACTAAACATATCAAAACATACCAAACCAACTCAAACCATACCAGTCCAAATCACGCTAATCTACACCCAAACCGAATCGGTCCAGACAGAATCAAACCGGGTTATTCTAAACCAAACCATGTGAATCGAACGAAAGCATACCAAACCAGTCCCAAACTATCCAACAGTTCTCTATACCCACGTGACAAGTTTTTGTCTCAATCTGGCTGCTTCCAACATCGTTGTCCATGGAAAGGAAGAGAGAAGAACATGTATAAGGTCAGACCATTGCGAAGGTTTCTTTTCATGCGGCCGTGTAGTTTTTTCTTCTTCTTCGGGTTTTTTTTTTTTTTTTTTTTTTTTGTTCCGGCCATACTGAACGGCGCTGGCAGCATTAATCCGGCGAGTTAAGCAAACTGCCAGGCCAAGTCTCGCAAAAATGGCGGGCACAAGACTTCCGTGTGGTTTAAATCTCGGCAAAGCGGAGCAGATTAACTGCTGTCAGGCTTAAGTCCCTTCTCGTCCTGTAGGGCTTGTATTTCACTTTCCCCGAGTCTCCTTCCCTACCTCCCGCCCTCTCTCTGCGTCCGTCTCTCCCTTCCCTTCCCCTCTCCCTCCTCCCCCCCCCCCCCCCTCTCTCTCTCTCTCTCTCTCTCTCTCTCTCTTGTGTTTTTGCTTTGTCTTGTTTGTTTTTTTTGAAATTTACCGTAGCGTTCATGTTAACGGAAAAATATAACACAGTTACGTTTTCTCTCATTGTTTTTCTGAATACATGTCTGTTTGTCAATTTTGTTTATATACAAAAACGTTTTTTTTTTTTAGCTTTATATTTATGCTTAGTCTCCTCCCAGGGCAAGGAACTGATAAAAAAAGGAAGCATGTACTTTCCATTGAAAACCAGGATCATCATCATCATCATCATCATCATCATCATCATCATCATCATCATCGTCGTCGTCATCGTCGTCGTCGTCGTCGTTATTGTCATCATCATCATCATCATCATCATCATCATCATCATCATCATCATCATCATCAACATGATCTTCTTCATCATCATCATCATCATCATCATCATCATCATCATCATCATCATCATCATCGTCGTTGTCGTCGTTGTCGTCGTCGTAGTCGTCGTCGTAGTCGTCGTCATTATCATCATCATCATCATCATCATCATCATCATCACCACCATCACCATCATCATCATCATCATTATCAGGACCATCATCATCATCATCATCATGCTTCTCCTCCTCCTCCTCCTCCTCCTCCTCCTCCTCCTCCTCATCATCATCATCAGCAGCAGCAGCGTCATCATCATCATCATCATCATCGTCACAATCATCATCATCATCATCATCATCATCATCATCATCATCATCATCATCATCGTCGTCGTCGTCGTCATCATTATCATTACCATCATCATCATCATTATCATCACCATCATCTTCATTACCATAATCACAATCATCAACATCGTCATCACCATCGTCGTCACCATCATCACCATCGTCACCATCGTGGTCATCATCATCATCATCATCATCACTATCATCATCATCGTCATTACTGTCATCATTATCATCCCTTTGGAAATCATCTTCATCGTCGTCGTCATCATCTATATCTCTGTTTCTCTCTGTCTTTGTATGTCTGTCTGTGTCTCTCTCTTTCGCTCTCTGTCTCCGTCTGTCTGTCTATCTGCCTCTCTCTCTCTCTCTCTCTCTCTCTCTCTCTCTCTCTCTCTCTCTCTCTCTCTCTCTCTGTCACGTTCATTCAAGACTGTATTCTGAGAGACCGCAAAAATAATATTGATTACTCTCCCTAGTTTCTCTATCTGCCTGTACGGCTGTCATGATATAAACAATACCACAAATCGATGTTCACCAAGCACAGCGTCGATGTTCATGTCATCAGTGACAGCATGACAGTGTCGTACGATACAGGCTTACGATTAGCGAAGAAGTGGGAAAGGGGTGGGTTGCAGAGTCGGGTGGGCTTGGGGACACGCAACAAACAGCTCCATTCAACTGACCACTGGACATGTGCGTCGCAAATTGAATTCTGATATCGGGGGGGGGGGGGGGGGGGGGGGGGGGCAGTGCATGCTCTTCAACAGATGAACACTATATTGGTTGATCTTAATCGAGAGAAAGTTGACCGAGAAATCGCATGCCTCAACATCTCCATCCGTGCATCTCTCTCGATATACATATATTCATAGACAGATAGATGGATAAGATATCAAGAGATTTTTAAGAATTTCTCTTCAGCGTCTCTTTATGTTTTTAAAATGTCATATTAAAGATTCATTTTTGATTGAAGAACACCAAGCACTAAACGTGCACCTGTTTCAGGTCTGAGAAAATAAAAGCGGTGTAAGGAGAGATGGACCCCACGTTTGATAATGCCGTGTACCAGACACGGTCAACCTCTACGAGTTCGCTGCCCAAGAAAACCGTGACCCAGGATGAATTTACCTTTTAATTTTCTGTAGTGCTAAAGCGGGGGCTCTTACTAATTGTAGCTGATTTAGAGGCAATTCGGGGCATTCTCTGATGATGGTGGATTGAAAACAACATTTTAACAAATTCGTTCTCTCTCTCTCTCTCTCTCTCTCTCTCTCTCTCTCTCTCTCTCTCTCTCTCTCTCTCTCTCTCATAGTTCAATAGTGTTCTGAAACAAATGTAGGCTAACAGTTCCTCCGTCATTACGTAAATGACTTGGTAAAGAGTTGAAGAAAACATATAAGCAAAGAAGAGAAAAGTAAAGTCAGGGAAATATAGTTTAAGTATGAAGATCTTTATGAATAGTCTATTCGAACCAGCATAATCGAAATCGAATCTACTCAAAGTGCTTGCTCCGTGGCTCTTTCTACGCCGAGTCGGATCAGATAAAAAGCGCGGCTACCTACTTTTGCTTCCTTGGAGCATCAATAGAGCTATTCACCACCAAAAAAATGGAATCTGACAGCATCCCAAAGCAGCCAGTGAAGGGTAGAAAGTAAAAAAAAAAAAAAAAAAAAAAAAAAGAAAGTGTGGTTAAAAAAAAAAAGTTGCTGAAAAACTAAAATATGGAAATCACGTAAAATATAAGGGTAGATCTTAAGCTTAGGCTTCAGGATCCTTTTAAGGATGCAAGGGAGGTCAAAAAGTGTCAACAGTCAGAGTGGTCAGCTCTGCTGTTTGATAAACCCAATCATTGTCAGCAGCTACGAACAGCCTTCACTTGGATCTCCCAAGAGATGGATGGATATATAGCTATGCATATCCTCATCCTACAGAATCTTCAAAATGATGAAGGCGGTAATCAAGGGAAAGAAGAGTGAGCACTCGCTGATCTAGAGATCAGATAATTGAAAACGTGAAAATGTTTTTTTTTTTTTTTTAAATATTCATTTCTCGTAATCTCGTACTTTTTGCCATGGATGGAGGTAAAAACAACAGCAAAATAAAACAAAACAAAAAAAAACAAAAAAAAAAAAAAAAAAAAAAAAAAAAAAAAACGAGAAGAGAGTAGGCCTGATAATAAAACTTGCCAAACATCATATTTACAAATGCAAAATGGAGAGTTGTTTTCAAAATATGTCTTTTTTTTCTGTAACAGTTGTTGAACAGGTACAAAATAAAACCACAAAAGGCAAAACTTAACGATAACGTGTTCAAATTTAATACTGAATGCCATTCTTATAAGGCAGTGTTGTCTGGCATCGATTCAATACACCATGTCTTGCTGTATGTTATTGTAGTATGTACAGTTATAAACTGATCATGCTATAATAGCAGCTGTGTCATTATGTTTTTGTATGTTTTATTTCT
>JADBJO010000533.1:311596-316596 GCA_016801955.1 Conus betulinus | reverse complement strand
CATAATACTTCAAGATTGAATTATTTTGACCCTGCTCTTGCTTCTGACCGATTAGTTCAAGGTTTATTTTGACACTTCTGAAAATAGCACTTCTGAAAAGTTCTGGCATTTGACCAGCCCGCTCTCTTCAGAATATCATCTAAAGGTGAGCCACTTTTCAACACTGCAGATGATGATGCCCCTCGGAAACTGTGGGTGCCAAAGTCCTTTGTTCCCACATCATGCAACAAAGTCTTCATCCATCTAGAAATAGTTTCTCTTGAGGCCGATCCATGTCGACGCTGATAACATTATATACCTGTCTGAGGATGCTGATCTAAGAACTTCAGTTCTTTTCATATATTCCTGAAGACACTGCACAACATAAATTTTGGGATTTTTCCATCATACTTTGGTAATTCAATGACACCTTGATGAAAGCCTGGTCTAGTTGTCTTCAGCTTGTCTGCCAGATAAGTTGTACAACCAGATCTATGCACTCTGACATTACTAAGCTTAAAAAGATGAATAGTTTGAAGTCTCTGTGCAGATGATAACAACAGTAAAGCACACAGTTTTACACTTTAGCTCTTTCAGTGTCAATAGAGCATTATCTACTTGACTACCAAAGAGTGTGAGCAGCAAAGAAACATCCCAAAACTGATGATATGGAGGTAAAGGAATTCTGAGCTCATATACACCTTTCATAAAACGAATCACTAAAGGACACCCACTGACTTGCTATTCTCTGGTTCTAGAACAGCTGATAAGGCAATGCGTGCAGTGTTGAGAGCACTGTAACCTAAACCTTGAGAAAACAACTGGGTTAAAAATTGAAAGACTACTGTTTACAGATGCACAAAGGGGATTATAACCCCTTTCAAAACAGAATGCACTCCATCTGGAGAGATGCGAGGCATATTGTTCTTTAGTTGTTGGTCGACAGGATTGCCTAGACGATGTCGAAAGTTTGTCCGCAAACTCCTCTTGCCTCGACAGCTTACCTGATAAGTTGCATACTTTAAGGCTGTTATGAGTTGCATCCTGTAGTCTGATTTACCTCTGTTCAGGAGCAGTTATGTCCCTTGATATCTTAACGGAGTGTCCTGCGCGTGCCTGTACCCATCGTCAACACAGCGCGGGCCTCCAAGGGTGGTACAGGACTGCTCAAAGGGCAGGTGAAGGCAGCGCTTCTCTGGATCCTCCCCAGCACCTTCGGGTGTTTCGTTTTCATCAACTGCAAGTACCTGTGGAGAGGATGAACTGCATGGTTGTGCGGGCAAACGTAGAACTCTCGATCCTTTGGGCAAAAGAACTGGAGTGCTGGTCAGCATGCGTAGTAAGACTGGGTACCAGGAAGCGATCGTCCAAAAATGGGGTGATGATGATAATCCATCTGCCTGATCTTTCCTCTATTTGTTCAGCACTTTGTGTAGCAAGCTGAAAGGGGGAATCATATATGTTTATTTTTTCCCCAAATTAATGCTGAATGCAGCAACTGTCCACGCTTCAGGATCTGGCCCCCATGACACAAAGGGCTTTATTTGATATTTCAGTCGGGAAGCGAACAGATCAATGTCTGAGTGCCCCCAAAATTTCTGTCAATTTATAAAAAGATATATCAAGATTCAAATGCCACTCTGTTCTGTCATTGATGATTCTGGACTGAGCGTCAGCTTCCACATTTCTTATCCCTGGAATATGAGAGACTGTCAAGCAAATGTGTCTCTTGTCTTGCACCAGATCCAGATTCCGTGGGCTATTTCATTACATTCATAAGAATGGAAACCACACATATTTCTCAAACAGGACACAACACACACACGTATTGTCTGTCAGAATTTTCACATGTTTTTGAATCAGATTTTTCTTAAAACATTTCAAGGCATGCTCAATGGCCCCAAAGCTCAAGGGCATGAACATGCAGACCTTGTTCTGTCTCTGACCACCCGCCACCTGTTTTGTTTTGACTGTCAAATAGATCCCCAACCCTGTGTGGATGCATCACTTCTTATCTCATCCGTGGGTCAGTAGTGATCAAAGATGAGAAAGAAACTTCAATATTCTCATCCCACCATACCAATTCAGAGGTTAAACATGTCCATGCCTCAAACTCTCCTTCACTTTTCTTTAGTCCTTCAGACTTATTTTTCACTAGATGCCTGTAAAACAAAAGACCCCAGGTATAAGCAGGAATGTGGACACCAGACGTCCAATGACCCTGGCCAAGTCTCTGATTTTTACTCTTTTCTTTTGTTTGAGGTCCAGACAAGCAGTTTTTTTTTAATTTTTTTTTTACTTTTTCTACTGGCAGTGTTACTGTTATTTTTCTGAGTCTAACCAGAAGCCCAGATATTTGACCTTTTTGCATTGGGAAAGCACAGATTTTTCTGAATGAGTTACGAACCCAAGTGATTCAAACATTTGTACTGTCTTCTGTATGTTGTCAGCACACTCCTCAAAGGTCTGTCCTTGTAGCTAAGAATCATCAATAAAGGCTGTGGACATATAATCCTGTGAACACAAGGTTGAGTACACTGGTTTTTATAAGCTTAGTGAAATATCTTGGACAATTACAGAGGCCATTTGCAAAGCAGGTATACTGATACAACTGATTCTACCATTTGAATCTCAAATATTTTCTGAATTCAGGATTCACAGGCACAGGCATGGCGTGGATCAGCAGAGTCCATGTAACAGTTCTTGGTCATCATGTCTGTGGCTGATGCTAAGTTTTCCATTCTAAAATGTTCATAATGAACTGATTGATTGAAACGTTTTAAACCAAGAATCATACAAAACGTTCCGTCTGATTTCTTGACCAGAAAAACAGGGGAAATAATTTCTCCTCTTTGGTGGGTAAATTCTCTATAACACTCGGATCAAGGAGTTTGACACATCATTGTCCATATATTGATTGATTTTATTACCCTGAACCTGATTGTTTTGTTCAGGTATGTTAGGCAATTGCTCAAAATCCTCAGTAGGTATTTCAGAACCCTGTACCATGTCCAAAATAAATGGATCAGATGTCAATTTTCTTTTTTCCAATTTTCAACGTAATCCTTCAGTCTACAAGCTTTAAATTGCTTTTGTTCTTTACCACAAGCAACATTTTTCTCACCTCACAGATGAATGTGATGGTAGATCAGGGCTACTGTGCTGTCTCCCTTTGCTGCACGGGGGTGTTGTGGCCTCTGCCCCGAACCCTGAAGGCGTGGCCTCTGGGTCTGCCTCTGCAGATTCAGTTCTGGCCTCGCCTCTGCGGGGGCACTGGCTGCCAGTCCCAGTTTTTTCATTTGGGGAAGAATTTTTTTCCCTCTGACTGTGTAAAATTGATCCAAGTTTGGAAGTAGAATCATTTTTTGCACAAGCATCCTTCAGATCATTTCCAAACAGATTGTCTGTGACTGGAATATCAGCAGACGCTAGCTTCCGGTACCTTTTGTTGATCTGAGATGCATTCAGAATCTTATCTCCTTTCCATGGACAACTCATGGTTTGCCTTGGGTACCAGGCCAATTGCATCAGTCAAATCAGCAATCAACTTTCGAGTTTCTGATGACCCACTGGTGACACACTGATTACATACTTTCGCTAGAGCAAAAGTGGCTTTCAAAAGGCTTTTTTGTGTTTTCTGGGTCCGTAGGCCTGCTGATCTGGCAGCGTTTTCCATAACGGACCAGATTTCATTGTTTACCCGAGGCACAGCAATGCCACAATTCTTGCGCGTTTTGTGCTTGCCCATTTTTTCTTTTAATTTTTCACACAGTCATCTTGCCTTTAGCCATGACGAAAATCACTTGAGCCACCTTCTCAGCCAAGTCAGGATCCAGATCCTCTTCCTCTGCATAGTCCTGGGGCTGAACAATATCCTCCAAATTGAATTCTTCTGGTAAATTTTGCTCTTCAGCGTGTGCGTCACACTTTTTCAGCCACCCCATTTATGAGCATATCGACCTCTTGGTCGTTATCAAGTTCGTCATCATGATCAGGACTTTTTTTTTTTTTTTTTTTTGAGTGACTGTGATCACGTTGATCTTCAGCATTGGTAACGGGATTCCATTTCCGGTTCATCTGAACCCGGTTCTTTCTCTACGACACGTGGTCGCTTTTTGGCTCTTTGTTTCGCTTTTGGCGCCTTCTCATCCAAAAGCGCATTTAGCGTGGCCATAATCCTCAGATTCTGGTCTTCCATGTCACTGAAATCTTTTACAGAAAAAGAAATATGGTCCGGCACGTTGCCAGTGTTATGCGAACTTGAAGCGTCTTCAAGTAGCACATCTTCGTCAACCAATTCAGAATTATGCACGACTGGTTTCCCGGCGGTCGCCATTTTGTTCAGAATTCGACCAGCAAGGAAAATCATGAAACAAAGTTACCTGAACATGAGGAAAAATAGCTCAGAAAACAACTGGGACTGGTTTAAGAGCGCTGATGGTGTTGGAAACATACAGATCCAAATGGATTTTGAGGTTGCGAAGTTTCAACGTGCTATGGCCCGCCATTAACATCCGTGATATGGCCTGCTATGCGCATGCGCATCACGTAGATTCTGTAGTTCCCATGGAAACTACTGGAAGTGGAATAATAATGATAGAGACGAGGACTCAAGCTAGAATAATAATGATGATGATGATGATAATAATAGCAATAGTAATGATGATAATGATAATGATAATAATGATAGAAACAATGATAACAACAACAACAACAACAATAATGATAATAATAACAGTAACAGAGACGAGGATTCAAAACCCAGACTGAGGAGGACAGATCAATGAACTAGTAAAAATCAATGGCTAATTACAATAGGGTGTGGGCTGATAAGTGCATGAGCTCACTTCACCCCCTACCCACCCCTTCCCCCACTCCCTCCCCCCCCTCCCCCCACCCCCACCTCCACTCCTACCCTTATCTCTTCTCCAACCCATTTTGTCATATGGTCATCTCTGTCACATCATCGGCTCAAATATCTTTCAAACCGCTCCCTCCTTGTTGACAACAAATATCACCCA
>JADBJO010000533.1:296596-304096 GCA_016801955.1 Conus betulinus | reverse complement strand
CGCCATGGACTCGCCGATACCGGTGACCCCCGACAGAATCAAACCAGTCTTCTCCATAGAGCCCGTAGCAAATTCAACTCTGGATAGGAGCCAGTCGAGGAAGAAAAATTTCACGTGGCTCTGATAAAAATCGAACCCACAACCTCCCTCCCAGCCGGGAGTCCTAAACGCTAACCACTTCGCCACGGCGGCAGGCGTGTCTTGACTGTTGTCATTAGGTTTTCAAAGGGGGCAGTGGCTGCCTCGGTTCCTTCACAAAAGTCTTCACTGGTGGTATGGGTGCATTACACTGTGAATCTTTCCTTGCTTTTGCTGCGGAACATTTCAACGGAGGTAGCATCCTCTAAACAAGGACAACTGGTTTGAAGAAACGATGGTAACTATGGTCAGAATACGGGTCCAGTTTTTTTTTTTTCTAAAGGGAGGAAAGACGTACTCCGCAGATGGAATGTAACAAAAATTCAAATGCAAGATAGATGCTACGTGATCCTTCGAAAGGTATAGTTCTTGAAATATGTCTCACTAGTGATATAGACTCCTAAGGAAATGAAATTTCAAGAAACATTTATTGAGACGAAAGCAATTTAAAAATGTGGCTAAAAAGACTAATCACTCCTCTTTGTAGAATTGCAATTAAAAATCATTCACCCATGGACCATTTTTTTAACCCAATCCTCCAGAAAACTGACTTTACCTGATTCAGAAAATAATATTGGAATTTGTTTAGAACAGAAAAAACGACCAACTTATTAGGGGAAAAAAACAGTACATTGTTAATGGAGGTCTCAGACAGAACAATAGCTTAATGCCCTTCAACTTATTTGGAAGAAAAAAAAACTGATAATTAGTGGAAAACTGTAATATCAAGTATATATCCCAACAACATTATGACTTAACAGTGAGGATCAGAATAACCGAGTCAAAATCCTTTCAGAGTAGATGTTTTGACAGCTCATAATCTGCTCAGGCAGCAATTTTGTCCTGAAGATCCAGGGGAGCTTTTGGAACAAGAAATGTCTTTAAACAACAACATGAAATAGGATTAAAGTGCGTTTTTTGTCGGAAATGATTTGAGAGAGACAGACATTCTATAAGGACTCATTTTGTCCAAATGAACTTTCCTGTCTTTTTTTTTTTTTAAAAGATCCAAAGAAATATAAATTCAGAATTGATGTCAAGACATATTTGAGTTGTGTCCAATCTGTCGAGAGCTATGTAAGTCAAGCTGGTATAGTTATTCCCAGAAACCTTTCAACGTCTACAGCAACAACACTAACAATGATCAGCTCGGCATGCGATGGAGCTAGATGAGCCTCTAATGAGAAAACAAATACCAATTTTTTTGTTGAGTAGTGGATGAAAAATTGAAAAACGGGAGAAATAAACTGGAGTTAAACCTTTAAAAGCATTGTTAAAAACACAGAATACAAGGATGAAATAGTTCAAAATTTGAGTTAAATACAAAACCATTGCCTACAAATACTGTACGGTTTTTCATACAGTAATTGTTGACCTTGGCTCTTGCACTGGTTATTAAGACGCACTTGATCTTATCCAGCATATATTGTGAACCGTTTTTAAAAGTACAAAACAGATAATCATAGAACTGTCCATAAGTAAAAAATGAAATCATTGTCATTTTGATTTTGATCTGTGTACCGTTGCATGTCTGTTTTTGATGTCTGCTCTTTGTAGTGTTTGTAAAACGTACGTTTGTCTAAAAGTTATTCGTCTGTTTTGTGTTGTGTAAGAAATAAGCGTTACTTTAAAAACAAACGAATTACAAAAATATAATGTGCTTTCTTTCTCACCATCTTTCAATATCGCCCCCCCCCCCCCCCCCCCCCCCACACCTCGCCCCCCCCCCCACCCCCCCCACCCCCGCCCCAACCACCACACACACATACACACCTGTATTCACATGTCCCCACCCCACCCCACCCCGTCCCCACCATCTGTCCATGGTTGTCATGTGTGCGTGCGTGCATTGCCGCGTGCACTAACGTTAGTTATGGCACAGCGCTAGAGGATAAAGAAGTAAGGATAAAGAGGTTTAATCAATAATCCCTGAAATAAAACAGCACATTTTCTGAAAAGCAAAAAAAAAAAAAAAAAAATAAAAAAAAAAATTGATCGTCTCACGCGCGAACTACAACAACGGCCTTCACCATAAGACGTCGACAAAGAACTATGAACAAAGAAAAAACTGAGAGTGAACAAGGAAACGTTGTGAACAGGACAAGAATAAAGTCACTGTGTAATTAAAAACTGTGATGATCGGGCCGAGAGACGCCAGACCTACATTCCCCAGCGCCTTGCTTCCCCTTGTCTGCCTCCACCCACCATAGATGTATTGAAAAATAAAGTCTGAAAAGAAATTAAGTACAACCCGACGAAAAAGACCAAGCCAGTTGACCATTAGTGACAAACAAGCAAACCAGACGTGTCCTCGCTTCTCCTCAGCATAACAAGAAGATGAGCACACCATGGCCCCCCCCACCCCCCCCCCCCCCCCCCCCCCCCCTCCCTCCCTCCATCCACCCTTGAAGAAATGAGACTAATCAGTTGTGGGCCACAACTTTCGTGTCTTCGCACGCGGGAGAGTTCTCAAGATATCGACACACACTGACTGCGTTGTCTCCCCGTACGCAAACTGTCATTGACTTGCTCTTGGTCTGTCTGCGAGACATCACGCGAGCAGAACAAAGAAGAAGGATAAGGAGAGTTCCTATTTTTTTCCACGGCTAATGTCACTTATACGTACAAAAAATATTTGTATGTTTTACGTTGAATTTTTTGTTTTTTTTTTTTTTGTTTTTTAGATGAACTTCCCCATTTACGGTTCTGCATAGCTATATAGTGGCTTCTTGTGTATTCTTCTGCTGTGAGCGTATGTCTGCATGTTTAAATACTTGGTTAAGATGGTTTTGCTTGCTTTGTTTTGTCTTGTTTTGTTTGTGTTTTTGTTCACGTGTTTGGGATCAGTTACAGACGACATTGCTCTGGTACGGTTATTTAGAAGGATTTACCTCCCCTTTTTTTTTTTTTTTTTTTTTTTTTTTTTTTGCAGCTTTAGCCTGAATGGGCGTGCGTTGTCAGTTTTATCCACGTGATTTTTCTTCGTTTCTCTCTCTCTCTCTCTCTCTCTCTGTCTCTGTCTCTGTCCTCTGTCTCTCTCTCTCTCTCTCTCTCCTCTCCTCTCTCTCCTGCTCTCTCTGTGGGCCTGTCTTTTTAAATCTCTTCCTTTTTTCCCCCACTTTTCTTGTTTTCTGCTTTCTTTCTTCCTTCCTTTTCTTCTTCTTTCATTCAACCTACCCAATTATTATTCCCGCAAATGTGTGTATATGCTGTACGTGAGAGAGAAGAGAAGAGAAGAGAGAGAGAGAGGAGAGAAGTGCTCAGAGAGACACGCATTTGACGCACACACACACACGCGCGCGCGCGGCGCGCACACGCACACAACACGCACACACACACACACACACACACACACACCCAGACACACACACACACACCTCCGTGCAAACGAAAAAAGATGAGAGAGAGAGAGAGAGAGAGAGAGAGAGAGAGAGAGAGAGAGAGAGAGAGAGAGAGCATGCACATTAGTAACATTCCACACGAACATGAAGAAAGAATTCAGGCTGTCGAGTTGACTCATTAAGATTTACCAACTAGAATCAGCAGCAGCAGAGGGAAACCCAACAGGTTCCCTTTCAAGACAAAAGCACACAACGCTGTAGCATCACCCAAACGACAGTGGTTTAACAGAACAGTGAGAAGGTCCCTCTTACATTACATGCCCAAAATACAATATAACAATTTCCTGCATCTGCTATAGTTCTTATCATTTGTGATTTGGCCTCGATGGTCAAATAGATTTTACATTGTTGTGGTTCTTACTCTCACAATTTCACCCAGACAAAGTCTATGTGTAGATATGTGTTAAAAAACAAGAAAAAACGCTAGGCCTGTGCGTCGAGTAAAAACAAATCAGCAATTAGACATCTTGCTTCATCTCCGAAAAAAAAAAACAAAAAAACACGAGCACACCCCCCTCCTCACTCCCTCCCCCCTCCCCTCCTCACAGCCATGAAGAAATGAGACTAATCAGTTCATGGTGGGCCACATTTTCGTGTCTCAACAAGCAGAAGAGTTCTCAGGATATCGACACACACACCCTCACGGGCTTGTCTCCCGTGCGCAAACTGTGATCGACTTTTTTCTCCTTCTTCTTCTTTGGAAGGCATGGCGGCGGGTGTTGAAGAAAAAGAACTTAGCAAAAAACAAACAACAAACAACAAAAACCGCTGATGAGTGGAACATAGAAATGAAAAGAAATATAACAAACAATGATAAAAAAACACTAACGTACAAGACGAAATACTCTCTCTCTCTCTCCTCGTCTCGCTCTCTCCTCGCCTCTCCTCTCTCTCTCCTCTCTCCTCTCTCTCTCTCTCTCCTCATCTCTCCTCTCTCTCTCTCTCTCTCTCTCTATTGTGAGATAGATTTAGTTCAGCATATATGAATGCCAGAGCGGATCATGTAAATGTTTCCAACAGAGCTCATTTTCTCATTAGTTTTTGCAAAGTTGGAATGAAGACTTTCAGAATGGCAACAGTTTATTTTTTTACACAGAAATTTTCATGATCTATAAATGACATAAAATGTATCATTTCTCTGATACTGACAGGTCCATAAAAATCATCTGACAAGATTTAGACTGAAAACAGTTTACATCACAGTACAACGATATTGATATGCGAATGTTACGGTAAACGTCAGCATTAATCGTCTGTCATGATAGAATGGAATTAGAAACCTGAACAGCTTATTGTGTTTTTGGCGCTGTTTTTTTTTTTTTTTGTTTTTTTTTTTTTTTTTTTTTTTTTTTTATTTCAGACAGAAACAAACAACATGAAAAAATCTCTGAAAATTCATGCTTAAGCCTACATTTTTAGTGCAAGCTCAGTTTATGGTAAGTGGAAATGTTGGCTGTTTCTGTTTGTGAACTGTTGCTCTCAGTTGAAAGCACCACGTGCACCTCCTCAAACAACACGAATGAGTGGTCAAAGTTTAGCATGGGCTTTTTGCACATACATACCTGTCAGTGTATTATTTTCTGTTTTCCTCACGCAATCTTAGCTGATATTTGCGACTCAATTGATCACATACTGAGCGTCCTTTGTAAAGGTTATAGCATATGCTGAATGAATTCATTCACTGCTTCATTCATTGATTTATTCGTTGATTCATTTATTGATGCATTTATTCATTCATTGATTGATTGATTCATTCATTCATTCATACATTTATGCTGTCTCGCGCTAATCCTTCCTTCCTATTCCACCTACCTCCTTCTCACCCTTCCCCCTCTCTCTCTCCTCACTCTCTCTCTCGCTCTCTAATCCCTCCCCTCCTATCCTCCTTCTGTCTGTCTGTCTGTCTGTCTGTCTGTCTGTCTGCCTGTCTGTCTGTCTGTCTGTCCTCCCTACCACCTTCCCCCCCCCCCCCCCCCCCCACTAACCCTCTCCCTCCTATCTTCTTTCTAATACGTCCTTCCTATCCTCCCTGTCCTCCTCCTTCCCTTTCTCTCTCCCCTCTCTCTCTCTCAACCTCTCTCTCTCACCCTCTCTCTCTCTCTAAAACGCTCCCTCCTATTCTCCCTACCTCCTTCCCTATTTCCTCTCTCTCTCTTTCTCTCCCCCTCTCTCTCTCTCTTTCTCTTTCTAAACCCTCCCTCCAATCCTCCCTACCTCCTTACCCTTCTGCTTCTCTTCTCTCTCTCTCTCTCTCTCTCTCTCTCCTCTCTCTCTCTCCTCTCTCCTTCCTCTCTCTTTTCTCTTCCTCTCTCTCTCTTTGTTTCTCTCCCTCTCTCTCTTCTCTCTCTCTAAAACCCTCCCTCCTATCCTCCTCCCCACCCCCTTCTCTCTCTCTTCCTCTCTCTCCCTCTCTCTCTCTCTCCCTCTCTCTCCCCCTCTCTCTCTCTTTCTCTCTCTAATCCCTCCCCCTCCTATCCTCCTTACCTCTTTCTATCTCTCTACCCCCTCACCCCCCTCTCTCTCTCCCTCTCTCTCTCTCTCTTTTCTCTCTCTAAACCATCCCTCCTATCCTCCCTACCTCCTTGCTTTCTCTCTCTCTCTCTCTTTCTCTTCTTCTTTCTCCCCCCCCCCTCTCTCTCTCCTCTTTCTCTCCCCCCTCTCTCTCTCTCTTCGCTCTCTCTAATCCCTCTCCCCTATCCTCCCTACCTCCTTCCCTTTCTCTCTCTCTCTCTCCTCTCTCTCTCTCTCTCTTTCTCCTTCTCTCCCTCTCTCTTTCTCTCTTTAAACCCTCCCTCCTATCTTTCCTACCTCCTTCCCTTTATCTCTCTCTCTCTCTCTAATCCCTCCGTCCTATCCTCCCAAACTCCGCGCCCCCCTCTCTCTCTCTAATCTCCCATATCTTTTCTACCCTCCTTTCCACTCTCTTTTCTCTCTCTCTCTCTAATCCCTCTATCCTATCCTCCCTACCTCCTTCCCCCCCCCCCTCTCTCTACCCCTTCCCTATCCTTTCTACATCTACATAGAGAGAGAGAGAGAGAGAGAGAGAGAGTGTGTGTGTGTGTGTGTGTGTGTGTGTGTGTGTGTGTGTGTGCTAGTCTGTCTCTCTGTTTATTCGTCTGTCTGTCTGTCTCTCTTTCTCTGTCTCTCACTTCTTCCCTACCCCCCCCCCCCCCCCCCCCCCGGTCTCTCAGTCTCCCACTCTCTCTCCCCCCTTCTGTCTGTCTTCTGTCTGTCTCTCTCTTTTTGTCTTCCCCACCCCCCTCCTCTCTCTATCCCTTGCCAACTTTTTTTTTAAAGTTTAGTTTTTATTCCCCCCCCCAGTCCCCAACCAGGTTCCTTGCTGCTGTCATTGACAGTAGAATGTTATTGAACGAGTTCTGCCTATTAGCCTCGAGTTGCCTCCCTTCATGCCCAGACTTGTCAGTCTCGCATGGGCACATCTTCCCAGTCTACGTCACTTGTATTGTTTGTTTTGCTTTGTTTGTTTGCTTTTTTTTCTAACTTTCATGAATATGTGTCAGAGGTACCTTCCCACGCATGTCGACCTGTTTGTCAATTGACAAGTCTCTGCCTGTGATGTTCACCACGTCTGTGTGACTTCAGACAATCTTCAATATGACGAACAGGGCCGACATCACTGTCACGGTGTGCAGACTTTGTAGATGTCTTAAAATACAGCTGATGTCAAAGTCGGCGTCAGACTCCGTGCTGTTCTCACGGTAACTCTCTTGGGTCTTTTCCTTTTTTCTTTTTTTTAAACCATATTGTCATGTATTATGTCACTTTTTTTTTTTTTTCCTTTTTTTCTTCTGTTATTGTTCATATTTGTCTGTGAGTTAGTCTGAGTGTGTCGGGCTATCTGTCTCTGTGTTACACAAACCATCAAAATCTGAACACACACACACACACACACACACATATATATATATATATATATTGAATTATAAAACAAAGCTTGCTC
>JADBJO010000533.1:289096-291596 GCA_016801955.1 Conus betulinus | reverse complement strand
TTCCAACGACCACACAACTTGCGTGCAACAAGCCACCACAACAATATCAAAACAAGCAGAAAAGAACCTGTCCTAGAGTGTTTTAAATCTGCAAATGAAGTCACCGATCTATCCGGGCATCGGTCAGCTGAAGACATAATCAGAGAAGAAATACTACGGCCCTGTGACAGTTGTTGCGATGAGGTTACCTGAATGGCTCATCTGGTTAGAGCTCAGAGTTCGCAGTCAAATGTCCCGAGTTCGAACCAATTAAGCTGGCACAAAAGACAAAAAGGGCCATTTTTCGCAACCCATCGCAATAAGTTGTCTTTCTGCTAGTATGGTAAAGTGTGAAATACCCCCCCCCCCCCCCCCCCCCCCCCCCCCCCCCCCCCCCCCCCCCCCCTTCCACTTTCCTGGAATAGCAATCACCATCTGTTGTCTGTCTGCTAGTATGGTAAAGTGTGAAAATAACCCCCCCCCCCCCCCCCCCCCCCCCCCCCCCCCCCCCCCCCCATCCCATTTTTCCACTTTCCTGGAATAGCAATCTCCATCTGCTGTTTCACTGTAGATGGGTGTGGACGTAAATCTGAATGTAACTAAGGAACTCTAGCTGTCGCATTGACGGATTCACATGAAATCTAATCTACGAAAACTGAAGACCAGTTGGTTTGAATTTCCGTCAAAAGTTTCCCACACATCACAATCTGCCGCCTTACTTTCTCTCCGACAGACAACGACTTTGCAGTAGTGGCTACTAGTCTGAAAATAAAAACAAAACGAAACAAACAAACAAACAAAAAAACAACAACGAAAAAACAAAACCAACAACACACTATTTGTTGTAACTTTCCTTCAAAGATACAAAGAGTTACTGTCGTGAAAGTGACAAAAACAGTTTATCACCATTTTCTTAAACAGACAACAGGAGATCGCATCAACACAGTAAGATTCGTTTTGGAATCGAATCCTCTACAAAATAGCTTGTCCAATATTCCCAAACAGGGAGAGAACTGTTCAGAGGAAGGTCCATCAAAAGACACACCTATACGTCATATCCTGCCATTTATTAAATAGTTTTCCCAAGCAGATGACGAGAATTTTGCATTTTGCGCGGTTTTAGTCAACTGTGGGAAAATGACGTAGGCTAATGTAAGCCCGGTTTGTCACGATTTCCTAAGCAGGCCACATTTCTTCCATAGGCATGTCATAATTGTGTGAGGGAAAATATAGCAGAATAGTTTCGAGGAGTTGGATTATAACGCAGTGCAGTTGCGGTAAGAACATAGAGCAGTTGTACTACATATTGCGCATGAACTACTCAATCATAATAGCCTTGCTTTTCTTTTTTTTATTCAAAAGTGACGACAAGATATCTACATCAGTGCTTTGAAGCAGGGTCTACTACGAAACAGTGTAACGACGATATGTTTACTATATCAACAAGTAAACTATGCGGTGGCAACCAGGGTACACTGTAGGCAAAGCATAAAAGCATATAAGAGACAGGGTTTTTGTTGAATTTGAATGTTCATCAGAACACACCAGCAACAAGTTAGCCCATGTCATTTTATTGCACAAATTATTGTGGATTTTGGGACAGGTAGAATATGTATCACCTCTCTCTCTCTCTCTCTCTCTCTCTCTCTCTCTCTCTCTCTCTCTCTCTCTAACAAAAAGACATAAACACAAAAGCTCTCTCTCTCTCTCTCTCTCTCTCTCTCTCTCTACACACACACACACACACACACACACACACACACACACACACACACACACACACACACACACATTCAGATTTGGATGATTTGTGTCCACAGACACATAGTCAAGCAAGGTCAGGGGCAAAAGACCGAGAGATATACGCAAAAATGGAAGAAAAAGCAAAAAGACGAACGTGATAGATATTTTCAGTAAAAAAAAAAAAAAATCTGTTGCCATATTGAATGGGTTCATTACTTCTTCGTCATCTATCATCAATGAACATCGTCAAAAACGGTTACCTTGTCCTCTCCTTCAACTGTACAAAACTAAACCCATATGTGTGTGCGTGCGTGCGTGCGCGCACGCGTTTGTGTGTGTGTGTGTGTGTGTGTGTGTGTGTGTGTGTGTGTGTGTGTGTGTGTGTGTGTACGTACGTGCGTGCGTGCGTGCGTGCAGGCGTGAGTGCGTGCGTGCGGGCGTGAGTGCGTGCGTCCGTGAGTGCGTGCGTTTGTATGTGTATGTGAGAGAGAGAGAGAGAGAGAGAGAGAGGGGGGAGAGGGAGAGGAGAGAGAGAGAGAGAGAGAGAGAGAGAGAGAGAGAGAGAGAGAGAGAGAGAGACAGACAGACAGACAGACACAAACACAAACATTAACAGAGACAGAGACAGAGGCAGAGACAGAGAGACCTTTTTTTTTTTGTGTGTTTGTTTGCTTATTTGGGGAGGGGATTGTTATTATTGCTTGAATATTTTCTCTTTTTTTTTCTACCTTGTATTCAACTCTTTCTCGTTGTCCACCTTCCTCTTCACCCGCGTGAG
>JADBJO010000533.1:279096-284096 GCA_016801955.1 Conus betulinus | reverse complement strand
CAAATTTGTTCCTGCAGTCGTCTCAGCCTGACCTCCCTGACACTGGAGGCGTTAGTGGAGGGATGAAGGAGGCGTGGTGAGAAGACAGGGCACATTTGTTCACACAGGTAAACGTCCTTATCCCGCTCCCCGCCCCCATCGTCTACCCACCTTCTCCCCCTTTCCTTGCCCCTCTCTGACAACAAGAGGAGCAGGCGCAGGGAGCTGTGGGTGAAGAGGGGGAGGGGGGTTGGGGATGAGAGGGAAGGAAGGGGGTGAGGGGGGGGAGGTATATTGGGCAGAAGGGTGGGAAAATAAGTCAGGGTAAGTGAGGGTGGACAGTCTTTCCTTCATCTTTCACCCACCTCAATAGAAAAAAGAACTCAACCTCCCCCCTCCTCACCCTCCTAACAGAAAGCACAATCTATCAAAGAATGTTTACATATCATTTTATGCAGTTTTCACCACCACCACCACCACCACCACCACCACAACAGAAAGCACAATCTATCAAAGACGGCTACATAACATTTTATGCAGTTTTCACTCCCCCCCCCCCCCCCCCTTTCTCACCCCCCAACAGAAAGCACAATTTATCATTGAAGGGTTTTTATACAGTAAGAGTTACGTTCGAAATAGGATTGGGGTTAAAGTTAGGTCAGGTTAGGTTAGGTTAGGGCTTGGGTTAAGATCAGGGTCTGGTTAGCGTTAAGGTTAGGGCTTGGGATAGAGTGATGCACCCCGTAATTGGACAGTCTTCTATGTGTGTGTGTTTGTGTGTGCGTGCGTGCGTGAGTGCGTGCGTGCATGTGTGTGCGTGTGTGTGTGCATGCGTGCATGCGCGCGCGCGTGTGTGTATGTGTGTGTGTGTGTGTGTGTGTGTGTGTGTGTGTGTGTGAGTGTGTGTGTGTGTGTGTGTGTGTGTGTGTGTGTGTGTGTGTGTGTGTGTGTACGTGCGTGCGTGCGTGCGTGCGTGCGTGCGTGCGTGTGTGTGTGTGTGTGTGTGTGTGTGTGTGCGTGTTCCCAAAACCTGTTGCTCCATTCTTCATCCAGCTGCACAGCATCTTTCCCATTCCGTTCCACCTCCTTCTCTCTCTCTCTCTCTCTCTCTCTCTCTCTCTCTCTCTCTCTCTCTCCCTTTCCCACCACTCCCTGCCCAGTTCCTCTTCACCCGCTCCTCGTGTTGTCAGAAAGCACATAGAAGGAGAAGGTGGTTGGAAAATGGGAATGGGGGGTGAGGGGGGGGGAACGGAGGAGGGGTGTGAGAAAGCTTACCACCTGTGTGAACAAATGTGCCTGTCCTCTCACCACGCCTCCTTCATCCCTCCACTAACGCCTCCAGCGTCAGGGAGGCCAGGCTGAGACAACTGCAGGAACAAATTTGTCTGTCTCCTGACGACACCTTCCTGAGCCCCACACACCACGCCTTCAATCCCACCCCAACCTCCCTACCCCGCTCCCGTCCGTTTTAGGAGCTGTGCTGGGGGACACACTAAGAGAGACAGAGAGAAAAAGAGGACGGGAAAAATGTACGTGAGGTGGCAGAAGGGGATGGAAATGTGTGGGTGAATTTGGAGTGGAGTTTTGGGGAGCAGAGTTTTGGGGAGCGGGTCACAAAAAAAACGGAGAGGCAAGACAGGTGCCTGCGATGACCATGGTGAGACGTAAGATGATCTACAAAATAAATATGAACAAGGTTTGACATGCAATGAGTGCTCTGTGTGTGTGTGTGTGTGTGTGTGTGTGTGTGTGTGTGTGTGTGTGTGTGTGTGTGTGTGTGTGTGTGTGTGTGTGTGTGTGTGTGAGTGAGTGTGTGTGTGTGTGTGTATGTACGTGCGTGCGTGCGTGCGTGCGTGCGTGCGTGTGTGTGTGTGTGTGTGTGTGTGTGTGTGTGTGTGTGTGTGTGTGTGTGTGTGTGTGTGCACCATGCGGTAGCTTTGTGTGTTCGTGTTGCCGATATTTAGATTTCGTGCGTTTCTGGAGTGCATAGTTTGTCTGTATTATGAGCTAATGCCTTTTTGAAGGGCATGCAAAACAGAAATGTCAAAAGTAAGTGGGAGAGACTTTGTTTCATGTTGTAGGAGCTCTCAGGAAACCCACCACACACTTTGGCTTTGCATAGATTGGAGAAAGTGTGGACATCTATCCCCAGACTGTCGAAGATATTAAAGACATCAAAACAGCCAGTTACTGCAGTATGTGAATGTGTGTGATTGTTTGTGGGTTGTCTGTACTGAAACAGAAGCCATTTTTTGGTGTACTAATAACATCATCGGGACAGTCTGACAGAGTCAGAGACCCTTAGAGTCATGTTGTTTCCAGACTAAAACATGTGTGGATTCAGGTTCCCACTCTTCCAGAAGCCCCTGTTCCTTTTATTCACTCGCTGACTCCTTCTCAATTTCCTGCTCCACAACCCTCTTCCCATTGAATCATGTCACTCTTGGCTTATACATTAGAAATGAGAACTTTCGTGAAAAAAACTGAACAACTGCCTACCTCCAGAAAGCATAGCCCTAAACCTAACCCCAAGTAGACTATGACTTTTTACTGCACGAAAACTTCAAAAAACCTTAAATAACAAATTATGTTTGCAGTCCGGCGAGTGGGGGGGGGGGGGGGGGGGGGGGGGCTGTAGAGTAACCTTCATTTGTCTCCATCCAGAAAGGAAAGACAACCACCTTCAATCAACCTGAAGTCCCCTTTCTTACCTTTATGCCCCACCGTTCATCCAGTTGCCCAACACCTTCCCCTCAACCCCCTTCCCTTTCCTTTCAACCTGCTGTTCTTGTTGTCCGTTAGGACCAAGGAAGAGGGGAAGTAGTGGGGGGTGTGAAGGGTTGTGTGGGAGGGGGGAGGGGGTAAGGATCACCACCTGTGTGAACAAATTTGCCTGTGCTCACACCACGCCTCCTTCATCCCTCCGCTAACGCCTCCAGTGTCAGGGAGGTCAGGCTGAGACAACTGCAGGAGCAAATTTGTCTGTCGCCTGACGACACTTTCCTGATCCCCACACACCTCGCCTTCAATCCCCTCCTCCAGCTTGAGGCGACAGAAGGAATGTGTGTGTGTGGGAAGAGAGGGGGGGGGGGGGGGGGGGGGGCACACCGAGGGAGGGAGGGAACGGGGCAACAGGAGAATGTGCGTGCTCTGAGGTGGAAGGAAGAGGGGAACAAGGACAAGTAGGGAGGCAGTCAGTCAGAGCAGTCTTTGGAAGGGGATCTGCTTGATAAATATGGACAGTGTTTGCTGATGTCATGCGTGTGTGTGTGTGTGTGTGTGTGTGTGTGTGTGTGTGTGTGTGTGTGTGTGTGTGTGCGCACGCACGCACGCACGCACACACACACACACATACACACACACACACACACACACACACACACACACACACACACACACACACACACACACACACACACCCCCCATGTGGTGGCCTGTGTGTTTATGCTGCAGATGTTTAGTGTTCAGTGTGTTTCTCTGGTAGCTGCTTGTGTGTCTGTTTTAAAGGGCTAGATGTGTGTCAGAATGGCAAGTAGACGGGGATGTTTGAAGGTAGTCAGGAGCTCTCAGCAAACTGTCCAGTGTCCCAACCCTGCTGGTTTTGCATAGAGTGGAGCAAGTCTAGACATCGACCTCAAAACAGCTACTGACCTCAAGACATCAAGACAGTCAGCGTCCCAAAGACATCAAGATGAGGTAGTTGGTGACCCCAAATCGTTAAGACAGACGGTGACCTTAGAAAATCAGATGATTTTAAGACATCTAGACAACCCATGACCTGAAGATAGTCAGTATCCTCAAGTGCTCAATGCGGCTGGTCACCTCGACACAAAGCTACTCAGTGATCTCAAGACAGCTGGTGAGCTTAACGCATGAAGATGCCTGATGACTCTTAAGACTGCAAGACAGCTGCTGAGCTCAGGTCATCAAGAACTCAGGTGTTCTCAAGACAGGCAATTAATGGAGACGTGATGACAGCCGGTGGCATCAATAGTACTTGCGATCTGAAGACATCAAGGCATCCAACGATCTCACGACAACTGGTGACCTCACGACATTTGACCTCAAAACAGAGAGACATCAGGACCATCTTGACATAACTAGACACCACCCTCTCTCAGCACATCAAGAGAACACGAACCAGGCTGCCACCATAAGAGAATATCTCCATGCTTTTGTTCGAAATGAAAACAATGTGAAATTCATCTGAAATAGAAATCGAGGCAACACATATGATCAAACGATAAATGATTAATTTCCTGTAAATCAAAAGAATCCCACAATACAAGTTAATTCAACCAAGCGACCATAAACAACATCAAAACAAAACCTGATGCTGCTGTTGGAAGTCACTGGGCACACAGGAATTGGAAATGGCGTTGAAATGGACTGGCACGGTTGAAACAAAGTGTGTGTGTGTGTTTCTGTATGTGTGTATTTTTGTTGGTGAGTGTATTCCATTTTCTGTAAACTTACAGGCACATGGCCTGTGTGTGTTCGTGCGTGCGTGCGTGCGTGCGTGCGTGCGTGCGTGCGTGTTGGTGTGTGTGTGTGTGGGGGGGGGGGGGAGGTATGTGTGTGTGCGTGTGTGTATATGTGTGTGTGCGTGTATGTGTGTGTGTGTGCGTGTATGCGTGCGTGCACGCGCGCGCCCCCCGCGTATGTGTGTGTGTGTGTTGTGTGTGTGTGTGTGTAAATAGTCGTGGGTTGTGCCCTAACTCTTTCCAAACATCCCGTTTCGTGTCTGTTGCCGTAAAACTATATCCAGCCTCGACTAACCTCTCTCCTCCCCAATCTCTGTTTCTTTTCATCCCCGCCATTCTGTTGTTAGAGAGGACAAGAAAAGAGCAGAAGGTGTGTGGAGGTGGAGATGGGGGTAGGGGTAGGTGGGGGGGGGGGGGGGGAGGACGGGGAGGATCAACACCTGTTTGAACAAATGTGCCCGTCTTCTAACCACACCTCTCCTTCATCCCTCCTCTAACACCTCCAGTGTCAGGGAAGTCAGACAAAGACAAGTGCAG
>JADBJO010000533.1:226596-239096 GCA_016801955.1 Conus betulinus | reverse complement strand
ACGGAGGCACCACGAACACCTGGCATTATAGCATGGAAATGGCTTGAGAGTACCGCACGGGGCACTACGAACACCTGGCATTATAGCATGGAAATGACTTGAGAGTACTGCACGGAGCACTACGAACACCTGGCATTATAGCATGGAAATGGCTTGAGAGTACCGCACGGGGCACTACGAACACCTGGCATTATAGCATGGAAATAGCTTGAGAGTACTGCACGGAGCACTACGAACACCTGGCATTATAGCATGGAAATGACGTGAGATTAATGCACGGGGGTACTATGAGTACCCTGGCATTATAGCATGGAAATGACGTGAGATTAGTCCACGGGGCATCACGAACACTTGGCACAACAGCATGGAAATGACGTGAGATTAGGCATGGGCACTACGAAAGACCTGGCATTATAGCATGGAAATGAAGTGATGTTAAAGCACGAGACACTACGAACACCTGGCATTATAGCATGGAAATGACGTGAGATTAGTGCACGGGGCACTACGAACACCTGGTATTTATAGCATGGAAATGACGTGAGATTAATGCACTGGGCACACTACGAACACCTGGCATTACCGCATGGAAATGACGTGAGATTAATGCACGGAGCACTACGAACACCTGGCACTACAGCTTGGAAATGACGTGATTAAGGCACGGGCACTAGTGCACGGGGCACTACGAACACCTGGCATTATAGCATGGAAATGACGTGATGTAAAATGCATGGGGCACTACGAACACCTGGCATTTATAGCATGGAAATGACGTGATGTAAATGCACGGGGCACTACGAACACCTGGCATTATAGCATGGAAATGACGTGATGTAAATGCACGGGGCACTACGAACACCTGGCATTATAGCATGGAAATGACGTGAGATCAATTCACCGGGCACTACGAACACCTGGCATTATAGCATGGAAATGACGTGATACAAATGCATGGGCACTACGAACACCTGGCATTATAGCATGGAAGTGACGTGAGATTAATGCACGAGACACTACTAACACCTGGCACTATAACATGGAAAATGACATGAGATTTATGCACGGGGCACTACGAACACCTGGCACAACAGCAGGGAAATGACGTGAGATTACTGCACGGAGCACTGTGAACAGCTGAAATTATGGCATGAAGTGGTGCGAGTATTTCAAGCTAGATGCTGTGAGCTCGTGTCATGGCTGTAAATGGCGTTGATTCAGTGCACTTAGCCTTGCAAACAGCTAGTATCATTGCGTGAAATGACGCAAGATTTATATACTGGATTCTGCAAACTCGTGATATGGCTTTAGGAGACACGGTTTGATGCATTTAGCACTGCGAACAGCTGTCATGAGATGACGTGAGTTGTATACACTGAATACAAAGACCTGGTGTTATAAGCGTGAAATGACGTGAGTTTTATACACTTAACAAAATAAAGAGCTGGTGTTATAGTGTCAAATGACGTGAGTTTTATACACTGAACAATACAAAAAGCTGGTATCATAGCGTGAAATAACATGAGTTTTTTTTTTTTTTTTGCACTTAACAATAAAAAGACCTGGTATCATAGCGTGAAATGACGTGATTTTTATGCACTTAACAATAAAAAGACCTGGTATCATAGTGTGAAATGACGTGATTTTGATCAACTCAACAACACAAACAGCTGGTATCATAGCGTGAAATGACGTGAGTTTTATACACTCAATACAAACAGCTGGCCTCATAGCACGGAATGACGTGATTTTTTATAAACTCAGCAATACAAAGAGCTGGTATCATAGCGTGAAATGACATGAGTTTTATGCACTTCACAATAAAAAAACAAGAGCTGGTATCATAGCGTGAAATGTCGTGAGGTTTATATACCAGATGCCGCAAAAACTCGTCTTATGGCTTTAGGAGACACGCGTTTGATGGACTTAGCGCTGCGAACAGCTGTCATGATATGACGTGAGTTTTTTCACGCCAGATGCTGGTATCCTGACATGAAATGACGTGAGTTTATGCACTGGATGTTGCCATTTTGCTTTTTAGATGGCGTGAGTTATATACACCAGGCGCTGCAAAACAGTTGGCATCGTGGCGCAGAATAACGTGAGTTTAATGCACTGGGAACAACTGTCGTCACGGCTGTAGATGACCTGAGTTTAACGCACTGGGCATCACACAAAACCCTCGCATAACACTTTTACATAACTGAATTCCATACACCGTACACTATGGACAACTGCCAACATGCTTTAAGATGACGCGATTTCAACACACTGACAGAGTGAAGAAAAATCACGAACGTTTCCCCTATTCCCAAACCAGTGTAGCCAAAGAGCCGTAACAGTGACAGTGACAATACATGATTCACGTGCAAGTAATGTCCAATGTTCACACTGTTCACTGTGTCCAACACATAAAACTGCATTAGAGCAAATCATTAGGGCTGAAAAGGATATAGTGTCATGAGATTTAGAATCCTCTTGTGTTTGTGGTCCTTGACTTTTTTTATTTCTTTGTTTTTTTTGGATATGGGTAGTATGATTTATCACATTTCTTTGTCGGCGAACAAATCTTGTTTCTTGTGGTTGGTATGGCGCCTGTCAGCAATTTTCCAACAATTTAGCTTTGTGTCCGCATTCTACCGATCGAGAGGTCCTAGGCCTTCACTGACCGCTCTGTGTCTTCGGCACTGGACATTTTCAAGAAGCCCATGCATGACAGGATCTTCTGAACATTGCTGTGTGTTGTTGTTGTTTTTGTTTTTGTTGTTGTTGTTGGGGTGGTGGTGGTGGTGGTGGTGGTGGTGAAGTGTGTGTGTGTGTGTGTGTGTGTGTGTGTGTGTGTGTGTGTGTGTGTGTGTGTGTCTGCACGCGCGCGCTCGTGTGTTATGTGTGTCTCTGTCGGTGTGGAGAAAGGGATTGAAAAGTAGATGACTCTTACAGACTCAAGCACGTTATCACCGCTTTCAGCATCTTCCTGTCCCCACTCACACCACTCACCTCACGTCCCTCCCCTTTCTCCCTTCTCACCCACCCACCCTTCCCCCCCTCCTTCCCCAACCTCCCCAACTTCCCCCTTCCCCCCCCCCCCCCCCCCACACACACACACACACACACACACACTCATTCTGCCTCTCCTGGTGGAACCAAGGATAAACCCCACATACAATTTACCAAATAAGTCCTCTTTTCTTGGGCATCCCCCCCCCCCCCTCCCCTGCCTGCTTCTTTCCATCCCACCCCACTCCCCGACCCCAGTTCACACCACCCGCCCCACTCTTCTTCTCTTCCTTCTCCCCAGAAGTCCAGCCGGCAAATCCAGTTAGTGGCGAAAGCACTGACTCTTCATGGCCGCAAGTCAAATTTCCTCTTCAGCCTCGGCCCCCCACCTGACCCCTGGCGGCGAGGTCAAGTGCCTGGCCGCCATTGAAGCCCGTGGCGCGTGCGGAGACTCAATTGTCGTCTGCTCCGGACCTGTGCAGACGTGGAGAGGGGGGCGGCGGAAAGAGCGGAGTGACGTGTTATAGGACTCGTCCCCTCGTTACCTCATCAGACCCAGGGTCTGCCGGCATACATTGGCGTCGTTAAGCGCCTTTCGGGGCCGGCTTGAAGAGAGAGAGAGAGAGGGGGGGGGGGGGAGGGAGGGAAGGAGAGAGAGAGAGACAGAGACAGAGAGAGAAAGAGAGAGAGAAACACACACACACACACACACACACACACACAGAGAGGAGGGGGAGCCGTAGACCGAGTGAGTGCTCGTCTGCCTTGAACACGGAGAGGGTATAGGGGTGTTGGGGGGGGGGGGGGGGGGGTGGGGGGGAGAGAAGACCTTAAAGTCGGTTAGTCTTATCCTGAATGTGCCATTAAGTCATCGCTGTCCTCATCGTCGTCATCGCCGCTCCTCTGAAGGCTGGGGGGGGGGGGAGGGGGGGAGTGGTGGTGAGGGCTGGTTGGTCTGGTGGGTTAGGCGTTCGGGCTGTTTTCTACAAGGTCTATGGCTCTAATCCCATTCGAGACAGCCACATTGCAACAAAGTTCCCTTCAGAGTCCACATTAATTTGGGCAAATTCCAGCTTCTTTCCCTAATCCTTCGGACAACACTTTTTAAAACAGGGCACTCCGGGCTGAGAGATCACATGTTCACAAAATTCCACCTTGGCGAGTCGTCAGGTTGCCCATGCAGTACAGTCCCAATGACAGTGGAACACTTCCTGCAGGACTGTCCCACACATGAAAAGCTAAGGGCAGAGACCTCAGCTGCCAACACACTGTTATATAAGGGCTTTATGGATCACTGGAGATCTTCCGCCGTACAGCAGCCTTCAACAATGCCTCTGGGGTTCCTGTCTGAGTGAACGAAGAAGAAGAAACAAGATCCCGTGTATGAATGCTTGTACATGAAATCTTGCATGCACGTTAAATGCCGTTCCATTCTTTTGAATGAATACGCTATCGTGTGCAGATGGAAAACGACGACTCAAATCATCCACTCATGCAAGTCCTGCCCTTCAACTGGGTCTCTTGAAGAAGACCCAGGAGGTGCAATGTTGGCCATCCCATCCCTAAAGGAAGCCAGTGGTACAGAGAGCAAGAAAATGATCACAAGTCTTCTGCTCCTGCTCCCTGTAAAGGGAGTCACTTTAATAACTTTAAAGATTCGGCAACACTAGCGTGTATGTGTTTCACATTTTATGTCACCGTCTCAACGAACGACCTTGTTCTCGGATGTCCTCCCCCCCCCCCCCCCCCCCCCCCCCCCCCCCTCATTAAATTTGGATTTTATAAACGAAATCAGTGGATTTAAGATTTGATTTTAACTTGAGTGTGACAATCTTTTTTTTGTTTGTTTGTTTGTTTGTTTGTTTGTTTTTTGGGGGGGGTCTTTTTTAAAGTAATGAATTTACTGATATTAAGTCGTAACTTTTTCAGTTTAATTCACGGTTGGTTGGTTGGTTTTAAAGTTTTTCAGCTTGATATGGCTTTTGTGATCGGCAGGACTTACATGAATGGATGATTTGAGTTGTGTCATCGTTTTCCATCTGCACACGATAGCGTATTCATTCAAAAGATGGAACGGCATTTAAACGTGCATGCAAGATTTCATATACAAGCATTCATACACGGGACCTTGTTTATTTAATTTTTTTTTTTTTTTTTTACAGGATTATCCCGCTTGTGTGAAGTACCAACGACTTAAGATGCCCCCTCGGTTCACTGCCCTTTGTTGTTTTTTTTTCGTTAATGACCGATGCAATGTGCCGCCTGGAATGGGGATTGCAGGGGGTGGGTGAGGGGATGTGGGGGTGGGGGCGTGACGGAAGGGTGGTGGAGGTGACGGGCCGGTGCTTCGGGACAGCCCAGAGACTGAGGAGGAGGAGGAGGAGGAGCAGGAGCAGTGAGAGTGGAGGTGAGAGTGCCCCCCCCCCCCCCCCCCCCCCCCCCCCCCCCCCCCCGCGATGTCTGACACGACTGACCGATCGCCCCTTCCTATACCCGGCCCTGTTAGCAGTACTGGCCACGTCGGCACTAGCAGGAAGTGGTGTTTTATGATCAGTTGGGGAGGGGAGGGGGGGGGCAGGAGGGCAGGGGAATAGGTATAGAGGGAGGGGGTACGTGAGTGGTGGGGTGGGGTGAGACTAGAGAGATGAGGTGATAGCCGTGTGTGTTGGGGGGGGGGGAGTGGGGGAGTTTATAGATCGTGAGGGGAAAGAACAAGGTGGAGGGGACCGCACCCGAGAATAGGGAGGGGCCCACCTGTGCCCCAACCCCCCCCCTGGGCCCCCCCCACCGGACCCCACCCCCCGCCACCACACACGCTTCATGCCAGACACCGGACATCTCCCCGCAGCGAAGACCTCTTTCACAGCTCCAGTTATCTCTTCCCATCCCCCTCCCCTACGGGCCCCCTCCACCATCACCACCACCACCCCCCTCCCTCCCCGGTCTCCCTTAATTCTTCGTCTCCAGCTGTACTCTGCACCACCACCACCATCCTCTCATAATCTTCCTCTCCCCTCTCCCTCGGGGTCTCCCCGTCACTGGTTACCCCCAATGATCCCCCACCCCCCACCCCTAGGGGGCCTCATCCGGAGGGCGGGGGGGGGGGGGGGGAGGGTCTTGGTCCATCTGTTTTGGGGGGGGGGGGGGGGGTCAAGTGAACAACATAACTGGGAGTTGGTGGGGTGGAGACTTTGAGGGCGGGGAAAACTATTTTTTTAATTGGGAGGGAGGGGGGGCCGTTTTTCCTTCCCCTGATTGGTCTGGGGGGGGGGGGTTTGGGGCCAGAACAAGGTCAAGTGAAACAACAAACTGTCATAGTGGGAAGAAAACGGAAGAGGACTGAGGGGCGGAGGGGAAGGAGGCCCGAAAACCATGAGGGCGGTCTTCCTGCCAATCTCAAGTTTCACCAAAATCAAAGAGGGCCTCCAAACGGCATGGGGGTGGGTTGGGGGGGAGAGGAGGTCTATTTCAGGGTGGGGAGGAGGGGGCCGGGGGGGGTAGGTGGGGAGGGGTACAGTCGTACACAGGGGTTGGGGGAGAGGGGGGGTTTAGTGGCGTAAGGGGATAGTATTCGTGGAGGTGGGGGTGGATGGAGGGAAACGGGGGGAGGAGTCCCCCTCCCGCTACCCCCCCCCCTGCCACCATAACCCACCATGGGCCCCTTCACGGAGGGTCTCCCTTCATTATGGGAGGGACGGGTATGGGGGCCTCCCGGGGGTGGGGGGGGGGGGGGGGGGGGGGGGGGAGGGGGGGGAGGAACAGGAGACCGAAGCTAAGTGGATCCCTGTTCGGGGGGTCATGGGGGGGGAGCATTTGTGGGGGCCTGAAGGGGCGGGGGGAGGGAAAATACAGGGTGTCACCTGTAGGAGATTCCCCTTTATCCGCTCGGTTCTCACTTAGCCTTCTTTCCCAAATAAAAAAGATGTTCTGTTTATTGGCTGTGCCGCCAGACCTTGGTAACCCTATGGGGCACAGGAAGGGAGTGGGGGGAGGGGGGTGGGGGCGGGGGGGGGGGGTGGGGTTACCTTGGTCTCTGGTACAAGATGAGGGGGTTGGTTCGTCCCACTTATGGGGGTGGGGGAGAATATCTTTGATGAGGGGGGTTGAGGGGGGAACCTTAGAAACGGAGAGAAGTGGCACATGGGGGATCTTTCATTGGGGGCGAACAAGCACAGTTTGTAACAGGGCGGGTAGGGGTCAGTGCCAAGCAGTTATTGCAGTCCTTTACTGAAGGAACTTTCTTTCTTCTTCTCCCTGCCGAAATGACCCAATAAACAGACATGAAGATGTTCCCAAGTCCTGAAGCACCAAGGACGGGGGGCTTGTTCTGGGGGAGACTCACTGTGAATGGGGAGGACATGGTGGAAGGGGGGGGGCTCCAATCACTTTCCATTGGGCTTGTCACTGAGCTGCGGAAGGGGGTTTATGCTGGATGGAAATAGTGGGGAGGTGGGTCGGGCGAAAGGACACAGGAGCTCAACGGGAGGCCGAAAAAAACCACATGGGGTGGGGTGGGGGCGGGGGGGGTAGGGGCGTTGAGGCGTAGCCCGAAAGTTTCCAATTTTTGGGTGTAACCAACACGACCTCTCCCTTCCCTCTTCCCCTCCGGCCCGACCCCCCCACCCCCACCTCTTCCCCTCAAGTTATCTCTTCCCAATTCCCCCCTCCCCTACCGGACCCCCTCCACCATCACCACCACCACCCCCCCTCCCCGCGTCTCCCTTCATTCTCGTCTCCCTCTGTACTCTGCACCACCACCGTCACCATCCTCTCATAATCTTCCTCTCCCCTCTCCCCTCGTCCTCTCCCCCGTCAATTCATACCCCATCCCCCACCCCCACCCCTACCCCACCTCATCCGTTTCCCCCTTTCCCCTGATTTGTCTGTCTCATCCTTGTTTGCCCCACTAGGGTCAAGTGAACAACAAACTGTCTAGTTTCAAAACGGAGTGACTGAGGGCGGAAAACGAAGCAAAATTGGAAAGAGAGGGGGTTAGTTACCACTAAAGACACACACAAACACAGTATAGTTTAGACACAATGCACTTCGACCTCCTGGGTCTTTTTCAGGCGAAAACAAATAGCATTTAGGACAGTGACAAGAAGAACATGCAGCCACTTAGCTTCGCTTCTCCTGTTCGTCTCCAAATAAAAATGGCCGCCAGACGGAAACGAGGGGATTATGGGAGAGGAAGTATTGAGGAGGTTGGGGGAGGGGGGGGGGTAGGGGGGAGTATTGAGGAGGTTGGGGGAGAGGGGGGGGGGAAGTATTGAGGAGGTTTGGGGAGGGAAGTATTGAGGAGATCCCCCCCCCCCCCCCCCCCCCCCCCCCCCCCCCCACACACACACACACACGTCTGTAATACTTCCTCTCCCGTAATCCCCTCGTTTCCGTCTGATGGCCATTTTTGATTTGGAGACGAACAGGAGAAACGAAGCTAAGTGGCTACATGTTCTTCTTGTCACTGTCACTGTCTTAATGTTATTTGTTTTTCGCCTGAAGAAAACCCAAGAGGCCGAAATACATTGTGTCTAGTCCTGTACTCTGTTTGTCTTTATCCTTGGCGGTAACTAGCCCCTTCTCTTTCCAAATTTTAAAACAAGCTGTCTGTTTATTTGCTGTGCACTCGCAATGACCTGGTAAGCTCTCATGGGGCAGAGGAAGGGAGTGGGGTGGGGGTGGGGGCGGAATTGGAGGTGGGTCTACCTGGTCTCTGGTACAAGATGAACAGAGTTTCGTTCGGGGCATTTCTGAAATCCGTAGGAGAATTATCACCCATATAGACCTGGTTTTATTTGGATAGGCTGGAACGACAGGAAGAAACGCCAAATGTTTGATCCGTTCATTTAGATAACAAGCACTGAGTTTGTAAAATGCGGGATGAATTCATTTCAAAGCAAACTATTGCAAAGTTTTGCTAAAGGAACTAAAGGACATGTGCAAGACTGGAAAACATGTTTTATAACTAGACATGAAGTACACTCATGAAGGTTCAAGTCCCAAAGCACAATGGACGTGGGGGCGATGAACTGCCAGAGACTCACTGTGACTGGGGCAGGACATGATGGAAGGCGGACTCCATCCCTCACTTTCCACCGCCTTTGCCTTCCCTGAACTGAATCAGGTTTGCATTTACTGCTGGATGGAAAGACGGGGTTTTTCAACTGAAATAAATTCGACACACGAGTTCGACGGGAGGAAAAAATCCGATCATACGAGTTTGACGAAAAACGTTCAACGTACGAGTTCGACCGTACGCTCCGCAAGTAAACGGACCATTTGGTTGTGAGCCTCCCGATGTACGCTGAGTTTCGCTAGAAATGGCTTCCATCATGAACATCTTGTTTAGATCAGGCGTTTATGATTTAAGTCTGCATGTTCTTTTTTGTCCTCACTGTACATGAATTGTACAGTGAATTCTAAAGCTCACTGTGAACAAGAAACTACATACGCATGTATGTATATATGTATGTAACTGTTTCCTGTGTTGCGAATATCAATGATTGAGAATGTATAGTTTCGGCTATGCTTAAAATGTCAACAAAATTGAAAAAAAAAGTTCAGGACTGACATGCCCCCAAATCAAACAAAGGACAAATAAAAATTGAACAACGAAATACACAAAATCAACCAAATAACCCAAAATCAAACAAAGGAATACAAAATCAACCAGATAACCCCAGACCAAACAACGAAATACACAAAATCAACCAAATAACCCCAAATACAAAATCAACAAAATACACAAAATCAGACAAAAATACAAAAATCAAACAACGAAAATACACAAAATCAACCAAATAACAAAACCAAACATTGAAATACATAAAAACAACCAAATAACAAAATCAAACAATGATACACACAAAATCAGACAAATACGCGAAACAAAACGAACGAACAAAACGGAACAATAAAAACAAGGACCGTGTCAACAACAAAATGACTGTCTCAATGAGAAGATTTGAACACAATATTACCCATGGCTGCGGCCCGCTTAAGGCCATGGAAGTAGGCTGGACGGTAAACAACTTCGACCTGAAACTATCACACGCCAGGATTATGGTTCCTGTCCTGTCAAATCACATGTCGGCCATGTTGGATACAGAATGACGCAATGCCATGTCGTGGAGACATAAAGAACCCCACGGAGGGTCATGTCTATACACAAAGTATACTTCAATGTCATGTGCAGCCCACCACAAATCAAAGTCCTTACAGAACACTCTATACTAAGTGAAAAACAAATACTCAAGTTACATACATGGTGCCTGATTTATGTGACGCATGTAAGTATTTATAACATGACGAAAATGATGTTGACCTTCTTTGCCCCTGGTACGTAAAGGTCGCAGTGGCGAGAAGGTATTGATATTTGGAACGGTGTGTGAAATGTTATCAATATTTATCACTCTGTTCAAGAGAAATATGTCACACTGACGTAAAAACCTCGAGGGTTTGTAACTCGACATACTGCTTACGCATTGAAGCCATGCCAGAGTTGATGTACTTGCTCCTGCAGAAGCACAGAAATATCAGTTCTTTATAACCTTGTACATTGAATCGTGCCCAACATAAAGACGTTTTGACGTCAATTATGTTGATACATTGTCATTACTGTAAAGTGAATCATGTGTCAAAGTCCGTGGAGGGAGAGAGAGAGAGAGAGAGAGAGAGAGAGAGAGAGAGAGAGAGAGAGAGAGAGAGAGAGAGAGAGAGAGAATAAGGGTTTCAAGCAATTTTTAGTTCATGTTTGAGAGAAAGCAAATACAGAATTACTAGGCCGCCAAACCAAGGAACGAACGAGTTATAAAATTCACAATTTGTTTGTTGCTTCGTTTTGGTTGGTAGCCCGCTAACTCTACTTTTGCTCTCGTTTCCATTTTCGCCAGCAGTCACCCCTCTTTGAAACCTGTTTTGAGAGAGTTTTAAAGGCATAAAAGATTCTGGTATCACGGTCTACGTATTACAGTTTCGTTGCACATGTGTAGAGTGGGGCGGGGGGGGGGGGGGGGGGGGGCAGGGGGGGGCAGAAGGTGGAGAAAGGTGGAGAAAGAGGATGGGATAGGCGAGGAGGAAGGGGGGGGGGGGGGGGTGCAACAAAGGAAAGCGTTCTAATTTCACCGATCTGATTCTGGGAGCTTTCAGTAGAAGCGAAACGGTCAGTATACTTTGTAAGGAGAGATGAAGTCAATATAACACTTATGACGGGCTCCATGATGGTGTTCACATATGTTGTGCAGATCTCGTCCTAAAATGCGACAGAGATGGACAGCCAGTGAAAGGACTGAAGGAACGAGTGATGTGTTTCGTCTCTTCACCCGGTGTAACATGCCGTAATATCTCCCCGCCCAAAATCATTCCCCGGTGGGCTGAGAGAGGGCCTGTACCCAAAACTCAGCCATCGCGTTAAATCTAGACTGACATTCCCTTGGTTCCAAAAATCATTCCCCTTTCTCCAAATTCTCAAATCGTCCCAAACGACAGACATGTTTATCAAAGCACACCGCACTGGAATATGAGGGGAAGTGATTCTGGAACTCAGGCAGAACTACTCCCCATCCTCTTCCAACACAACACTCCAGAGAATGATTTGGGGTAGGAACAAGTGTCTACAGACACGTGCAACCCTACCCGCCGTCTGTGACAGGGAGGTGGATGGGAAAGGGCACACGTCTTTATCACTGCATGGAGTGTTTTCTGGACTCCGGCCCGAACCATTCTCCAGGACGTGGTTCTAGAACAGGGTGGAGAGTACGTCTGATCCCGGTCCACAATCTCTGCCCCGTTACGAGTCATCCATACCCACGGTCAAAGTGTCCTTCTCTTCCGAAAGTTGATGACTAAATTTTACACGTGTGTGCTCGATGTTATGCGTTCATTCACACATGGAACTTCGGCTTAGTCCTCTCATAAGGATTTTCTTTTTTTTTTTGGGGGGGGGGGGGGGGGGGGGAGGGGGCAAGTGGGGGGGTCAGAACCAATGTCAGTTCTGAGGAAAAAGAATCTCCCTGTACCAAAACGCCTAAGCGGAGATTCGAACCCGCAACCCCAGGATGAGGAGTCCGGTACGTTACGAATTGAGCTGCTCCGGGAGAGGACAGACCGTAGGCAACCGGCATGAAGATCATCACAGTAACTAGAAATATCATCAACCATTCTGTCCATTCTGTTTCGTGAGTGGAGAGGGAGGGAGGGGTTCAAGGAGGAACAGAGGTGAGACACGTGATACCAGTAACATTGTGTTACTTGGCCACTTTGTCGTGTCCGTTGCAGAGAAATGGGAGGTGCCTCCAATCTGGTCCATCGCAATGAAGTGAGAAGTGTAGTCACTTCTGACTACAGATGATCCCCATCCCACCTCTCCCCACCCCCACACTCCATCGTCGACCTTCGTTTGCCCTGCCCAACCAGCTTCATCAGCTTTGACTTGGCAAAACAAGCCTCCTATCTCCTCCTAGCCTGAAGCGGCACACAGCACTTGGCCAAATCAGTGCGAGTGT
>JADBJO010000533.1:216596-221596 GCA_016801955.1 Conus betulinus | reverse complement strand
GTGGAGAGGACCAGACAGAAGGTGTGGTGTTTGGGGAGTGTTGAAGAAGGGATAGACTGCACCCAGTTTTGTCCCTTTATGCACTGGTCCAGATGTACAAAACTGAAGTATTCCTCGATATCACTGGTTGTAATGGACACTGATGCCACACAGGCTGTGGTTGGCACTGATGTCTCTGATCATAGTGGTCTCTGATGTCACAGGTTGTTGTAGTTACTGATGTCCTAAGTTGTTGTAGTTGCATTTGTCACAGGTTGTTTGTGGTTCCGAGTGTCACAGGTTGTTCTTGTTGTTGTCACACTGATGCGACAGGTTGTGATTACTGATGTGACAGGTCATTGTGGTTACTGAAAGTCACTTGTTGGAGTGGTCAGTGGTGTTTATAGGCTGTAGTGGGTGTTTTTTATGTCACAGGTTGTAATGGTTACTTAGGTCACAGATTGTAGTGGCCACTGACGTAACAGGTTGTACAGGTCACTGGTGTAACAGGGTGTAATGGTCACTGATGTAACAGGTTGTAATGGTCATTGATATAGCAGATTGTAATGGTCACTAATGCAACAGGTTGTAATGGTCACTGATGTCATAGGTTGTAATGGTCATTGATATAGCAGGTTGTAATGGTCACTAATGCAACAGGTTGTAATGGTCACTGATATACTAAGGTGTAATGGTCATTGATGTAACAGGGTGTGATGGTCATTGATGTAACAGGGTGTAATGGTCATTGATGTCACAGGGTGTAACGGTCATTCATGTCATGTCACAGGTTGTAATGGTCATTAATGTAACAGGTTGTAATGGTCACTGGTATCACAGGTTGTATTGGTCACCGATGTAGCAGGCTGTAATGGCCATTGATGTAATAGGTTGTAATGGTCATTGATGTAACAGGTTGTAACGGTCATTGATGTAACAGGTTGTAACGGTCACTGATGTCATAGGTTGTCGCGATCATTGATGGCACAGGTTGTTATGGTCACTGACGTCACAGACTGTAGTGGTCATCGACAACAAAAGTTGCAGTTGCCATTGGCACCATATGCTGTAATGGTTTTTGGTGGAACAGGTTGTAATGTTCTATGACGTCATACGTTGTAGAGGTCATTGACTTCAAAGGTCATAGTTGCCATTGGCACCGTATGCTGTAGTGGTCTCTGAGGTCACATGTTGTAGTGATCATTGATGTCACTGGTGGCAGTTGTCGCCGAGTCAGTTACTGACCTTATAGAGGCTATATTATCGTGTGTGTGTGTGTGTGTGTGTGTGTGTGTGTGTGTGTGTGTGTGTGTGTGTGTGTGTGTGTGTGTGTGTGTGTGTGTGAATGTGTGTTTGTGTGTCAGTGAGTGTGTGTGTGTGTGTGTGTGTGTGTGTGTGTGTGTGTGTGTGTGTGTGTGTGTGTGTGTGTGTGTGTGTGTGTGTGTGTGTGTGTGTGTGTGTGTGTGTGTGTGTGTGTGTGTGTCTGTGTGTGTGTGTGTGTGTGTGTGTGTGTGTGTGTGTGTGTGTGTGTGTGTGTGTGTGTGTGTGTGTGTGTGTGAGTGTGTGTATGTGCGCGCGCATGTGTGTGTGTGTGTGTTTGGGAGGGATGTAGGCTGGAAGGATAGGGTTAGGGGCACCGCCACCTCCTATCTAATGTTTAGTAAGGGCTCTGAAGGGGGAGACTGAGGCCAAACTGGTTTGTTTCAAAAGTACGTTAACTTCAAACATTATGGCCATACCGAATGAAAGGCTTGCTTATTTACATAAATTCAGGTCAGTCAAATGTAAATTCATTTCCACAAAAGAAGAGTTTTCATAACGACTGCTTTCCCTTGTGAGAACCGGAACTCATCCCTAAATACGTTTAACGATCCCCTTTCTTTTTTTTTCATCTATTATTTTTGATTTTCATTTGTTTGTTTGTTGTTCGTCCATTCGTTTATCCACGAACCTGGTTACACATCGGGTTACACAAAACTCGACGAACTTGGCTCGCGAACAAAAGGATACAGCATTAACCAAGAGAGAGAAAAAAATTGTCCAGGTTACATCACTTGACCATCTTGGAACGTGAAGTAAACATTCGTCCACTCCAGCCAAAAACTGATTTCACGGGCGTTAATCTCATGCTGCTCAGCTTAACTCCCTTCCCCCTCCTTCCCTCCCTCCTCCTCTCCTCCACTATGGTCACAGTCACTCGTTCTGTGGCGATTCCAGCACCCGACATTCAAGGGGGGCATGCGCAGCTGTTCAAGAGGCAGAGATACTCGATGAGTCACTTCCGCTGGTCCGCTTTGGCTTAAGGCTGTGCCAGGCCATTTGACATAGGCCAGAACATCAAGGCTACATCAACATGTTTTTATGCTCTGCATAGTTATGCGGGGAATGTCTTCAGTTGTGACAAACTCCTAGCATAACATTATCAGTCTCCCAAATCCCTCGAAGTCGGAGTGTGGCTGCCCACGCGGCGGGTAATCAAAAACGGTCACACACGTATGTTCTCATCCCCGATGCATTTGTACCATTGTGTTTAAGCACTTTGGCTGGTCGGATGATCCCTGGAGTTTTTTGGCCAGGGTACGACAACAACAATAACTCCGCTGGTTTTCAGTATCACTCACTTACTTTCTTACTTACTTACTCACTTGGTTGGTTGGCTGATTGGTTGGTAAGTAATTTACTTAGTTTCTCATTTACTCACCGACTCGCTCACTCACTCACTCACTCACTCACTCACTCGCTTACGTGGTTAGTTGGCCGGTTGGCGGTTACTTACTCATTCACTCACTCACTCGCTCCCTTTCTTACGTACTTACTTACCTACCTGCTTACTTACTTTCCTAACTTACATACTTATTTACTTATTATATACTTATTTACTTACTAGCTTACTTAAATGCTTACTTACTTACATATTTACTTACTAACTTACATACAAACTTACTTACTTTCTTACAGACTTACTTCCTAACATACTTACTTACTTACATACTTACTTACTTACTTACTTACTTACATACATACTTACTTACTTACATACTTCCTTCCTAACTTACTTACATAGTTACTTACTTAGGCCTTTCCTCCTAAAGGAAGCGCAGAGCATCGACGGAAGTTCTGCGATAGACTGCGACCTATCTGGGCTGACCTCCCTGCCCCTGTCCAGTGGATTCGCCTCCGCGTCAGCCCTGCCTCGGTCCTTTATCTCCAGCTGTTTGTGGGTCGGCCTGTCTTTCTTCTTCTTCCCTGTGGGTTCCAGCCCAGAAGAGCGTGACGGATGGTGCTGGAGGCTGGCTTCCCCAGGGTGGGTTCTATCCGGCCCCATTTTCTCTCCTGGCTCTGTGTGGTGACTGGCTTCTGACCCGCTCTTTGTTCTGTAGTACCTGTTCTGATTGAACATAGCAGGACGCTGCGCTGGGGACCCGTCTACAAACAGTGCTGCTTTGTGGACGGGGGAGAAGGCGGGGGTGGTCATCCAACTCTGTGGTGTAAAGACTTCCGCTTTGCTCTTCCAGTGACAGTCCCCATCCACTTCCCCACAAGGAGGGGCTTTATTTTAGTCTGTGCCATCTTCTGTACCACCTCAGTGGCACTGCACCCACGCCGCTCATTGCGACCTCCCCGTCCACAGCCACAGCCCGGCCCGTCCCGTCGCAGCTGCGGCACCGGCAATCCACAGGGAGCAGTCAGTGTCAAGTCGTCAAGAGGCAACCCACCGGAGAAGTCACCGCACTGCTGCCGAGTCACTTCGGTGGTGTTCAGTGCTGTCTGTTCTGAGCCACCCCACCCCTAACGACAGTAATGCATAGTCGCGGAAGCGACGTGAGTGAGCTACATGGAGAGCTCTGGCTAAAACTGGCCATAGACCTACAGGGCAGAGGATAAGTATCTTTGCCTTTCCCCAACAAAAGTTCCATCCTGCGTAGTAAAGCCATTCACCACTTCCTGTTGATCCGATTGGCTGTTTGTCTGCCTCCTGTTCACGGATTGGCTGTCTGTTCGCCACACTTCGCCGCTGTTGTCAGAATGTCAAGGTTGAAGCGCATACATGCTGCGGTTCGCGTGCAAGCTTCGTGCAGGCAGTTGGCTGCCCTCGTCAAACAGCAGTAGCCAGGAAGCAGCTGGCATGTGTGGTTACCGGTGAAGGCAAGGCAATCCAGCCAGTTGAACAATACTCGCATAGCGCGCGGTGACTATGGTGGCCGGAAGGAATCAGTGACTTGTGCAGGCAAACAGGACTTCGACAGAGCAGTTGGAAACGAGGCCAGATACTGGTTCTCTCCCCTCTTGGTATTAGAGCTCACCACAGACATGGACTGAGGATGAGAAGCCAAAACTGAGGTCACGTTGAGATAAAGGCATGAACGAGCACAACATGTAAACAACGTTTCATTATATAATGACGATGTTGATGCTCTGGAGTCCCGGGTTGGACGCACACTACCTTCCAAGACCTTGTGCACTTCTAGTTCTTCAGCCATACTCCCGGCATCAGTGAGGACCGGAAACAGACACATGAAGTAGTGGTCAGGCAATTTGACCAGCACTGTCAGAGACCGGTCCATCAACAACATCAAAGAGGGCTGTGAACTTATGTCCCGTCACTCTTTTTTTTTAACCTCACTTTTTTTTGTCTTGCTTTATTGTCGTTTGTTCCTTTGTTTATTTGTTTGTTTGATTGTCTACCTTTGTGGACCACTCTCCTGTCTGTTTTTTGCTTTTTTTTTTTTTTTTTGTTTTGTTTTGTTTTAGAAACTCTTCTTCATTCTCTCTTACCGCAATTTAGTGACATGCAAAAGCCTTTTTCTTGTAATCTAGCAATTCTTCTTTTCGTTCTTCTTTAACTCCGTAGTGAGTCATTGAGAAAGAACAATTCATTAAGTGCTTCTAGTTTTGTCGGTTGGCTGTCAAAAGTTTGGAACTCTGCAAATGTTTTCAGTATCCAGTTTGCAATGTTCTCAGTTCCTTTTTTTCGTCGTTTTTTTCGGTCTTCCCCTACGTTTCTCTCCAACAGTTCCCTG
>JADBJO010000533.1:174096-214096 GCA_016801955.1 Conus betulinus | reverse complement strand
GTGTGTGTGTGTGTGTGTGTGTGTGTGTGTGTGTGTGTGTGCGTGCGTGCGTGCGTGCGTGCAAGCGTGTGTGTGTGTGTGTGTGTGTGTGTGTGTGTGTGTGAGAGAGAGAGAGAGAGAGAGAGAGAGAGAGAGAGGTGATAACTTCAGCCAGCATTATGCACGGAATGGTTGGTTGGCAAAGGCCGCTTTACGCCCACACAATCGCCAGCTGACTATGGACTAGATATGCTGTGACTAATACTCAAGCGACAATGGTAAAACCTTTTGGTTCCGGCCACCTCAGTCGAACATACATACATACAACGAAAAAGACGGACTCTATCAAAACATAGTTGGTGTAGCTCAAATACACACATATTTCAATAAAATACAAAACAAAGAAAAAAAATTCTCCCCATATAATGTAAAAAAAAAACACACAAGTTAAAAAGTGCCACAGACATTGAAATAAATGTTGGTGCAAAGGCGTACAGGGTAAATAATTTTTTCATTTAAAAGTAAAGGATGGAGCGGTGGAGGACCTTCACAAGAGCGGAGGGGAATGGAAGATGGGGAGTGGGGGAGGTTCTGTTTGCATCACAAAGACTGTACATGTACAACCTGCAGTACAATGACTATGTTCAAATATGGCTACCCGTGAATCTCTTCCATTTCTGGACTTGGGAAGACTTGAAACCAAGAACAGAGAAAGGGAGACAGACAGACAGACAGAGACAGAGACACAGAGAGACACAAAGAGAGACTGAGACAGAGACCAAGAGAGAGAAAGAGACAGAAAGAGACAGAAGAAGAGAGACTAACGGAACAGGCAGTCTGATCGGCAGATCGTTACTGTGTATCACTGAGAAAAAGAAAAGAAAAGAAAGGAAAAAAAAAAAACAACAAACAAACATAAACCACAAACAATAACTAGCACAACGTAGCCTAGGACATCAAGCAAACAGAATTCGGTCCGAGAAATAAAAGGTGTAAACACCAATCACTATTTATTGCACAATGTCCGCCACGTCTAGACGTACATAGAGGGAGGATATATGCCAGATTTCAAAGAGAAAAAAAAAAAAGAAAGAAAAAAAAACAAACAAACAAACCAAAACTTAGTCTTCCCAATGTTGTCCACAGACATCTATCAGTTCAGTCCCCTCACAATCGCACGCAGACATGGAGTAGCCGAAGTGAGATCAATAGATGAGACACTTGGAGCATGTTCTGAGTGAAACAGCTGGTAAGAAGAACGGGAGAGCAAGATGGGTTGAAGAAGGTGGGGTGGGGGGAAGATGGGAGAAGAGGAAATGGGGGGGGGGGGGGGGGGGGGGGGGGGGGGAGGCGAGGGATGGGTGGGGGAAGGTTGGAAGGGGGGAGGGGGGTGGGAGAGAGGAGCTAAGACAGAACGATAGAGAGCAGTTCCTCACAGTAGTAATAGTTCTCGACTGACAATCGTGAACAATGGTAAGTCTCTCATCTTTCAATACAAAAGTACAAGGTAATATTCGCTTGGGCAATCAGTTAAGTAAGAACATGTGTCTCTGCACGTACTGCGAGCGAGCGAGCGAGACACACACAGAGAGAGAGAGAGAGAGAGAGAGAGAGAGAGAGAGAGAGAGAGAGAGAGGAGAGACAGACAGACGGACACAGACAGACAGAGAAAGACAGAGAGCGACAGAGAGCGACAGACGGAGACAGACCGAGACAGACGGGGGGCAGACAGAGGGGGTGGGGGGGTGACGGGGGAATTAAGTCATGTGTCACCTATAAACAGCATCAACACCTGTGCCACGCAAGGTTTCTTTGGGGGGGGGGGGGGGGGGGGGGGGGGTGGGGGGGTTTTAGGGGGAAGGGGGTTAACTCTCCTCTTCCCACCTGTTAGTAACTAAAGTGTGCCGGTTGAACGGTCACTGAAGCGTAAAAACCGACTGACCACCAGCACTGACCGCCGACCGACTGGCAGCGGCCAGGAGAGATCGCTCTCAGGGGTGTGATGAGTTAAAATCATTTTCTCATTGTTAAAGGCCTGCTACATGCGGTAGGACACGCACACAAAACGACGGAACAAAACACGTCCAGGACGCTGGCTCTGACTGGACATCCTAGAGTTAACAAACACTGGTCTTGTGTTGCTGTTGGAAACATCGATGGGACAGAACCGTAACGAAAATCAATGGCCTCACTGAGGGGAGAAGACAAACAAAAAATAAACAAAATAAACCTTGTTGGACTACAAAACACCGCAGCCCTTTATAGTTTATGTCACTCTATGTTGTCATTTGTGTGCCAGGTCAAGGGCTCCGTGCTAGGACAAGCTGTAGAACCAACGGAACCATTGCAGGCTTTAGGGACGCAGAGATCTGCGTGCAAGATGCATGCAGATTCACTCTCGTCCATGAAGTTCGTACCACACGTCCTCCCTCACACTTTTCCCTGGTCCAAGGTCGCCGACAGACCCGCATGCGATGAGTATGACAGGACAGGGTGTGTCCTCAAGGTAATAAATATCAATTAACAGTGCTGACGAAGTTTGCTGAAGTCACAGGCATAAACGTAGAACAAGACAGTACAGGTATCCCATGACTGGGTTCAGCGGATTAAAACTCTTTGAAGCGACACATTGGGGTAACTTAACAACAAAGGAATATTTTAAAACTCAGGTTTGAAGGCTTTCTCATAGTAATGGCGTTCTTCTTTTCATGTTTTTGTTCGCTGTTGATATGAAACTACCATTTTCGTTCTTACCAAAAGCATTTGGCAATACACAACCACTCAAAACATAGCTTACGCACAACACTTAAGATCAAAGAATTTCCCGCTCGAAGTTACCGCCCTTTGTTGTCCCGACCGACACGAGATTATACACCTACCCTTTGCCCTTGGTGACGTCGTTGCAGGAGTACAAATCAAGCTGTGTTCTGAGTCTAGACCCGGTTGTTTCTGCCGTTAAATCTAATGAAATTACTCAATATTTCACCGGATCTGTTTGAACCATCGTCGTCGGCAGTTCATCTCCGAATTGCATTGCATGGTATTTCTAGACTCTGTGACTGGTTTATACTGCCCCCACAGCCACACCTGTCAACAAGGCCTGCACTGCTGTCACGGCAGACCACCACAGCCCAAGCTCAAATCGACCTTCCGGATGTCATGCGAGTCACATGACAAATCGGTTCAGTTGTCTGAGAATTCAGCGTTGCAGACGACGAAAAAGTCTGCGGCGCAAGCCTGAAAAGATCCCCCACCTTCCTTCCTGCTGCAACGACAAGAGTAAAAAAAATACACGACAAACTTCATCTTCAGATCAAAACCAAGGATCTCTGAACAACTTGGGATAACAATTATCATTAATGTGCAGAGCACCATCTTGAAAGAACCAATAATCATGTGCTGGATAAGACAGACTCGATGAAGGCGTTTTTGAACCAATGCTCCTGTGAGCACGTTGCAATGGAAAGAAAACAACTAAAGAAGAAGAATGTTGTGAGCGCTGTTGTACAGCATTAAGTTGCTCTTAGCTCAACAACACGTCTGTTCTGCTCTCTATTAAATCAGAATAAGCGGCGTGGAACTGGATGAAACTGCTCTGAAAGCGACAATACGGATGCCTAGCTCAATGGTAAAGGGTTGCAGTATATAGCAAAGATGCAGAGGGGACAGGCTTTCCCACAGTGCACCTGTATCAAGAGTTCCCTTCGCTTGCGCTAAACGCAGATCACTAACCACTTCCCGTCACCATAGTCAGGGCGTGCCGTAAGGGAACTGTTCAACTGACTGAGCTGCCCTCTCAGGTTAAACCACACAGGCCGGCGGCCTGTTACGGTCCATTGTTCATCGCGATCGGCCTTCTACCTGCACGAAGCCTTGGCTCGCTCCCAAACCACCGCGTGTGTGCGTGTCAAACTTGGCCTTTTGACCCTAAGAGCAGCGAAATGAGGAGAACGGACAGGCAACCCATGAGCAGGAGGAAGCAGACAGCGCGGCAGACCAACAGAGAGGGGTAAATGCCTTCTGTAAGCGCTCTGCAACTCTAACAGCACAGTGACCTTCATGACGTCACAGTTAAAAATGACTAGTGTTATAACGTCACAATCGCTGCACAGTGGCGTGACAAGAGAGGCTGAACACTGACAACAAGAGTCGCTGCATACCGATTCTGTCGTTGATCAAACACACCATCCAAAACTTCACCATGTCCACAAAGCAATAACCGCAAAACAGTCTTTTTCATTTCCCCACCCTCACCTTACATCCTACGTCCAAGTGCACGCATAAATATAACGAAATAAAAATTTACGAAGCAAGTTACCATCTATTCTATAAACAAAAGTGGCTTTAAAAGTGCGAAGATGGAAGTTAGCTTCAAAATTAGCGTCATGTAAACAAACAGTGTTATCAGGCAAAAAAAAAAAAAAAAAAAAAAAAAACGTAAAACGAAAAATTACGCGTTAGGCAATGTCGACATGGTTTAAAATGGCGATTGGCAGTCCCGATGAGGACTCACCAGTATAGTGTTGAATGTCTGAAGTCATGGCGGTAAAGAACATTGTCCAAGACACGAATTACTCGCTATGCAAAAGGTTTGGAAAGGGAGAATAGAGTGTGTGGCGTGGGAGGGGAGGGTGGTGGGGGAAAGGAGGAGTAAGATGGGAGGCTATAACCAGAATCAGTCTGAGAACGAAGCAGAAGGCAAAATGGCCACTCTGACTGGGTACCAGTGCTCGCTCATACCAGCACATCACAGTACACCACTGAGGTCACCGCCATCACTTCACTGATTATTCTCTCAGAGAAAAAATACGTCACCCCAGCAAGAGAAGTTCAGAGGCTCAGTCAGGAGAGGATGGAAGGTAATAGTAACGGGGTGGGGATAATGCTGAGCGCTAATAGAAAGAGACAGGACGGGTACCCCCTGAAGGAGGGACGGTGGCAGACGGATTAGGAAGCGGTACAGTTTGTCAGATGAAGGCAGTTCCAGCGGATGGAGATGTACTGTGACGACGTGGGGTGACAAAGCAGGAACGGAGGTCCATCAACCTAGGCAGCACGGGCCAAATAGACCTAGCGTCCATCTTAAAAACATAACAAGGAGAAAAAATCGTGTGAAGAGGGGTAAAAAAAAAAAATATACAGCTGTGTCATTACAATCAGCCCTCCTGATTGGCTGAAAGGACGAACACATACGCTTAAAGTCACACCAGACGATTAGAGGACACAGCGGAATGCTGCCTTGGAGTATCGTTAAAAAAAAAAAAAACACTGTTATCAGGGAACGGCACTCTGAGATGCAGATCGGAAGCAGCTGAGGACTTAAGGGTCGGATGGGGGAAGGCAGCGTGCATGATCTGCGGACACTCAGAGCAATCCACTGCCGAGTCTCGCTCTCTCGAGGTGTGCAGTCTTGTGACATTAAGCACAGAGTCATTCTTCAGGACACGGGTTTAAGCCGGCGTCGATGCAACATCTGTGCTGATGCATATCAATAGCACCGGGAAGCCACGTGTCTCCCCTCGTCAAAATGATGTAGAAACTCCCTTACACACGCTCAGAGAGAGAGAGAGAGAGAGAGAGAGAGAGAGAGAGAGAGAGAGAGAGAGAGAGAGAGAGAGAGAGAGAGAGAGAACGGTAGGGGCAGGAGAATGGGGGAGGGAGGTAGGTATGGGTATGGGTAGGACACACATACAGTGATGTCATGTCATTAACAAAGGCAACATCGACGCGTCGTTTTTCCTATTACGAAAAAAAAAAAAAAATATACTAAACGGCACATACGGCAAAGACTCCAGCTTATGAACAAAAAATAAACAATCGTCTCCATTACAGGAAAATACAAAAATAGTGTTGTTGCGTTAGCATATATGTATTCATCATCAATGTCATTGTCATTATCATATGTAATATCACTATTGTTCTTTATGTTTTTCCCTATCTCCCTAAACCCAAGTTTGGCCTTTCAGCCTTGCTCAGTCGTCATACAGTAACACCATCCCTAATCAGTTTGTTCTGTGGGATAGTGATGGGGAAAGAATGTAGTGGGAAGGAAGGAAGGATGGGAGAGAGGGGGCGCGAGATTGGCTGTGGGTAGCCAAATGTCTATTTGAAAACTGTAATACATCAGTAGGGGGGGGGGGGGGGGGGGGGGGGGGGGGAGGAGGTGGCTTTGAACAGCCAAAAGCCTACTTGCAGACTGTATTACATTGGCATATGGGCGGGCGGATGACCTTGGATGGCCATCTATTTACAGACTGAAATACATCGGTATCTAATGTACTATCTGTATTGCTTCTGTTTAATACCATTTGTCATAATCTATATCATATATGAATACAGCGTTAACTTTCACTCACAAAAACAACACAGAAAGAACGTAAAGTTACCGCGGACAGCGGCGATCCTATTTTCTCATTTATAATGAAACCACACACTTTTCTCCTTTCCAAACGAGCCACAGCGGTGGTCCACCTTCCCGTTTTCAACGGACCACATTGGTGGTCCACTTTTCTCCTTTCCAGACAGACCACGGCGGCGGTCCTCTTTTCTCATTTCCTAGAGGTGGTGTTCTATTTTTTCACACTAAAAAATACTGGTTCTCTGTTCTCATTTCCAAACAAACCCACAGTAGCGGGCAGCTGGACCCGACGAAAGGTCAGCGGCAAGACGCAGTGAATTCGACAAAAACCCGTTTGTACACACTGAGGTTTACGCCCTATGAACCCGAGTTGCTGATGGAAAACAATTCAATTCTACGGGATCAGAAGGGTTTAATGTCTAACGAAAAGGCGAAGAAGATGAGCTCTCAGGGAGCGGTTGGCAGGCAGACAGGATGTGCGAGTGCGTGCGTGCGTGCGTGCGTGTGTGTGTGTGTGTGTGTGTAAACTGTGTCGTTGGCCCACCTGCCATGGAGAATGTCAGCCGTCAGAGAAGGAATGGGTAGGTAATGTATGCGGCGCAAACGGTGCAGACGCCCGTGACTCTTGGGGTGGGGTGTGTATGTGTGTGGTGGGGTTAACGCTGACATTACGCACTATGTTGTCTGTGGGATACGTCTTAAACGTAAGCATTGTGCATAGGGGGGGGGGGGCGGGGGGGGGGGGGGGGGGGGGGGAAGGGGAGTGGAAGTATCTTTTACCCAGCTCCGATATTCTGCTAGAAATACGGCTGCTTTGCCGTTGCATCCTGCCTGAAAAGTACAACCCTTTCCTGTATTTATCCATAAGTTGTCGGTTTCTTACATTCATCTGCTACATGGACGGGTAAGCGAGCCAAGGTAAGGCCCAGTGGTTATTTTCGGTACAAAAACATCTTTTCATTTTACGGAAAGTCTCACGGAACTGTACGTATAATTCGCTGCGAGAAGTACGACTGGGCATCAGTCTCATCGAAGGCATCTGATTTTCTTCGTTGAAAGCAATGTGGAAACAAGTCCACCTCACGGTCAAAACAGCTCAGCGTGTTCTCTAAAAGTCCCCCCCCCCCCCCCCCCCCCCCGCGTTCCCTTGGCACGATCTATGTGACGAGAAACTAATTCGATCTTTGTTTCTGGTTTCTCTTTCTGTTCAGTCATTACTAGCTATATAGCGGGGTACCGTTTCACAAGCCACTTCTCTTCGATTCCCTCAGTCCTGTCTCTTAGCAGGCTATGAGGCGTTTCTCTCGAGGAAGACGCCATGAGGCAGTACCATGCGAGCTACGCCTGAGACTCGCAACACAGGGTGCCGGGTACTCTGATCACTCGCCGACTCCCGCTCTCTGTCAGGGAGTAACAGCCACTGACAGTTCAACTGTCAGAGAGGTGCATCAACTGACCACTCCACTGTCAGAGAAGTTCATCTGCTGATTTCCGAACTGTCAGTGAAGTTCATCGACTGATCACAGGTTCATTCGATTCAACTGGCTTATATCCTAGCCGACCACAAAGGGCCATCACCCCGTTTGAAGTCAGCTTTCAGTGCGGGTTAAAAAAAAAAAAAAGAAAAGAAAAAAAAACTTCCTCGCGTCTCATTTTAACAGATTTTCCTACAAACACGCCGGGATGTCGTTTAAAAAAATTAGTACAATCCTAGATCAGATGTTTACTGTCAGGGATGTGCTTCAACTGACAACCTGTGGAAAGTGCATCAACTGATCGGTCAGGAAAGTGCATCAACTGACCAGTCAGAAAGTGCATCAACTGACCAGTCAGAATAGTGCATCAACTGATCAATCAGGAAAACACATCAACTGAACCCAGTCAGGAAAACACATCAACTGACCAGTCAGGAAAGCGCATCAACTGACCAGTCAGGAAAACACATCAACTGACCAGTCAGGAAAACACATCAACTGACCAGTCAGGAAAACACACATCAACTGACCAGTCAGGAAAAAGCGCATCAACCTACCAGTCAGGAAAACACATCAACTGACCAGTCAGGAAAGTGCATCAAACTGACCAGTCAGGAAAGTGCATCAACTGACCAGTCAGGAAAACACATCAATGGAGCATTATCGGGGAGGTGCACCAACTGACTACTTCAGGAAAAAGCATCAACTTGCCAGTCAGGGAAGTGCATCAAATGACTATTTAACTGTTAAGGAAGTGCATCAACCGACTATTGTTGAACTGTCAGGGAAACGAATCAAACTGGCCCAGACCAACACAGGTCGTTGTTTTTACTTAATGACATGCTACGAGGGGGAGAAGCTTTGAAAGACTATAGTCTCTTACAATAGGACAAAATAAAAGGAAGAAGCTAGCAGCAGTTGCTTATGTTTGTCCAGCATGTAGTACATTTTGTATAAAAGTCCTCTTTCATACAGTCGACCCAATAAGGAATCATTTATCAGTCTGGAACGAACCTTGCCAACAGTTGTGTTCATTGTTTCCTCCTCTGTGCGTGCGCGGGCGTGTGAGTGAGGGGGCAGTCAGGTAGCAGAGAGAGATGACAGAAAAAAACGCAGAGAGAGATGACAGAAAAAAAAACACACAGAGAGGGAAACCCTAAAAAAGTGAACAGACTGGTTTTGAGACGGGTAGAGAAAAAAAAAGTGCCACCAACGGGGGAAGATCACAGTCTGATCTTCCCTGCAGTGGACGCGTCCCTCCTGCTACACCCCTCCGATAAACACGGGTCGCCAACATGGTCCCCATCCTATTTTATGGTCTTGCCCTGTGCACAATCCACACAATAAAACAGTCCCACCATCCCTGCTGACGAAGGGGAAATCTCCGACAGACAATAAATCCTTTCCTGTCTTAACAGTTCAATTCTTAGCAAAACACATCTCCATGGACTGTACCCACGTGGAATATGTATGTACAATATAAATCTGCTCTTCGCGGTGCAAAAGGAACAGCTGATGATAAACATTTATTGAAGGACTCCATTTTATCTTAAAAACCAGTAACAACATGAACAGTTCGTTGGAAAATGATATGTCTTCTACACCACACCACGGATCCAACATCTATGCGTGATCTTTGTGAAAATGTCTACTGGAACGAGAGAAGAACATGAAATCCAGGACGTTCGTCAGCATGAATGTCTATGATATCCTGGCGGACGCATGTGGTTCCTAATGACGCTGCATCAAAACCTGAAGCAGTAAGGATTCGCCTATTTCCCCAACAACCTCAGCGACGCCCTGTGCAGGGCCTCAATCTGCACAAGGCTCCTACCCTAGACCGTCCAATATGAGTGACAGCAACTTGTCTTTTCTCTGAAATTAGGCGTTAAGACTCGCTAAAAGCTCCCAAACACTATGCCATCTGCCTGAGGATATCCAAAACACACGACGTCATCAGTCTGGTGACACCCCAAACATCATGTCATCAGAGTGAAGACATTCCACACAAACACGTCATCAAAAGTTCAGACATTCCAACCTCATGTTGTCTAAGTGAAGACATCCCAGGTCCATGTCATCACACTGAAGACATCCCAGGTCCATGTCATCACACTGAAGACATCCCAGATCCATGTCATCACACTGAAGGCATCTCTGGTCCATGTTATCACACTGAAGACATCCCAGGGTCCATGTCATCACACTGAAGACATCCCAGGTCCATGTTATCAGACTGAAGACACGCCAAACGCCACGTCTTCTGACTGAAAACATCCCAAACGCCATGTCTTCGACCTGAAAACATCCCAAGCGCCGTATCATCAGACTGAAGACATCCCAAACACAATGTCATCAACTTGAAGACATACCAAACCCCGTGTTAAGTTAGCCTCAACATATCTCAAACACGATAAGCCTCCCAGCATCTCGAAATCACGTGTTAGCCTCAAAACAGCTCAAGCACCATGCTAATAGCCTCAAGACATCAAAAACACCACATAATCAGAGTGGAACACGTTAGCAGCCTCGGGAATCTCTGTAACACTATGACGATTGCATTCGATAGCAGCTCGGACAAGATTCGGTAATTCTTGAAAAAAAAAAAAAGCAAGAAAAAGAAAAACCACGATAGATCTCAACAGGACACGCAGTTCACAACGGTTAGGACAGATTTGTCTCCCAACGGAGAGGACTTGCAGCTCCAATAAACAATTAGGACTGGCTTTTCCACACAGTGACAGGGCATGGTGTGACAGAGGACAGTGCTGATCCCCACGTCTTCAACAACAAAGGTCGCAGTGAAACATATCGCGGGCAGCACTGCTGTTGAGTGGCCTGCAGGAAGAATACGACTCTACAGGCTCTGTGTCAGGTGGTAGATTCCGGTCCACCAACAATATACACAACCCCCGTCATTGTGCACACAGCCTGTTAATGACTGTGCGCTAGCTGATCCTTGACGACAGCCGAGACTTCGCTGATGACCGCTTTTAATTCGTGGCTCTGGGACCTGATTGGTACAGGAACGGAGGAAGAGTGGGGTGGGGCTGTAATGCCTTTTCAAAACTAGAATGTGAAAACGTCATGGCATTTTACCAAGACCTCTGCCGACTAAAAGATGTTTTCCTCTGAACATCAACGTGATATTTCACCAAGATCGCTTATCAAGTGAAAGATGATTTCCTCTGACCATCAGCGTGGCATTTCACCAAGATCTGTATCAAGTGAAAGATGTTTTCCTCTGAACATCAACGTGGTATTTCGCCAAGGTCTACATCAAGTGAAAGATGTTTTCCTCCTCTGAACATCAACGTGGTGTTTCACCAAGATCTATATCAAGTGAAAGATGTTTTCCTCTGAACATCAACGTGGTATTTCGCCAAGATCTACATCAAGTGAAAGATGTTTTCCTCTGAACATCAACGTGGTGTTTCACCACGATCTCTATCAAGTGAAAGATGTTTTCTTCTGACCTTCAACGTAGTATTTCACGTAGTATTTCACCACGATCTCTATCAAGTGAAAGATGTTTTCTTCTGACCTTCAACGTAGTATTTCACCACGATCTCTATCAAGTGAAAGATGTTTTCTTCTGACCTTCAACGTAGTATTTCACCACGATCTCTATCAAGTGAAAGATGTTTTCTCTGACCTTCAACGTAGTATTTCACCAAGATCTCTATCAAGTGAAAGATGTTTTCTTCTGACCTTCAACGTAGTATTTCACCAAGATCTCTATCAAGTGAAAGATGTTTTCTTCTGACCTTCAACGTGGTATTTCACCAAGATCTCTATCAAGTGAAAGATGTTTTTTTTCTGACCTTCAACGTGGTATTTCACCAAGATCTCTATCAAGTGAAAGATGTTTTCTTCTGACCTTCAACGTGGTATTTCACCAAGATCTCTATCAAGTGAAAGACGATTTCCTCTGACCATCAGCGTGGCATTTCACCATGATCTCTGCCAGCTGAAAGATGTTTCCCCCTGACCACCTTGGAAATTATCAGAGCTTTATCACCTGCTGACGATACTCATAAACGTTAAACTGATAGGGAGGGACCACTTTTCCACCTCAACTGTGCTGTCACTTTTGTCGAGTCCTCCTGTGTCGGGGGATTCTCTACACAGCTCTGATAACGGATCTTTTCTACCTCCCACGAGGGGGCAAGTCCCTTCCTGCTTAATGATCAAACAACCATGGCCTGAACGTGCACACAAGTTAAGTCCTGTGTCCTTAGCGTGAAACATGATGACCCGACCAAGAAGTGCCCGAACGTATCAGTCCACTGTACCCAGTGAACTCACACACACACACACACACACACACACACACACACACACACACACACACACACACACACACAATGTTTCCATCGTTTACTTGTACAGTCCCTTCACGTACAAGTACACAAACGTGTCAAATAAAAAGTGCTAAAAAAAAACAACAGAAAAAAAAAAATCGACTGCTTCATTCACAAAAAATGAATGAAAGCTATAATGTTCATTTCCTCACTACCAAAATAAAATGGCACGTTTGTTTTTGTATAGTAACCGAGACTGACAAAAAAATCCATAAAATCCATCAAATATTCGCTTGAGCTAGTTCACTTCTGATATGTTCACATATTTTGTTCCCCGATGAACCTGTTACAACAGTAGGACAACAAACTAATACAAATCAATTGGTTAAAAAGGGAAAAAAACAATATGGGAGGTATACAAGGTAAGCATGTCTTCATTATCAGATTAATAAATAAGGCTTTAGACCCAGATGACCACTGTGACCCAAATCAACCAAATCAACAGGCAAACAAAATAACGAAATGAAGACGAATGAAAAAGCCACTTTACGCGCGCGTGACAGATCTGTTTTGCGGTAACTCTACGCGTGACCGGAAGCTGTTAGGGATCCTGCGCTGAAACAACGGGTAGGAGAATCGGGGATCCTGCACAGAACGCATGGCTGGAACAGTCGGAAGATTTCGTTTCAGTACCCCGCCGATCGTGTGGGTCGTCTGTACAGATGTAAGGGACTTCAAGAGACATTTGAGCTTTCGAAGAAATATATGGACTGCTTCTGATGATAATACCTGTGTTGTTGAGGAAATTTTTTTAATATCATCCTTACTGTTCAGGAACATTTTGAAAATCATCATTATTAAACGCGTTTTGAAAAACAAAATTGTCATTCAGGAACATCTATTTAGTTATGAAGCCCCCTTGTCATTAACAGGAAGATACGAGTTATCGGGCATTTTGTTTGGGAGGAAAAATTATTTGTTTGAGGATATCTTGGTAACTGAGAGACAAACTGGTTGTTGATGAGTAGAGAAGCAAGCAATTTGTTGAAATCTTCACACGTAAAAATGAGGTACACCCTTGTTACCGTGGATCTGCTTGTTGCAAGAGACCTGTGTGTTGGTATGGACCTGCTGTTTACACGAATCCTCTTACTTGATGAAGGCCAGACGTTGAACTGTTGAAGGACAGGACTGCTGTCACGATGGTGATGAAATACTGTGTTGCTGGAGAACAGTGAGAGTTTCAGCGGTTGTTCATGGAAATTTGTATGGCCTTCGGTCTTCTTCCCCGACGTTTCATGAACCGTGTGTAGATGATGAACTCCTCATCTGCCTACAATGCATGTGTAAAACAAAGCTGTGGTGTTGTTGGGGTGATGGTTGTTGGTGATCCTAACAGACAAACGCAGACGTTCCAGCTTCCTAGAGACAAAAAAAAGCACAAACTGACTGGATGGGGGAAGGGATCCCACATCTGTTATCGCCCCACATCCCATGCTCTTGAACTCCCTTCTTCTGGGAGAACGCCACTCATCCAATTTACATCTTCACCCGTGTGTCTCATCATGTTTCCCTCATCGTATTCTTCATGGGAAGAAAAGCTTCGGAGGACTTGCTGGGATAATCAGAGAGAGAGAGAGAGAGAGAGAGAGAGAGAGAGAGAGAGAGAGAGAGACTCCGCTGAAAGGCGAACAATTCAAGCTGCATGTGTTTCCCAAAAGCTCCGAAACTGTGAGGCTGAGGGCCTGTTCTACTCAGAGAGGCAGAGTTACCTGAAGCCTTACCCATTCAGTCTAAAATGGTAGCTATTTCACAGGATCCGTTGTCAAAACAGATGTGACAAGCACTTCGTGCGTAACTGATAAAAACACGCCAACTGATAAACACACCAACAACTGATAAACCACAGGAGCAAATGATAAACTCATAAAACAACCAAGCGGTGTACGACTGAAAAAGGCCATCAACAAATGACAGACCCGAACATGGGTGGAAAAGTCGGTGAACATATCATGTGGCTCATCTACAACGGTTCTCGTGTTCCGAGACTCTCAACATAAAAAATAAACTTAATAAATCAAAATTAAGTATAAATCCACCACAGAATACACGAACATCATGCGTCATCTGGGTCAATTGTAGCAAGCCGTTCAAGAAACATTATTTGTTCCTCGGCGGAATGTCCGAGACGCTTTATGTCCAAAAGCAAAGAAGGCCCACTGTTTCATATGAAGGGAAACGAAAGCTTCACTGTTTACAACAACGCCCGTCCAGTGAAGTATGTCACCGTGTATGTCTTTTTCAGAGAAAACGTCTCTGTACATGCACGTATTACCATCTAAAAGTGTCCTTTAAACGTGACCAGAAAAAAATGCGGTAATCCCTGTGGAGTAAAGCAAAATCATTGAAATCAGAGAAACAAAACAAAACGTCACGGTTTAGCCAAGCTGACATTATGTAGGAAGCCGTCATAACCTTGGTCTTCAGACGAGTGAACAAGGCGGAACAAGTGAAGTGATGACGTGGAATGCTGACTTAGCGGATAACAGGAACGCCAGGAAGCCAGAGGGTCCAAAGTCCAGAGGTTAAGGTCTTTCACGGGCAGTCCACCCCTCCCTATCTCTACCTAACGTGGGGCAGAGTCCACCCCTCCCCATCTCTCATAAACCAGAGCACCGCCCCATGTTTCAGACAGAACAGGAGATCTATGGCCCTCAATGTGCTGCTTGCACTGAGTGCCGGTGCAGCAACTCAGGGGGGCTACAAGGCACTTGTCCTTGGAGGCTTCACGAGATTCAACCCCCCATTTCCGCTGGTAAACAAAACCATGCAGAAAGCGAGAGTATAGCAATGTTTTGTGGCGCCAGGTCGTGGCGACGGCCTCTTTTCAGGAACAGCAGCCCGAAATTCGTATTCAGAAATGGGTGACGGGGAAAACTATTTGGTACCATGATGCTCTCACACCAGACATGTCAATGGCGGCGATGGAGTTTGTCAGCAACGGCCGTGGCGCTGTGCGCTGTTTGTGCCTCCAACTGGCACGTGCAGCAGCATGCTGACCTCGACATGGAGGTCGGGTGCAAAAATGTCCTTCAAGATAACAGGGAATGAAGGACTAGGTAGAGTTGGTGGTCACTGTCCTGGTCAAGACACCATGGACTCCCAGACGGCGAGCTTCGCTGCGAAGGACTGTAGTCCTAACATTGGCCATCAGGTTGAACAGAAACAGAAATTCACCGAATAACTCTAACAAAAATCTTTAAATGGTGGACCAGAGCGTGGAGAATAAGTACTAGTTCATCGCCTTCCAATCCTGGCCACCCCCCCCACCCATCCATCCACTCATATTCACACCCACCCACCCACCCATCCACCCATATTCACACCCCACCCACCCACCCACCACCCACACATACACCAACCCACACATGTAAATATGCCACATATTCAGCGAGGTATCGATCAAGTATGGACAGGATATGTTGTAAGATGTCGAACCATATATGCTTTGTTTAAAACGAACTATCTGTCCAGAATAAACATGGGAATAAATGACTAGACATGTTGCGCTAATACTACAATGGGCTAATTCCCTCCTCCTCCAAGCAGACGTCAGTCAACAGACAATCCGTGTGTACAAAACCAGGCCCGCAAAAAAGTTACTCTGTTTCCATCACTTCTGAACAATTAACTAATGAATAAAGTGTAGTACATCAGATGTCAATTCAAACAAAACACTACATGGAATAAAAACACATTTTACGCAAGGTACATTTCGAAACAGAATATATATGTATAAATATATCTACATAAAGTTGAAAAAAATAGGCCAATGTAAACAACCAGCCACTGCGTTAGATATGTTTGGAATCGGCAATCGCCCATCCACTGCCAACAATTTAAGTGGAAAAGTGTTCGGTGTCTCGGTGTGCGTGCGTGCGTGCGTGCGTGTGTGTGGAAGGTGGGTCAATGTATTCGCTCCCCCTCCCTCCCCCTACACCCCTTTCCCTCCGCCGTGGCTTCTTCACCGGTCAGCCGAGACAGGGACAAGAGCCCCCCAGTCCAGACGACTTGTCCTCATAAACCACGGGGTTTTGACGTCAAGTCTCTTTCAATGGTACCCTCTTCCTACACCCCCCCCCCCCCCCCCCGCTGCCCCCCTTACTCACCCTCTTTTCTGTCTCCGATCCTCTTCTGCCCAGAATCACCCTCTTCTCCATCGACTAACCCCCCCCCCCCTCCTCCCAAGACACCTCATCTCCCCACCAATCCCTTCTACACCCTCCCCCCCCCCCCCCCTTCTTCCTCACCATCATGGCCACTGTCCTCAGTTTGCGAGAGGCAGAGGCAGAGAGAGAGAGAGAGAGAGAGAGAGAGAGAGAGAGAGAGAGAGAGAGAGAGAGAGATTTTCGTCGGTCGGTATTGCATTCGTCGTCAACCCCAACGGGGGGAGGGGGAGGGGTGGGGAGGTATTTGGCCGTGACTATAGTTCTTGTTTTGGGTGACAAAACAAAGGGTTGGTGGTGGTGGTGGTGGTGTCACTGGAGCCCGGTCAGTAGTAATGTCCTTATCAGTCAACATTGCTCACCTTGTATCGTGCTTCTTCTTCCTTTTTTTTTTTTTTTTTTTTTTAGTGCTGCTTAGTGCTGTGGCCTGTCAGCTAAAGCTGATAATATCACACACACACACACACACACACACACACACACACACGTGCACGCTTGTTGTAAAGAATATCCATACATATCCGCAAAGTCATATTACTCTACACATCTTTATCGGCACAAAAAGCGAGGACAGCACGAGAGAGAGAGAGAGAGAGAGAGAGAGAGAGAGAGAGAGAGAGAGAGAGAGAGAGAGACAGAGACAGAGAGAGAGAGAGAGAAAAAAAAGAGAGGGGGGAGATTTAGGAAAGTGGAAAGGGTTGGGGGTACAGAGTGGGGTGTGGGGTGGGAGCGATGAAGCGGGTTGGGGATGGGGAAAGGGTGGGGGTAGGGGGGACGAAGGGAAACGGGGATCTGGCAACACTGAGAGAGGCAATGGGAGAAGGCCAGCAGCTGAACAAATGTCGGTAGAGGATGAACCACCCTGACTATACCACCGCCACCCCTCCCCCCCCCCCTCCCCCCCTTCCTTCTTTGTGTTACCTCCCTCTCTCCCTTGCCATACTCCCTTTCGCAGAACCGCTCTCTTTTTTTTCCCCTCCAACTAAAAAGAAACCCTGAGAGAGAGAGAGAGAGAGAGAGAGAGAGAGAGAGAGAGAGAGAAAAACATCCCAAGTCACCCTCCCTTTCTTCTGTTCAAACAAAGGCACCAGTCTGTGCATTCTTCTGCCGCTTTCCCATATCTGCCTGCCCCACATCTCTGAGGACAGCCACGTTCCTAGCCCACACAGCCAAGTAAGTTGTTCTGCAGCCAACTCCACACTCCCGACAATACTGATTTCCTCTAGTTAAGGGGAGCGGGGGGGGGGGGGGGGGGGGGGGGGGGGGGGTCATCATCACCAAAAAAGCCCTGTGTATTCAGAAACGCCCTAGCAGGTTTTCGGTAGACTAATCCTTAGGAATCCGCCAACATCGTCAACAAATACACGCTTTGTCTTCACAATTACAGGGTGTTTTTTTTTTTTTTTTTTTTTTTTTTTTTTTTTTTTTTAGCAGCTTTCATCCAAAATCTTAGGACTTTCAAACATCACCGATATATGCTATGCCTTTACACTTCAGTTCTCAGCTTAGTGACAGACAACACTCAAAAAGACTCCGCATGGCCAACATTCCCTAGCAGTTCCCGGACAACAGACTTCATTTTACGCGCTTTTGCCTCCAAAGAAAGGGAGATGGCAGCCACATGGACAGGACAGGCAGTCCACCACGGATCGTCCACCACTTCAACAGCTCACTCAAGTGCCTCATCATCATCAACCTCAAACAATCGCAAAGGTGCACTTTTGCAAACAAACATTTACGGAAATTAATCATAATCAAACAGAAAAACAAATCAAATCGGTCAGACCGTTTACAAATGGCTCCGCAACAGCACTGCAAAAGCAAGGCAATCGGCCCGGGTAGCGAAATGACAGGTCCTTAAACAAAACAAACAAAAAAAGAAACATGCAGCACATGGACATAAAATCAACAGAAGAGGGTCCTACATCAAGGCATCAATCCACGCAACTCAAAATGAAGGGATAGCCAAACTCAAACACATGTAAAACAAAAACAAAAAGGAAGAAAAAAAAAAAAAAAACAAAACAAAAACAAAAAAAAAAATCCGTGGTGCGAGAACTGACATTCTACGGGAGAGAGGCTCTCTGGAGATCCGAACCATCGATCATGGTGACGAAGACCTATGGAGTGGACCACGACAACCACGGCCCCGTGGTGAACAGCTAGGACTCGCTGACTCCGTCCTGCTGACCGAACGCCCACAGGGCTCCAACAGGTTTCGTGCTTTTCACCCATCTGGGGCAAGTCACGCTCAAAATCCATGGGGAAGTTTTTATCGCTTTAAAGAAGTCCCCGCCACACACACACTATCCCAATCCTTCATCAATACAGACAACAAGCAAATGAGAGGGAGGGTGGGAGGAGGGAGAGAGAGAGAGAGAGAGAGAGGGGAGGGAGGGAGAGAGAGAGGGGGGGGGGCCCAGAAAAAGTCAAATTCCTGAAGAAGTGTACGCAATGGCATCTTCCAATTCTGAAGAAGAAAGCTGAACGGAATGAGAGGCTTTTCAAAAAAAGTTGTCATCAAAATCTCTCCCCCAATTACTGCAACCATACGCGCATAATAAAATACGACAGTAAAATCAAAAGAGACTAACGAAATACACGTAAATATTGTTAAACAAAGTCTCATACAAACATAACCTGCGATTTGATTAAAAAAAAAAAAAAAAAAAAAAAAACAACGATAACCCCCCCCCCCCCCCCCCCCAACAATAGCAGTGCACCTAAAAATTCTTCACATCAACTTGTTTTCACATTAAAACAAAATGAACAAACATGGCTACGCTTTTCTCGGGGGGGAGGGGGGGTAAAGGGGGGAGGGGCGACTGGGGTCCTTGGAAGAGATATGGAGCAAACAATTAACAGAAGCCAATTTTTTGTGCATCTCGCGCCTCGTTAGTGTATATCAATATATGTCGATACATCAGTGTGTGTGTGTGTACCCCAGTATGGAGATCTTTTTCCACGTCGATCTCTTGAGGATGACAAGGGATGGGAATGAGAAATGTCATCATGAGAAATGACACAGCGACGACGAAACATGAAGCTCCTTTAAACACACAGACAAGAACACCCAGTGCCAACAAGCCAGTCACTCTAGGCCGAGGCTATACCAGGAACTGTCCTGATTCCGTCGGTAGGCCTTACCACCTCTTGGAAGGTCCTGGGGTGTGGGCTCCGACAGATCCCTCACTGAAGGAGATTGTCCACAGACTTGTGGGGAAAAACAGTCACTTGGTAAAATCTGGCGCGCGCGCGCGCGCGCGCACACACACACACACACACACACACACACACACACACACATGGGGCAGGGGTGAAGGTATGGGAGAGGGGGGGGGTTGTCAGTGAGTTGGTTTGTCGTTCTTATCTGGCGGAAGGTAATAATCTGGGACGCACCCTAAACAGGGCTCCCACTGGCTGTTGTTTTTTTTTTTTTCTCAATAACAATCACGGTTCAGACCCCAGAACAGAATTCTACGGGTTATCATTGAGCACCTGATCAAGTCAAAGTCAAGTAAAAGTTAAGTCAAATCGCTTTATCATATCAAAAAACGAGAAATGAAGACCAGGTGCAACAGTTTAAACACACTCAAGTGGGGACAGTACATGAGGTAATCAACGAACAATTCTCTAAAACAAAATGACCTTGCACTGCACCCACATTACTCAACCTGCGTACATGAATCCCAGGATCTTCAACACCATTATGACGATAGCATTGCATGTTATGAAATTTCGTTCTGTTTCAGCCATGTTGCCTTTGTCAGTCTAGCCCATGTCATGGATCGCCATTTCTGTCTGAAGTTTGCCTGGCATAAGAAGCGCTGTGCGTAGGACCATCCGTGTTGGCCTTGTTAAGAAACCAACGGCATCTGTTGATTTTACGTCAGTGGGTTCAAGCAGCAAACTATAATCTGCCTTAGTAATGCTCACTGCAGACTCTTAAGTGTCAACTCAAATAGTGACTGTTATATTTCGTTCTAACAGGGCCGCCTGAAACATAATTTCGTCATGACGCGCCGAAAACGCGTGCCAACGCGGAGCCCTGAGATGAAAACTCTCAGTCTGGTGGTGCAGGCTCGGAACTCGCAAACAATGCCAGGTGACTTGCCTACTTACTGTATGGTGACCACATCGTGAAAGTGTGTCTCAAAATGATTCACACGTCGCTTACTTTTCAAACGTTAAAAGGAGACTTCGACCGTTGTATATGGAACTCACTGACTGTGTGTTGGGGGAAGTGTGAGGGGCGGGGGGGGGAGGGGGGGGGGAGTTATAAGCTATAAGAAAGGAAGATTAGTAAAGGGAGGGAGGGGCGGCACTTCATTCCCCTCTCCCCCCGTCTCTTCAGCGTAGGCTAGGTGCTCATGACAATTGTTACCGTTGGGTGCGGACAACCTACAAAGAGGTTCCTATACTGATATATTTACACACTGGATGAAGACTATGAGACTCGAACCTTGGAGACCACACACACACACACACACACACACACACACACACACACGGTCAGTATCGCTCGTTGAACGGAAGATGTCGATATGTATGTACAGTATGACTTGACGTGGTGAGAGAGCCGAGGGCGGTCAGCTCCACACAACTGTGACGGCAAAGACAGTCAGTCGATTAAAAAAAAAAGTAAGTAAACCAGTGGAGGTCTTATTGCATTTAGTAGGCTATGCCCTCGTTCAACACGTCTTGTTACACCTACCCCGGACATGGGGCTGGTTCAGAAGTCAATGTCTACCAGGAGAAAAATGATTTTTTTTTATCCTTTAAAATACAGCATGCATAACTGATGTTACTTTTTACACATTGCACAGCATTTAATAAATCGTATGAATCATTAAACACACACACACACACACACACACACACACACACACACACACACACACACACACACACACAACACACAAACACACACACACACACACACACACACACACACAAAAAAAAAAGTATGAAAGAAAAACGGAAAGCGCGCTCGTGTGTGTGTGCGAGTATGTGTGTGTGTGTGTGTGTGTGTGTGTGTGTGTGTGTGTGTGTGTGTGTGTGTGTGTGTGCGCGTGCGTGCGTGTGTGTGTCATGTAACCTGAATCATTAGGACTTTCATTAGTGCGGACGGAACACCATGTGGCGAAGAGAGATCTAAGCACTTTTGGACATTCACTGACTCGGTAGATTCTGACTGGATGAAAAGAGTAAACGAACTATGGTGGGAGAGAGGAGACGTCAGTGCATGGTTCGACGATAAATAATTCTTTTCTCTCCTCCCCCCACCCCTTCCTCTCCCGGCCCCCTAGACAATGAAGAGAAGGGAACCAGCGAGGAGCAAGCATGGTGATGACACGAGAACGGCTGCCTCGCCATCAATCCAGCTCACAAAGGTGGCATCTCCAGGCGTATGTAATCTCAATGATTACCAGAAAACAGAACAACAATATCGGCCGATGAGGAGAGATGCAGTTCAAATAAGTGAAATGACTGGTTCTGCTACTGTCCGACTCCTAACTGAGCTACGGTGCAGGAGTTTGAACGGTCCACTCGTGTTACCGGACTGAAGTGAACTGTCTTACTTGTGCTGTCTGATGCTGAAACTGTTCTGCCTGCAAGTCTTACTCGAAACTGGGCTGTTCTGTTTGCACTGACTCTGAAATACCGTGGTCTGCTTAAACTGTCTGGCTTTGAAAAAAAAAAAAAAAACACAGTTCTTCTCGTGCAGTCTGACTTTGAGAAGAACTGTTCTACTGTATTATTCTACTCTGCCTGTGTTGTACTTGCACCGTCTTGCTTTGTTCGACTTTGGGTGTCTGATTTTGAACTGGGCATAACTTACGTGCACTTACTTTGAACTGCTCTACTTGTACTGACTTTGGCAGTTCTACTTGTACGGACTCTGAACTGCACTACCAGCGAGACTTTACGCCATTCTGCCTGATTCTACTTTGAACTGCTCTACTTGTACTGACTTTTGACAGTTCTACTTGTACGGCCTCTGAACTGCACTACCAGCAAGACTTTACGCCATTCCAACCGATTCAACCTTTAACCGTTCTACTTGCACAGCTGTAGTACCTGCACTGACTTTAGGCCGTTCTATTTGTACCCACTTTTAACTGCTCTACTTCTGCCGACACTGAACTGTTCTACTGTCTGACTCCGAACTGTTCTACTTAAACTGTTTGGCGTTGAACAGATTGTCATGACACGGTGGTTGAAAGACACTGTCCTGATAAGGAGTTAAACAGACATTGTCCTTATAGGGTGCTCGAGACATTGTCCTTACAAGGTGCTAGACAGACATTGTCTTTATAGGATGCAAGAGGATGACTGTCCTCATCAAACACACTATCCCTATAGGGTGCTAACGAGACACTGTCCTAGTAAGGTGCTACTGAAACACTGTCCTTATAAGGTTCTATTGAGACTCTGTCCTTATAGACTGCTAGAGGGACGTTGTCCCTATAGGGTGCTAGTGAGACTCTGTCCTTATAGGGTGCTACAGAGACACTGTCCTTACTGGGTGCTATACAGAAACACAGTCCCTACAGGGCGCTTGCGAGATACTGTTATTGGGTGCTCAAAAGACATCACCCTTCAAAAATGCAAGAGACATACTGTCCTTAGAGGATGCAAGAGAGACAATGTCCATGTAGGGTGCTACACAGACGGCGTCCTTTCAAAGTGCTGGAGAGACACTGCCCTCATTTGGCGACACAGAGACACTGTCCTCGAAGAGCGCTACAGGTTTTCCCCATGAGAAATCAGAGACGTGGCATGATACAAGTATTGCAACAGAAGGCTGACAAGTCAGCTGGGCTGTAAAAACTCCTCATTTCGGTTGGCACGTGCAAATTGACATAGCAACAACACATCAAGTCATAGCACGTGCTTACAATCCAATACTCATGTAAGGACCTGCATAATTGTCCCTCTCCTCAAAATCAAAATGATATCAACTAAAATGCAGCAAACAAACCAAAGTATCGGAAACAAAAAGCTAAATCAATCAAAACAGTCGGACAAACAGCAATTTATACTATTGGTATCTTCGACGGTTGAAAAAAAAACGTGAAGCTTCACACATTATAGATATTCATCAAATGAAAATGGATCAACACATAAATAAAAAGAAAAAAAAAAAAAACGTGAAGCTTCACACATTATAGATATTCATCAAATGAAAATGGATCAACATATAAATAAACACTGAACAAAAACAACACCAATCTGTAGATTACTTCTTACAAAACATGTCATTGTGGACTCTTTGGAATGAATAAATTACAAAATGAACAAAATATTGCACAAATCTTCACAATTGAGGAATGTAATAAATTAAGATGGTGCCGCCAGTTTGAGCTAGGGAATAAGACACCAATTCCCGCGGTGAGAGGCAATGGCGCTGATGTTTTGTTTGTTTGTATAAATACATGTTTTGTAACGAAGACAACTTCGCCATTCCGTGATGAAAATCTTCTCCTTCATCTTCCCCCCCCCCCCCCCCCACTTCAAGGTCCAGTATCTGTGAAATTTCTGTTGTCGTTCTCCTCTGTGCAGTCTACCTGTAAATTTCACTTCACTACCTACATTTCCATTTATTCTTCATCTCAAATATCCAAAGGGTTGTAAGCCTGGCCATCGCACCACGCGACAGAAAGCCTCAACGTATGCTGCATGGCATGTAAACTAGAAATGATAATAAACCAACCCGAGCCCTGATGCCTACAATTTCCTTCAAGAAGGTGGGGTCAGCATCAAACATGCGCTCTGGCAGAAATTCATTAACTTAGATGACAGACCTTTGCACTTTGGGGAATGGGAGTAGAAAGGGGAGGGGGAGGTCGCGATGGGGGGGTGGGGGTGGGGGGTACGGGGAGGGGGGGGGGGCGGGTTAGGAGAAAGATTTCTTATGCAATGAATGACGTTTCAGTCCACTGTTCCTCCAAAGGAGAAGACAACCAGCAAACGATGGCGGTTTCGTTCTTCAAGAGCTCATCAGGCTTGCTGCTGCTGGTTCCAGATCAAGAGAAGCATTTCCGCATAAAGCAAAACAGTAGTTCCCTTTAATCGGTAGAATCTCTTGTCCTTGAAGACTATTTTTTCCAGAAAACACACATTAGCACTCTGTAAAGGAAACGAACGAAATTTTGTAGAAAAAAAAAAAGAAAAGCAAACAAATCATAACAGACTGAAAGTGGTCTTTAACGACGGAAATAATAAAGCAAGATACACGGCCTACTGCGGCTAAACAAAAAATGAAAAAAATCCATGAGGATTCAAACATTACTTTTTACACACACACAAAAAAAAAATACACACACATCAAAACGAACCAAAAAATGTGTCCAAAATGTGTCAAAAATGTTCGTATGAATGCCATATACGCAAACCTCAGATCAACAGTCTGGCTCCTTTGTCTCAAAATATTATCGTTCATTGAATTACATCCACAGAAATGAGCGACAATGATGTCTTTGTCCCGGAGCCGTGCAACAAACCAGACTACTGACATGTGAAACAAACCTACTCACAATACCTGTATCAGTGAAGTGGTCATTTCATAGGCACTTACCACCAGAAATGAGTTCGGTGCCTCAGTCTCTCATCTTACCAGCCAAATGCGCTGCACTTCCCTTGGATATATCATTAAATGTTACTATTCCAAATAATTATTATCATCAAATTCCAAATAGTCGTAGAAAAATTGTTTCTCTTTGATACGTAATTAAACGTCGCTGTTCCAAACAGTCATTAGAAAAATCGTTTCTCTCTTAATATATCATTAAATGTTACTGTTCCATATAGTCATTAGAAAAATAGCAACAAATGTATTAGAAAATTTCAACTGCATAATGATAGACTGACGGATCCAAATGGCAGAAAAGGCATACTCACTCTCTTTGAGTTCTCTTCATTCAACAATTTCACCCCATCTACGCTCCATCATGTCAATCGCTGTATTCTTCCCATTTAAAAAAAGAAGTCATAAACACGTTTAGCTTTATACCTGGCCGTACGTTCCTTGTTTGTTCCCGTCAGTACAGGTTTGTGTTCAGGAACGGGACAAGCGTGCTGCCAGGCATGTAACAGAACAAGAGGAACAGGGGGTCGGGCGAGCAAGTTTCTTTTCATGTTCACATCCAGTCTGCTGAGAATGCCGCTAATCACGAAAGGGGGGAAATCACTGGTACAGGTAGGAATGAAGAGATGTCTCCCACAGGTGGAATGAGGAATGTATCGGGGGGGGGGGGGGGGGGGGGGGGGATTTTTTTTTGTCAGCTGTGGCGCTATTGCTGATGGAAGTGGTGACGTTTATGGCAGATGTGGGGTACAAGGCTCTGAAAGATGTGGGATTCCGGAAGTCTCTTCACAGGCATTGTCTGGTAAATCACACATCACAGGAGACAGAACAGCAGACTTAAGATCTTTGCATCCAAAGATAGAACTATTCCACTTGTAAAACCAGATCTTTCATAAAACTGCACTTTACATGGCAAATAATCACAACAGAAAAAAATCAAAGTTTTGGAACATATTTTAACTGCGTGGTAAATTGCAGGGAATGGCTGAAATGGGGGGGAAAACAAAACAATCGTCAAGAAATTCACGAGTTGCTGAATACATTGACTATAACACCAACCATTGTAGCTGCTTTCCAACTTTGTTTCCATTATATCTAGACCCTAAACGCTCAATCGGTGTCAAAAATGTTTTTTTCCCCATCTGAATGTCTGTTTCGTCCCTCTGAATAAACAGCAACAATCCAACAAACCGGTTTGTATTAGGAGTGTTCAAAAACTTTTATCTACAGGACCTTCAGAAATGAATGAGTGTGGTTGCTTTCGTGGGGAAGAATTATGGCGAACAGTTCAACTTGGTGTAACAGACCAAAGCAAATGGCGTAGCACTGCAAAGCTGCCGCACCTGCGTCATCATAAGGCGGCGTAGATCACCGTGTCCCCCTGTCTTGACGTCCTATCTATCCAGATCCAACCTTTCACAGCCAATGGTCGAAACGTCTTCCCTCCGCTCTACTGTTCATCCTCTGCTGCCAATAACGTCACTGCTGGTTGAGAATAGGGTCCATTATTGCCCACCGAACACTTCACAATGCTTAACAAACAACAAGTCGACACACAATCATGGAGTCTGGACAAACTTATCCCTACCACAGAAAAACAAAATTAATGATAAATCCTCAAAGTCTTTTTCCCCATCTGGTCCAATGTGGAATACAGACAACAACTCAATATTCGTATGCCTCCAAAATTGGCACAAAAACATATTGCACACAGCGGTTTAAAAAAAATGAAAAAGAAAATATAGGGACCGTTAACGGACAATGAGGGTCAATGGGTTGTTCCACGGCTGGTTCACACACACACACACACACACACACACACACACACACACACACACACACACAAAGCTTATACATAATGCCACTCTACGTGTATAGCTACGTTGTATCTGATCCGCGGGCTCAGTGTAGCCATTGCCGAGCTTGGATGTGGCCCAGTGTCATTTCCTTCAGAAGGTCTGAGGCAGAGCAGGCGGGCAGGAGAAGACGAGGACTCTAAAGGCCGCGAGACCGATATATTCCTGTGATTATGGTTGTGATATCCTGTTCTGGGCTGGTCCCAAACCAAAAGGCAACGTCAACACACATGTAGGAAGAGAATACAACACCCTCCCCCCACCCCAATCCCCGCCCCCATAAAACCAGCACAGCAAGTTCAAATATATACGTATGTATATGTTGCAAGTCAAAACAAAATATATGCAAATTAGGACAATTTCCTCCATTGACGAAACGGGGAATGTGGCTGACGGCTCTACTCTAAGTCAGGTAACCTGTATCCATTCGCACGCATCGTCACGGTTCTCTGAACAATCACTGCCACAGTGCAATCGGTTCAACAAACAAACAAAAAGAAGTGTGTTGTCAACACAACAGTGGAATAGACATCATTGCACAAAGCCCTGTGGACGGTCACTCCAGTGTACAGCGGACTTCGCTGCTCCCACCAGCATCACACTTGTCATCATACATCACTGTGTATGCACGTGTACGTGTAGTGTTAAAGCCCTACCCCCCCCCCCCCCCTTTCCCCCATTGCCCTGCCTCCCTAGCCCCTTACACCTTTCACGTGACTACGGCCCACATTATCCTCTACGTATATGGTACAAACTTAGATTATTATTCAACATCATCAAGCCGCTTTGGAAAAAAAATCTATGGAATCATGGAAATGCCTACATAATTGTTGTCCTTCACACATGCACACACTACACACACACACAAACCCAAGTTCTGAACATATTGCTCTTCAGAAGCTTTGGTGCCGACACAAGTGGTCCTAAAAAACATCATAGCCTTAGATAGCTGACACACACCGAACTGCTGCCTGACCTCTGTGTCACGTGACAGGACTATGTGCACTGGATTGGGAGGTGCAGGACTTACAGCCTACCACTGCACATGCATACACCAATGCTCATGGCCCTCTGAAATCTACCCTAACAATAGCGAGCAAATGAGGACCCCCCGCCTCTCCCAGTTAGCTGGGGGAAAGGTGGGAGGGGGCGGGGGTACGGGGGCAGGGGGTGAGGACGTAGGTTTCGTCGCGGAGCAATTCTATTGCTCCAATAGGTATGGGGGCTTTCAAACGTGCCTCTTACCCGTCACTTTCCATCAGTATGTTTCCTAGGTTCTGGTAGACTAAAGGCTGCACACCTTATTTTCCTGTCTTCTTCCCTTCATATATTTATTCATACGATTAGCGTATGATTATCAAAGAGCGCGCGCGCACACACACACACACACACACACACACACACACACACACACACACACACACACACTCCTCCCTTCGTACAACTAACAAATGGCCAACATTAGTTCAGCCTAACAGGATCTAAGCAAGCCTCCTGGCCTCACCCATGGCTACAACACTAACCTTCAACCACCCCACAAGACAAGACAATGTTGACGACCACTTTTTGCTATCTGTTAGCTCGCTATCCAACCCCTTCCCAAACATACATCACCATCCCAACCCATTCCTCCCCTATCCAACCCCTCACCTACCCTCTCCCTCGGCTCAGTTCCGCCTGTCCATCCAGGTTCCCAGAGATTGCACGTCGCCACTTGTGGTTGCTAGGCTACTGACATACGGAGAAAAACGCGTCATTTATCTTATCAATTGACGGGAAAGCATCATCATCATCATCATCATCATCATTGTCATCATCATCAAAACACCGTCCACGTTAAAACTGTACATCAAAATATTGCAAGTCCTTCGGTTCAAAAATTTGTCTCTTATTGGCTTCAAACGTTTCTTTGTCAGAATCATCGTTCAATGCAGACATTAGAGAACGCGCGCGCGCGCGCACACACACACACGCAAACACACGGGGACACATACACACACACACACACACACACACACACACACACACACACTGTAGCCCTGTCCACACACAACGGCTACGGGTCATCCACGAAGTGCCACACAGACGAACACGGAGACGTTTGTACAAAGTACATCTGCTGCTAAAAAGTGTTGGCTGAGGCTACTGCTTCCTTCTTTCTTCATCCCCTCCCATCCCTAACAAAAACGAGACGGCTGCTTGGCAACGAGTGAGTTGCATGGAAACATCTGTCGCCAAGGGGAACCATGGTTGCCCGGCAACAGGAGTTTCGGTCCAACTGCAGTCGGCGACCAAGTCCACCCGGGGGGGAGGGCACCCGAGCACCCTCAGGGTGGGGCGTGCCGCGGATGGAAGCGCCCTAGGTGTTGTAGCTGCTAGTGGAGGCGTGAGCTGTTGGTGCGGAGGCCGCTGGGCGGGATTAGCTCTTGGGGCAGGAGCCACTGTCCCGCTGGCTGTTCCCGTTGTCGTCCTGCCACTTGTCCAGCGAGCGGCGGCGGGCGTTCATAAAGAAGTTTGGCCACAGTGGTCACTTCCAAGCCCAGCTGCTGGGCGATGGTCATCTGCATCTCTTTGGACGGCCGCTTGGTCTCCTTGAAGATGGCGTGCAAGGTGCGCCTCTGGATGTCGGTGAATACCAGGCGAGGCTTCTTGGGCGGGCGGTTCTCCTCCGGTTGCTTGTCCTGCTCCAGTTCCTTCCTCTTGCAGGCTGCCAACACAGACAGGGGCTGGTCAGAGTCAACAGAGAATAGTGTTGGTAAGATTCTCCTGAGAAGAGGGGATGGTCATAGTTCACAGAAAACAGGATGGTCAGAGTTCACAGAGAACACACGATGGTCACAGTTAACAGAGAACAGAGAATAGTCTTAGTTCACAGAGAACAGCCATAGTTCACAAAGAACACATGATGGTCATAGTTCACAGAAAACAGGATGGTTATAGTTCACAGAGAACAGGGGATGGTCATAGTTAACAGAGAATAGAGAGATGATCACAGTTCACAGAGGATAATCATAGTTCACAAATGGAGGATGGTCATACTTCACAGACAACGGAGAATGCTCACTGTTCACAGAGAACAGAGGATACTCACTGTTCACAGAGAACAGAGGATGGTCATAGTTCACAGAGGATAGTAATTTCACAGAGAACAGAGAATGCTCATAGTTCAAAGACGATGGTCATAGTTCACAGAGAATAGAGAGGATGGTCATAGTTCACAGAGACACACGATGGTCACAGTTAACAGAGAACAGAGAATAGTCTTAGTTCACAGAGAACAGCCATAGTTCACAAAGAACACATGATGGTCATAGTTCACAGAAAACAGAGGATGGTTATAGTTCACAGAGAACAGAGGATGGTCATAGTTAACAGAGAATAGAAGATGGTCACAGTTCACAGAGGATGCTCATAGTTCACAAATGGAGGATGGTCATAGTTCACAGACAACGGAGAATGCTCACTGTTCACAGAGAACAGAGGATGCTCATTGTTCACAGAGAACAGAGGATGCTCATAGTTCACAGAGGATGGTCCCATTTCACAGAGAACAGAGAATGCTCATAGTTCAAGGACGATGGTCATAGTTCACAGAGAATAGAGGATGGTCACAGTTCACAGAGAACAGAGAATGCTCATTGTTCACAGAGAACAGAGGATGCTTATAGTTCACAGAGGATGGTCCTGTTTCACAGAACAGAGGATGCTCATAGTTCACAGACGATGGTCATAGTTCACAGAGGGTGGTCATAGTTCACAGAGAACAGAGGATGGTCATAGTTCACAGAGAACAGAGGATAGTCACAGAGGATTGTCATAGTTCACAGTGAAGAGAGGAAGGTCATAGTTCACAGAAGATAGTCATAGTTCATATACAACAGAGGATGGTCATGGTGCACAGGGAACAGAGGATGGTCATAATTCACAGAGAACAGAGAGGGTGGTCATAGTTCACAAAGGATGTTCACAGTTCACAAAGGATGGTCACAGTTCACACAGAGGATGGTCACAGTTCACAGAAAACAGAGGACGGTCATAATTCACATAGAATATAGGATGGTCATAGTTCACAAAAAAACAGAGGATGCTAATAGTTCACAGAGAACAGAAGATTTTTCATAGCTCACAGAGAACAGAGGACGGTCATAGTTCACAAAGATCAGAGGATGGTTATAATTCACAGAAATTACAGGATGGTCATAGTTCACAGAGACAGAGGTTGGTCAAGTTCACAGAAAACAGATGATGGTCATATTTCACATAGAACAGAGATGGTCATAGTTCACAGAAAATAGACGATGGTCATAGTTTAACAGAGAACAGAGGATTGTCACAGTTCACAGAGAACAGAGGATGTCACAGTTCACAGAGAATGGTCACAGTTCACTGAAAATAGAGGACGGTCATGGTTCACAGAGAACAGAGGATGGTCATACTTCACAGAAAATATGGATGGTCATCGAGCACAGAGAACAGAGGCTGATCATAGTTCACAGAGGATGGTCAAAGTTGAAAGAGAACAGAGAATGGTATTACTTCACGGAGGTTGGTCATAGTTCACAGAGAACAGAGGATGGTCATAGTTCACAGATGATGGTCATAGTTCACAGAGATCAGGGGATGGTGACAGTTCACAGAAGATGGTCATAGTTCACAGAGAATGGTCATAATTCACACAGGATGGTCGTTGTTCACAGAGAAACAGAGGATGGTCACAGTTCACATATGGTGGTCATAGTTCACAGAGAACAGAGGATGGTCATTGTGCACAGAGAACAGAGGATGGACATAGTGCATAGAGAACAGAGGATGCTCTTAGTTCACAGAGAACAGAGGATGCTAACAGTTCACAGAGAACAGACGATGGTCATAGTTCACAGAGAACAGAGGCTGATCATAGTTCACACAGAATAGAGGATGGTCATAGTTCACACAGAACAGAGGATGCTCATAGTTCACAGAGAGACGGGAGGATGCTCATTGTTCACAGAGAACAGAGGATGGTCATAGTTCATAGAGAAAAGAGGATGGTCATAGTTCACAGGGAGCAGAGGAATGTCATAGTTCACAAAGGATGGTCACAATTCGCACAGGATGGTCAGAGTTCAAAGAGGATGCTCATACTTCAACGAGAACAGAGGATGCTCATAGTTCACGGAGGACAGTTATAGTTCACAGAGAACAGAGGATGGTCGTAATTAACACAGGAAGGTCATAGCTCACAGAGAAAAAAGGATGGTCATAGTGCACAGAGGATGGTCATAGTGCGCACAGAACAGAGGATAGTCGTAGCTCACAGAGAACAGGGGATGGTCATAGTGCACAGAGAACAGAGGCTGGCCACAGTTCACAGAGAACATATAAAAACAGCATGTAGTCACAATTCACTGTAGATGGACATACCTCATACCGAACAGTGGCAATCAGCATGACATATCAATGAGGATGGTCATAGTTCACAGAACACAGAGGATGGTCACAGTTCACAGAGGATGGTCATAGTTTCACTGACAACAGAGGATGGTCACAGCTCACAGAGAACAGTCATAGTTCACTGAGAAGAGAGGATAGTCATAGCTCACAGAGAGCAGTTATAATTCACAGAGAGCAGAGGATGGTCATAGTTCACAGACAGCAAAGGATGGTCATAGTTCACAGAGAACACAGGATGCTCAAGTTCACTGAGAACTGAGGATGCTCATAGTTAAAAGAGAACAGAGGATGCTCATAGTTCACAGAGGCTGGTCATAGTTCAAAGAGAGGATGGTCAGAAGTGCACTGAGAACAGAGGATGGTCTTAGTTCACATAGAATAGATTATGGTCATAGTTCACTGAGAACAGGGGATAGTCATAGTTCACAGAGGATGAGTCATAGTTCACACAAGATAGTCAAAGTTCACAGAGATATGTTCATACTTCAAAGACAACAGGGGATGCTCACAGATCACGGAGGGTGGTCATTGTTCACAGACCAGAGAGGATGGTCATAGTTCACACAGGATGGCCATAGCGCACAGAGAATACAGGATGGTTAGAGTGCACAGAGAACACAGAGAATAGAGGATGGTCATAGTGCACGGAGAACAGAGGATGGTCATAGCTAACACAGAATAGTCATAGTTCACAGAGAACAGAGGATGCTCATAGTGCACATAGAACAGAGGCTGGCCATAGTTCACAGACAACATAGAAAAACCAGCATGTAGTCATAATTCACTGTGGATGGACATACCTCATACAGAACAGACGCAATCAGCAGACATATGAATGACATATCAATGAGGATGATCATAGTTCACAGAACACAGAGGATGGTCACAGTTCACAGAGGATGGTCATAGTTTACTGACAGCAGTGGAAGGCATAGCTCACAGAGAACAGTCATAGTTCACTGAGAAGAGAGGATAGTCATAGCTCACAGCGAACAGTCATAGTTCACAGAGAGCAGAGGATGGTCATTGTTCACAGAGAGCAAAGGATGGTCATAGTTCACAGAGAACTGAGGATGCTCATAGTTCATTGAGAACAGAGGATGTTCATAGTTCACAGAGAACAGAGGATGCTCATAGTTCACAGAGGCTGGTCATAGTTCACAGAGGATGGTCAGAAGTGCACTGAGAACAGAGGATGGTCTTAGTTCACAGAGAACAGATTATGGTCATAGTTCACAGAGAACAGAGGATAGCCATAGTTCACAGAGGATGGTCATAGTTCACACAAGGATAGTCACAGTTCACAGAGGATGTTTATACTTCAAAGACAACAGGGGATGCTCATAGATCACAGAGGATGGTCATAGTTCACAGACCAGAGAGGATGGTCATAGTTAACACAGGATGGCAATAGTGCACAGAGAATAGAGGATGGTTATAACGCACAGAGAACACAGAGAATAGAGGATGGTCATAGTGCACGGAGAACAGAGGATGGTCATAGCTAACACAGAATAGTCATAGTTCACAGAGAACAGAGGATGCTCATAGTTCACAAAGACCATAGGATGCTCATAGTTCACAAAGAACAGAGGATGATCATAGTTCACATAGGATGATCACAGTTTACAGAGAATAGAGAATGGTCATAGTTCACAGAGAACAGAGGATGGTTACAGTTCACAGAGAAGACAAGACAGTCACAGTTAACAGAGGATGGACACAGTTCACACAAGGTCGTCATAGTTCACAGGGGATGCTCATACTTCAAAAGAGAACAGAGGATGCTCATAGTTCACAGAGAACAGAGGCTGGTCATAGTTCACACAGGACGGTCATAGTTCACAGAGACCAGAGGGTCGTTATAGTGCACAGAGAACAGAGGGTGGTCATAATGCACAGTGAACAGAGGATAGTCACAGTTAACAGAAAACAGATGATGGTCACAGTTCACACAGAACAGACGATTGTCATAGTTCACAAAGAATAGAGGATGATTATAGTTCACAGAGAACAGAGAGCGGTCATAGTTCACACAGAATAGAGGATGGACATAGTTCACATGGAACAGAGGATGGTCATAGTTCACAGAGAACAGAGGATGGTCATAGTTAACAGAGAACAGAGGACGGTTATAGCTCACAGAGAAGAGAGGATGACCATAGTTCACCGAGAACAGAGGATGGTCCCCATAGCTCCCAGAGGATGGTCATGGGTCACAGAGAACAGAGGATGCTCATAGCTCACTGAGAAGAGGATGGTCATAGTTCACTGAGAATAGAGGATAGTCGTAGTTCACAGAGGATGGTCAAAGCTCACAGAGAACAGAGAATGGTCACAGTGCACAGAAAAGAGGGAATGATCATAGTTCACACAGGATGACCATGGTTCACAGATGATGCTCATAATTCAAAGAGAACAGAGGATGGTCACAGTTTATGAGAGGATGGTCATAGTTTACTGAGAACAGAGGATAGTCATAGTTCACACAGGATGGTCATAGTTCACAGATTATGATTACAATACACGGAGAACTGAGGATGGTCATAGTTCACAGAGGATGGTCATAGTTTACAGAGAACAGAGGATGGTCACAGTTCACAGACAACACAGGATGGTCATAGTTCACAGAGGATGGTCACAGTTCACTGAGAATGGTCACAGTTCACAGAGGACTGTCATAGTTCACAGAGAACAGAGGATGGTAACAGTTTCCACAGGATGGTCGTAGTTCACAGAGAACAGAGGATGGTCATAGTGCACAGAGAACAGAGGATGGTCATAGTGCGCAGAGAACAGAGGATGGTCATAGTGAACAGAGAACAGAGGATGGTCATAGTTCACAGAGGATGGTCATAGTGCACAGAGAACAGAGGTCAGTGCACAGAGAACAGAGGATGGTCATAGTGCACAGAGAACAGAGGATGGTCATAGTGCACAGAGAACAGAGGATGGTCATAGTGCACAGAGAACAGAGGATGGTCATAATGCGCAGAGAACAGAGGATGGTCACAGTGCGCAGAGAACAGAGGAGGGTCATAGTTCACAGAGACAGGATGGTCGCAGTGCGCAGATAACAGAGAATGGTCATAGTTCACAGAGAACAGAGGATGGTCATAGTGCGCACAGAACAGAGGATGGTCATAGTTCACAGAGAGAGGATGGTCATAGTGCACAGAGAACAGTGGCTGGCCATAGTTCACAGAGAACACAGAAAAACAGCATGTGGTCAAAATTCACTGTGGATGGACATACTTCATGACAAACAGTGGCAATCAGAATGACATATCAATGACAAAATTCAAAATAAAATAATGTAAACCAACACAGTTGGCAAATATACTACAAGCAGTTCTATTATCGAAATTAATAACACCAATTCTGCATTAATCAACAGTTATCCCCTCGCTTCACACACACACACACACACACACACACACACACACACACACACACACACACACACACACACACGCGAGGTACACGCAGGTACACGCATACATGAATGACATGTGGCCCCCATTGCATATCCTTTTCTTGTACAATTTCTGTCACTTTTTTGTTTGCTGGCGACATGAATACCTTGGTAAACGTCAGCACACCGCGAACCTACACCTTCTTGGCCTACGTGACCAGAAGACAAAGTGCCCAAGAAAGCAACCAGTATCAAAAACACAAAGCAGCACAAAGTAAAGGTATTGTGAAGGCCCTCAGAGGGCCAAAATAAAGTTTGGACGTAAGGTCGACAGTGACCGAGACTTTCGCCACGTCTGGCGATGTAGTTTCATTTCTCTGTTCGCTTTAGTGATATCTTAGTCTTTTGTCCGAGCGCTTGTTTGCGGGTTCCAAGCCGCAAGTTCCTAGCGTTCCCGAGCATCATCGGTTCGTAGTTTAACAGACGCCTGTAAGAAGTCATTTCTGGTCTGTTAGTAGCCATAAGCGTCCTCGCGGTCAGTGGGCTGTAAGCAAGATGATTTGGTTTGATTCTTCAGATCAGTGTGTAGACATTCACTTCTCCCCGTGTCAATACCCATTGGTAAAATCTACACGGACATTCACTTCTCCTTATTTCAATACTCGTAAGTGATATTTTCCCAAATACGCACTTTTCCCTGTGTCAACCCCCATGCTGTGCCAATACCCAGCAGTATCTTTACAGCTATTTACTTCTCCCTGTGCCAATGCCCAGCAGTGATGTCCAGCAGTGATGTCCCTGTTTACAGCTATATTTTACAGTCTCCCTCCCTGTGCCAATACCCAGCACTGATATCTTTACAGTTACTTACTTCTCCCTGTGCCAATACCCTGCAGTGATATCTTTACAGTCACTTACTTTCAAGTTACTTACTTCTCCCTGTGCCAATACCCAGCAGTGATATCTTTAAAGTTACTTCTCCCTGTGCCAATACCCAGCACTGATATCTTTACAGTTATTTACTTGTCCCTGTGCCAATACCCAGCAGTGATATCTTTACAGTTATTTACTTCTCTCACTTTGCCAATATCCAGCAGTGATTATCTTTACAAACGTTCTCTTCTTCTTTTTCAGCGGCATTTTCAGAGACAGTCACCTCTCTCTGTGCCAATGTCAGGAGTGTTTATATGTACAAATATTCAATTCTCCTTGTGTCTGCAAGTGACATTTTCACAGCCTTTCACTTGTCCCTGTGACAATACCCGAGAGCGGAATTTTCCCTGTGTCAGTATTTGTCAGTGACATCTCCATTTCTACGGCTGACAGACATCTGTGAGTACTGTTTTGCACTACATTCAATGTTACTTGTGACGTCTGAATGTGATAATTATATCTGTCGAAAATTCATGAGTCTGTTTTGTATGGTGTATTGAATAGGCGCTATCTTGCACCTTATTTTGGGTGTTTCTTTGCAATTTGGCTTTTTTTTCACACATTCACTTTTTCCTCTCTCAAGTACTAGAATATCTTCAGGTCAGTATGCAGACACAGACTCCTGCTCTTTGTGAATAAGCAGGGTTGGTGCCTTAAGGTCTCAATTATTTACACAGTCTGCTCTTTGTGAATAAGCAGGGGTGGTGCCTTAAGGTCTCGATTATTTACACAAACAATGCAGGCACGATCGGCCCGTCAGTCTTCGGCTGCAGACAAGCTTGCCACAGCACTAGCAAACGGGTAGGTGTTGAGTAGATCAGCAACTTCAAGCCACCCTTTCGCGAAATGTCTTAAGAACAAAACAGTACAAATTGTGTTCTTGTCATGGTACGCGTTTGTTTAATGCAGACAATGAAGACAGACGAGGAACACACACACACACACACACACACACACACACACACGCGCGCACACACACACACACACACACACACACATGATATTTCATAACAACTGTCCTGTCCGCGTTTGTCTATGTCACATTCGCGGCACTTCTGAGAAGAAAAGCATTCACATTGTTATTCGCACTTCCACTCATCCACTGAACATGTGGTCAGAAAGGCCAACAGAGCAGACAGACACAAATCCACAAAACCCTCGCTCTACAGAGACAACCCTCGTGCTCTCTACCCTCTACATACCGTGGTCCAACAAAGCTGGCTACAAAACCACGTGTTGCACAGACTTCCCAAAACAAAAGTGCGTGTGGCGTAGGACTTTTGCTGCACAAAGCTGGCCGCTAGTGTGAGTTGGGTGGGAACAGAAGTGAGCACACTGAAGACGCGTAACGCTTTGCTGTGTCAAACAACTCAACACGAAGCTCACCTGAGTGATACGCTCCTTTTGTCAAAGAAACAAAAACATATACATAGGAATTTTAAAATTAAAAAAAAAAGATCAACAACTCCGAGTTGGTAACCTCGGCGCGATTGGTCAAAAACACACATATACCTAGACGTTGTGCAAAGAATCTGTGTGAAAACCCTGTCTACCGGAAAACTCACAGCTATCCGGGCAAAAACATAACTAACTGTGAGGGCGTTCCAAGTAGAGTAGGCTTTTGTGGTTTTGGCCTGGGTCAGGCAGGGGAGGGAACTCCCGACTCACCTTCCGGCATGTAGGCCTGTGCCTGCCCATAGCCCACCTTGCTGGGAGAGGAGGGTTTGAACGCGGAACCTGTGGGGCAAAAGAAACAGCTGGCTTTTCACACCTGGCATCTGTAGCATGGGACCATGATGGACGATGAAGGAGGATAAAAAAGAGGGGTTTTAGTAGACACAGACTGACAGATACAGGGGGAAATGGCATCCGTTTGACACAGCAGACGGCTAAAAATGGGACACTGACTTTTTTTCCTGTGGATTTTTGTCTTTCTTTTCTTCCTTTATATTCCTTTTTTTCTCAACCGCCTTCCGTTTACGTTGACTTTTCTTCCACTTCCATCAAACTGAAAGTGCTAGGTCTATGTATGTCTGGGAATTTCTAGTCTTTGTCAAGTTCTGTTCCAAAAGATCACATCTGAAATGCTTTAAGGCTCTCCGCTTCGGAGTCACACTATCTATCTTCAAATCACATTCTGCTTGTACTTTAACTTCAAAATACACCAGGGACTTTGAGAAAGGAGAAAAGTACCTTACAGCCTAAATGCTAACGGATTTTTTCCGATAGGGAAATATGGTGGTGAAGAAATGTTACGGGGACTACAACATGACATGTGCGGCGCGTTCCACTGTCGGGTCTAAATGCAACAAAACAGCAAGGCCACATCACCAACACAACAATGCTGACTGACAAAGGCAACGTTAAGGAAAGCATAGACAACAGCATTACAACACACACAGCAGCTCAAATACTTAACGTTTTCTTTTTTTTCGATATCACGTAGCAACATATTTCATCAACCAAAACTAACGGCAAGTGTGATGTTTTCATAATTGTTCCCACACACAACAAGAGAGAAAGAGAGAGACTCGTGACTCGTGACTTTAATGTGAGGCCCATCAGCCTATTCACATGAGTACGAAACAAGAAATATAAATCAATTTTATATAATTAGAACAAAATTTACCATGACTGCAACCAAACATTCTTCCCTGACAGTATGTACATGCAGAATTCTATCTTAATTATACATTAATACTTCTTCGTACATTCTTCCTTACGAACGTAATGTAAGTATATTTTTCAAAACTCATGATACTAATACTGCTGATACTATCATACAAGAACACATGTTTTTCTATTTCATATCCCTCATCATATTTTCGTTTACAATACTGTGCAAACCTTTCTTCCCTGTGTCGTATAGTTCTCCGGAAAGCCGTGCTATTTCAAGCATCTTTTGTTACATCATTTACGCATGCGCAAAATAAGCCTATCGCCCTCTGCAGTGTAAAGGTAAACCCCGAATCTTGGGTCTACATAACAAGAGCTGCCATGCTAACCTTTGACACTCAGTGTGTGTTCTTCTGTGGTCGTGTTCGTGTGGTGTTGAACTTGTGTTGTTTATATTCGTTGGATTTAGCAGCCCCATGGATGAATTACTATAACTTGTCGCTTTCCATGTATCAGGTTGGTACATTCCTTCTGTTATTTTCATTCTAATTGTAGTTTTTTCCCCATTTCTTTTCAGCCTGTGACCCTGTCGTATCCTGTCCCATGGGTCTTGCTGACACTTGAGAGAGAGAGAGAGAGAGAGAGAGAGAGAGAGAGAGAGAGAGAGAGAGAGAGAGAGAGAGAGAGAGGCAGACAGACAGACAGACAGAGAGAGAGAGAGAGAGAGACAGAGAGAGAGTTAAATAACTTGGGTGAGACTTTTTTCTTGACGTGAATCCTTACCGCTCTGATCTAGCTGTGTAACTCACGATTTC
>JADBJO010000533.1:151596-169096 GCA_016801955.1 Conus betulinus | reverse complement strand
GAGCCGTCGGGGGGGGGGGGGGGTCGTGGGGGGGGGTCGGGGGGGGGTCGGGGGGGGGGTCGGGGACGGGGGGGGGGGGGGGGAGGAGACGGAGGATCGGGGGGGGGGGGGGCGGAGAAAGATAACAGAGAGCAAACAGGAAGAACAGGGACTATTGGAGAGAGAGAGAGAGAGAGAGAGAGAGAGAGAGAGAGAGAGAGAGAGAGAGAGAGAGAGAGTATAGGGAGGGAGGGAGGGAGGGAGGAAGAGAGAGGTGGGATATGAGCGTGATTGAACTGTCTGTGAGATCGCCACAGCTGTTGTGCTGAACCCGTTCCCCCTGCCGCCCCCCCCCCCCCCCCCCCCCCTCCCCGTCCCAACACCCTTCCCCCTCCCCAACCCTACCTCCTCCCGACCTTAGCCCACCCCTGGGGAACGCTGGAAGAGAAGGGGGTTAATTGTGTCACTGGATGATTAAGATGTGTGGCAACCCAGCGAGTCGGAAAGGAGGGGGAGTGGGGGGGGCAGTGAGGGGATGAGTGAGGGCGAGACACAGAAAGAATGTAATCGAGCTAGTGTGCCAGCAAAAGCGCCTCTGTGTGTGTCTCTTCTTCTTCCCAAGAGACTGGTTCGCTCAAAAACGAGCAGGTCACCAGCGCGCATGTTAAAAAGTAAAATAAAATAAAATAAAGTGCGACTCAGCCTGTTGGCCCCTGGAGCAAAATTTGGCAACAAGGGGTGTGTGTGTGTGTGTGTGTGTGTGTGTGTGTGTGTGTGTGTGTGTGTGCAGACATAAACAGACAGAAGTGAAACAAAAATATCAAGGTCGGACACTTTGAAATTTCATCAAAAAAGTCGAACAAACAACAATGCATCCTGATATAAATGCAAAACTTCATGACAGACTCGACTGGTGATAGAACAATGAATCTACAGAGAGAGAGGGGGGGGGGGGGGGGGGGGGGGGGGGGTGTCAGCAAGGCAAGACAAACAGAAGGAAGGGAATACGGGAGGAGAAGAGACAGGAAGGGAGAGAGAGGGGGGAAGAGAGGGGGGGGGAGAGTGGAAACAGAGAGGGGGGAAGGGGGAAAGGAGGAGAGAGGGAGAGAGCGGGAGAGCGAGCGTGCGAGCGAGAGATAAGGGGGGGGGGGGGGAGAGAGGAAGGGAAGGGAGCAGAGAGAGAGACAGACATCCAGACAGAGGTGTGAGAAAGGGAGGGACTGGGGGCAAGGAAGAGAGAAAAACATCATCGTCATCTCTCTCCCTCTCTCTCTGCTGCACGCGCACACACACACACACACACACACAAACACTCACACGCGCGCGCGTGCTTTCCCTGTGGCCTATCCTTTTCAGATTCCCTACAGAATCTCTGCGAAATGTCTTTCGTTATCATTGAAATCTGCTCCATGTTATCCCCCCACCCCACCCCCAACCCCTCCCCCGCTATATTCTGAGCTGCCCTTGTTTTTTTCCAGACTTTTTGTCATATATCTGACCTCCCCTTGCTACGCTCCCGACTCCATTTGCCATATCCCCGACCTTCCCTTGCCCCTCCAAGCGATCTCTCCCTGTCATTGCAACTTGTGTTTTCTACAACAAACAACACATGTGATTCCGCTGCCTGGCATCTGACGTCACTGATCAGCCAACTGTGACTGTCAAGCTGACGCACCTCATAATTCAACAATATTACACACACACACACACACACACAGGCACACACACAGGCACACGCACGCACCCCCCCCCCCCCCCCCACCCCCCACACACACACACACACACAGAGGGTGTGCGATTATACAGTGTGAAGCCAAAAGGTCGGGACTGTAAACCGTCCGGCTCCTTCATCCTGTCTGTATGCTCTTCTTCACATCCCTTAAACCCTCTTCTACCCCGCTTCCTGCAATCATCAGAGAAGGCAGAACCCTAGAGTAGTGTAGGATAGTGTGTGACGTCCAGCACGCCCCATGGAAACAAACCCGTCTTTCTTCACCACACTGAATGAGCGAGGACGTTCCTTTGATTCTCTACAGCCAGCCATCGGAGACACAGAACTGTTGTTGTGAAGAGACCAGCTCAGTGTGGGACGATGAGTCGCACGTGCTCGTTTCCCAGCAGGTCTTTGTTCGGTACACCACACAGTGCCGGCCTTGAAGGGTGGTAACGCCCGCCCTTCTTCCCTGTGTTTGCACTCGCACTGAACTTCACAGCCCTCCACGTGTCTTCCAGCCGTTTCTGGTCCTTCGTCCCCGTCCCACTGTCTTTCTCGGTGCACCCGGTGTGGTTTAAAATTTCAGCCCCTTTCCATTCTGTCCCAGCGTTTGATAACTGCAATGTCTGTCAAAGTGATCACTGTTATCTGAGCGTCAGCAACAGCATTAGAAAGTACTGACGATAGTCATCGGCTCTTTTCACCATCCACACTCACGTACTGTGTAGTGAATATATGTAGAGGCTGCAAAATGAACGAGGTAGATGATTAATTTCAGTTTTGTATTTGATTGCCCAAGAAATGCACCCTTACCTCATCAATTTCTGCCAAACAATATCTGAAATGACGTTCAATGTTTTTGATTTGTCATTTGTTAAATAGTTCCTTTGTTATTTATTGAACAGATCTCCGAAGAAATCTGCTGAATTTGTCCAAGTTTACAAAATTAAGCCAGAGACTTAGATTAGCCTTCTCTGTAGATGAAATATTTTCTTAAATCAATACACGTGGATATAGTCTTTAACTGTTTAACAATGCCATTGTGTTTGATGATTCTTTTTTCCTTTTGAAATAAACGGATGACCGTTTGCCGTTTGTAACCATTCTCCATATCCAAAACAGGGGGTGAAATGCGTTAGAGAGATGGACGTAAGATTAGAGAATCAGAAATAATCTCCACCTCCCGAATACATACGCTAACACAAACTTAACTTGGTCCTAGCCTGGCCTTACAAAATTTTGGTAACAAAACCTCCATTGATCAATTGCGGCCAAGTGTGGGGGCAGTGGAGTTGCTTCCCCTCGATGAAAAAGAACGCATGCCCACTCTCGTGTACTCCTATTCCGCCTTTCTGCTGCCATATAACTCACCTAACACCCTTTACCTCCTCACCCTCTTTGCTCGCCAATTTTTCACCTATGTCCATTCCACTCCCTCCCTGCCATACCATCCCCCACCCCCATCCCATCTCCAGCCGGCCCCCAACCCCCACTCCTGTCCGCCGGCAAAACCAGGCAGAAATAACAAAGCGTCCTGTGATGGATGACTTGTCGCCCACAGTTAACGGCCACGAACGATCGGGGACTCCCCCACAAAACACGTCACTGATGACGGTGACATAATACCGCTGGTTACAGAAACATCATTAGTTCAGAGCAAGTAAGCGTTGTTTACAAAGTTCATCACAGCCAAGCTGGTCAGCTGATTGACCGCATCAACACCGGCACTCAACGTTGATTGTGTGGACAGAAACTACAGCTGACACACGATACAACAATGTGGACAAATGGCACACCTCTTCTCAATGCGTGCGTGCACGCTTGTGTGTGTGTGTGTGTGTGTGTGTGTGTGTGTGTGTGTGTGTGTACGTGCGAGCGTGCGTGCGTGCGTGCGTGCGTGTGCGTGTGCGTGTGTGTGTGTGTGTGTGTGTGTGTGTGTGTGAATTAGTCGGTTTACGCGGCAAGTGCCTATGAGGCCTCCTGCTACTCTAGCAGCCGAGAACTCGATCCATGGTAAGTACGTTTGGACCTTAGCCACTTTAGTGACATGAGGTAAAACACTGTCCATAATTCCTCAGGACTGTTGTCTTTACAGTGACAAGAGGCTCACACTGTGTACAGTTTGGGACTTCAGACTTGTAGCAAAAAGATGCTAATATTGTCCAGTGTCTTTGAAGACCATAGACATAGTATTAACAAGGTGCCAATTTTGTTCATTGTATCAGCTCAGGATTGTAGTCATTGCAGTGACAAAGGACTGATATTGTCCATAGTACCTGAGGATTGCAGACGTTGGAGCAGCAAGGTGTTAATTTTGTCCATAGTACCTGCGAATAGTAAACATTACAGTAACTAAGTGTTGACACTGTCCACAGTACCCGAGGGTTGAAGAAGTCATTACAGTCACAGAGGGAGAATATTGTCTCTAGTATCTAATGACGACATTCTGGGCAGAGACAAAACAGTGAACGCACGCAAAGCCTCCATCAGACCAGCAAGCTGTTCCCTGTCTTCTATGTCACCCCAGTTCCACACACCTCCCTGGCAGAACCACAAAGCACAGCCCACTGATCATTGTCGCCGTGCTAACAGAAACCATTCCACACTTGCACCCTGTCACCCCCAGTATCCCTTTTGAGCCTCCCTCCCCCTCCCCTCCCTCCACCCCGCGGTTCCATATGTGCTGCCGCTCTCTTGTTTTTTTTTTTTTCCCCGGTCCCTCAAGTCTGGTCTCAGTCAGACTGGCTGTATACTGTCTCCCTTTCAGGACTGATGAGAGTTTGCTGAGCAGAATCCGTGGGTAGTGGTCGGTTCCGTCGGTCTTTGTGTGGGCCGTTACGGCTGAAGTACGCCCTCAGAATGGAGCTGGAGTGTGTCTGTGTGTGTAGACAATGGGGTGACGGTGAAAAGGACTGAACTGAGGAGTGACAGCACTAAGTGGCAAACGGACATCTGTGTACGCATCACCACCATATTTCTACGTACAGTGAGCCGCCATATGAAGTTCACTATTTGGTCCTTTGTCTTTAACTATTCGTTCCTTCTTTTTCGCGCCCCCCTCTACTACCGCGCGCGCGCTTGTGTGTGTGTGTGTGTGTGTGTGTGTGTGTGTGTGTGTGTGTGTGTGTTCGCGCGCGGGGGTGTGTTTGTGGAAATAACCATGTTCGCGCGCGCGCAGAGAGAGGGAGAGAGAGAGAGAGAGAGAGAGAGAGAGAGAGAGAGAGGCGAGAGAGGGGGGGGGGGGAGGTGGATGCGCGCGCGCGCGTTTTTGTGTGTGTGTAAGTGTGTACACCATAGTGTCTGTTCGCCCGTGCATGACTGTTGTGAGAACACGCACGTGCGAGCGAGCAAGCGAGCGAGAGAGAGAGAAAGAGGGAGAGAGGGAGTGGGGGAGAGAGACAGAGAGACAGAGAGAGAGAGAGAGATAGGAGAGAGAGAGAGAGAGGGAGGGTGGGAAGGGAGGGAGGGGAGAGACAGGGGTAGGACTGGCACTGGCGGGACCCGGTCGTGGGTGAGGTGGCGTGAACCAGAACACAGTGTCTTCAGGTGCCGTGCTGTCAATCAACCCTCCTCCCCAACACACTGATGCTAACGAACCGTGGCACAGGCCTAACCAACCGAACCTTCCATCTCCATCACTTCCATTACTACCCTTACCACCAGAACCACCACCACCCCCCCCCCCCCCCCCCCCCCCCCCCCCCGGTTCACCCCCATCCCCTACATCCCCTCCCCTGTATTCTTCCCATCCCCGTTCCCCCATCACTGGGCGTTGTGTTTTCCGAACACGAGGCTCTGGCACCGATGTCTGAGTCACGCCCCGCTTCCCCTGACGACTGGCACCGGCCACTCCTTCAGCCTCTGTCACACGCGGCCAGTCTCTCGCTCCACTGCGCTCGCTTTTTGTGACTCTCGACAAATGTGACCACCTACGTACGCTCGAGCTCAAAACAAAGACTCGCCAAATTTTGTTTTGTTTCGTTTGTTTGTTTTTAGGGGGTGGGGGGAAGGAGTCGGACATGTTCAGATGTATTCGCGAACAGCAAAGGTGGTCAGTCAATCAGAGAAGAAAAAAAAAGATATATTAATGATGGAAAACGTGTGCATGGCAACCCACGATCAGCGCATGATCCTTTTGTTGTGCTTGTTGTTCTTCACGAGCCATGAAATTCGTCCTCGCTCGCAGACTGTGCGTCAAACATGATCGTACTTGTACTTCCGTTACTCCTAAAGAACCACGACAGATCGCTTCACTCTGGCTTGAATAAACATTACGCACTGACCCGCCGAAGTGAGAAATGGCTTTCTTCAAGTCCGAGTCAGTGAGTGACTAGTCGATCTACGAACTTGACTGGCGCGACCACAAAAGGCGGAGGCGAGAAAACTATGCAAGCACACACAAAGTAAATTGTTTCCTTGCACTGGAGACAAGACTCGCCTAATGTGACAAGGGTGGCAACCAGTCCTATCTCAATCATAAGGCTTGGGGGGGGGGGGGGGGGGGGTTGTCGTTTTGTTCGTAAGTATGCAACACTGCTGCTACTGACATTTACCGCAAAATACACTGACACAAACACGCACACTCGCAAAGAAGCTGAGCTGTTCAAATGGGCTGTTGCGAGATCACTTCTGTTTTTACAACGTTAAGATAAGATGTCTAAAACCGGGCCCATCACCACCTCTCCATATCTCCCATGCATCCTTCCTCCTTTTTCTTGCCCCCACCTCCACCCCCACCTTCGCTCCCACCCACTCCCTAACTTTCTTGGCTGTTCTGGCAAGTTCTAGTCATCCTGAGAGTGACAGAGAGAGAGAGAGAGAGAGAGAGAGAGAGAGAGAGAGAGAGAGAGAGAGAGAGAGAGAGAGAGAGAGACTCAGAAAGAGACTCAGAGACAGACAGACAGACAGGCAGGCAGACAGACAACAAAGGGGAGAAGGAAACTGATTAGACCGCTGCATGCAGCGACCACTGCTTAATGTAACTAAACTGAATTAACACTTCCGATGGAGTTACAGTGCCATGCAGAGGGCATCATCCGTAATTGGTCGTTCGTGACATTTCAGTTCATACAGAGTTTACAGCCCAGCCGACCCCGATGGCCATTTCACGATGGTCAAGACAATACAGACGCAGCCCGGCATGGAAGCCCACAGCCCGGCAAGGAAGCCTCCCAAAAAGAAACAAACAGAGCCAACCAACTATCCACCGCTACCCGTGACTGTCATCCAAAAAAAAAAGCAACATCAGGCCCGACCATATTCATTTGTAAGTTAGGTTCAAATCCTTCACCTGTCGCTGCAGTCACCGTTTCAAGATCTGGAATTTCAAATATGTTTTTGTACACAAAGAAATTAGGTGGAACAAATTAAGTTTTATCCTGTCATATGCAAACATGGAATAAACGTCCAAAAGGCAAATAATCCACCTTCTGGATCTCTGTGAGTATGCAAAAAGCAAAAACCCAAACACCTTACTAGCTTCAGACATGTAACAAAAAGGAGGAGTTACTGGAAAACATACACATGAATGGCAAAAGACGGGAGAGAGAAAGGAAGAGAGACGAGGGACTGAAAAAAAAAACGGCAGGAAAAAAAGAGAGAGACTGGAAGAAAAAGAAGAAAATCTATGAAGCAAAATTTCCTGCTGTCTGGAAAAAGGTCACGTTCAACTTAATGACAGTAACGTCAATTAAAAAGAAAGAAATATCAGAAAACAGGAAAGAACACAAAAAAGAGACAGAAAGACAGACAGGATGAAAGAAAAAGGAAAAAAAACTGTGCGGGGAAAAAAGAGAGAAAAATGCTCACAAGCTGCAAAAGGGTAGCCAATAAAACCGCTCGGAGTAAAACCAGAAAATGACATCCAGAACGCAGAAGATGCAGGCTTTTTCAACGCTAACCCTTTTACTCCTCCCTCTCTTTCGCCCCTCTTGTTTAACCAGCACCCACCACAAAAATCATAACTCGCCCCACACTGAAGGATGCTTACCGAATGAGCTGTGTTGGTGAATAGACACAGAGTAAATTGCGTGTGTTTATTTGTTATTGCCTGTGCATTTGTTTACTGTTCACTCTATTGACGTCAAGCAACAGGACAGCAGACGTTCCATCCTATTGTAAACTTGCATGCGAGGAGACATGGGGTGGGTGAGGAAGATAGAGATTGGCGAAGGAGGACTGGCTGGGGGATGTGCCGACCTTGAGGTCAGCAAATAAAGGGAGATGACCCGGGGTCGCGCAGGTTGTGGACCCCGTCACTGCAGGAAATGAAGTGTCGGCCCCGTCACTGACAACCCCCCCCCCCCCCCCCCCCCCACCTCTCCCCCCCCACCTCATCCTTATCCCCCTCCACCATCCACCTACCCCTTCCTACCCTCACACACACATTTCCTGCTCTCTGTGTGTGTGTGTGTGTGTGTGTGTGTGTGTGTGTGTGTGCACATCACTGCTTACAACGAAGCAATCCTGTCTAGCCTACCACCACACGAGATTCGCCAGGGCCCATTTCCTTCACTGTATCCGCCACTGCCCCGCTAGTAACACCACGATGGCAAATAATGTTTCATTCCTTCTTTTAAAGTCAAACATGTGATCAGCCTGTCCTATTGTGTTTTTTTTTTTTTTCCCCTTCATTTTGTCATAGATCCAGGTTAAGAGAGAGAGAGAGAGAGAGAGAGAGAGAGAGAGAGAGAGAGAGAGGGGGGGGGGGGGGTGAGCAGGGACATGCTCTAAGTCTGTGTGCAGCCATCAATGGCCAAGTCATGGCTTTTCCCACTATCCCAATTATCTTACCAGCCAAAACGAAATATTTCAGTTCAATTCGTGTTGTTTGTAACCCAAACGCTGCCATATCGTCAAAATCGATTCCATAAAGTCCATGTTTGTTTGTTCTTCTTCTTACTATTTTTGTTTTGTTTTTTTGTTTTTGTTTTTTTTTTTTTTTTTCTTCAGTCATGCTAAGCCATTGTCCGCAATCTTAGATCATTTGAAAAAATATTTACCCCTATTTGAAACTTACAGAAAAAGTCACATCTGGTGGAAAATCCATGAACAAAATCTCCTCCGAGTTTGCTGAAAAGTGTTAATGTAAAATATCAGAAAAACCCGAACACATTCTACTTTTAGAAACTTGTTTCATGGTGGCGGCACAACTATTTAAAAAAAAAAAAACCTAAACGTTCTCAGTTCCAGTGTAAAAAGGAAAAACGAGTCATGACTCGTAACACCCACCCCCCACGGCTGCTGTTCTTGCCGGTCCAGCGGTGGTTCATGGGCTGACTTGGCCACACAGCACATGGTCCGTGTGATGCGCAATTTGATGCAGCCGACTGAGCTGTCAGTATTTCAATTCATCATCGGCTCTTTCACGCCAGAAAGCACGTCCTGTCTCTCTCTCTCTCTCTCTCTCTAGCAACAAAAAATGACAAATTTTTGGTTTTACTCTCCTCCCTTTCCTATTACAGACTGTCGATCAAAACTAGCTTTTAAAACAAACAAGCAAGCAAAATCTGTATGTACCAAATATGCGGGTGCTTGATGCTCCTTTGTCCCCGTTCCTAAAAGAATAGCAGCGCCGTCGTCCCACAGACTATACATAAATTGGTTCAGATATACATGGCTGTGGCTCTGATGTGTTGTACTGGCATCTCAAGACCCACAATGCCAGCCACAGCCACAGGAGTCCACACCTAGCCGATCCACCTCTTGGCTGCCTGGGATCTTACAACGGTTGCCTTTGCCCACCAAGACAACAAACAATGGCCGACTGTTGGAGGTAAACAGAATACTGCCCTGGTCCTTTTTTAGAAAAAATTCGGATAAGGAATTGCACAGGCCTTCGATGTCAGGCGCCTGAGACTCAACCTGCCACGAGCAAACGTAACTGAGGATTGGGAGAACTGGATGCAAAAATTGTCCAAAGACTCGACGCACTGATAGGGCCGGGGGACATCCGGAGTCATGAACCGGGTGTGGCCCAACCCCCCTAGAGTGTCAGGAGATAAGGGCCGAAACACTTTCTTGAAGGGGGCTTCTCTTCTGAGGACTCTCTGCTGCCACGCTCTCCATGAGTTTCTTTCTACTACTGCCAAGGTCTGTTTTAGAAAAAAAAAAAAAAAAAAATCTATGGCCGACCATCGGACGTCATCGAATACTGCCAAAGTCTGTTTTTGTTGTTGTTTTTTTTTTAATCTGTCTATTTTGTCTATCATCTGGATTCAGTTTTATTGTATTCAGTGCACTTTAGCGCAGCATGGAATTAAACGAGCGACAGAGAAAGACACCGTGCCAAACCAAGCCTGGCAGGCAGGCATGCATGCAGGTAGACAAACGGTCCTACTGTTAATTTCAGCTCATAATGGTGTTCTGTGATTTTGGTTTTTCCCCGTCTCCTTTTTCTTTCTCGAAAGCTGAGGAGTTTCTATAAAACAATGCACAGTGATTAACCAATCAAAAAAAAAAAAAAGCAGAGACCGACAGACATACAGAGACAGAGACAGAGAGAGAGAGAGACAGAGAGAGAGTCTCCAGAAAAGTCACTCAGGCAGTTCTGCGTTTGTTTTTTCCTAAAGGTGACGGTCTTCTTTGAGCAGTTGAACTTTTCGATACGTGCAGCTCCCCGTTTTTATTAAAAAAAAATAATAATAAAATAAATAAAAAAAAAGGGCTTAATGTTTCTATGTTTTGCAACATGAAAAAAAGCAGCACGGGTTACTCAAAGCAGTAAAGTGTATGAAGTGAGAGAGGAGAAGAGCGGAGATGAGGGGTGCAAAGGGTAACATGGGGAAGGGTCTTACTTTGCACTAAGTCAGGTAATTCAAATGCTTTTTCCCCCGGACTGAACACTTCTTTTTTGATTAATTATTTGCTTGATTTTTTTTTTTTTTTTGCTGGTAATGGCGATTGTGAAAAAACTGTATGCATGCCTTCCTTTTGTATTTTTCTTACTCCCCCCCCCCCCCCTCCCCCTCCCTCTTTTTCCTTTTTTTTTTTCCCTTGTTGTTTTGTTTTACTTTGTTTTGTTATGTTTTATTCTATGGCTTTTTCTCATTCTGCGAGTACACACAAGCACGCGAGTGTAAAAGTGAGCGTCTGTATTTGTTATGTGTCTATGTGTGGCGGGGGGGGGGGGGGGGGGGGGGGGGGGGGGGGGGGGGGGGGGGGAGGGAGTGAGAGAGAAAAAAGAAAGAGACAGACGGACAGAGAGAGGCTCTGTGTGTGTGTGTGTGTGTGTGTGTAAGGGTGGAACGAGGGTGGGTGGGGAGTTGGCGCTGCCGAAATCGGGATGAAACCCAACAATCGCTTGCATTCTTGCCCAGTCCCGTCCGGTTCTTGACCACCGCCAAGTCTCTCTTCCTTGCCTGTCTAATAACATTCACGTAGCAGGGCGTACACCCTCTGTGCGTATGAACGTCGCTGACGGAGGTCGGTCTTAGCTGTTGACAGGCCAATGTTCTGCCGAGGCATACACATCCGCTAACATGCCTGATATCATGACACATTTTCCCGAGAACGCGCGCGCGCACATTATGCAGGGATGAATACAAAATGTAGGGAAATGGAGTAGGGTGTGTGTGTGTGTGGGGGGGGGGGGGGGGGGGGGGGGGGGGGGGGGGGGCAGGGCGGGGGAGGCAAAGGAAAAGAAACACACAAAATAGACATGGGGATCCCACTTACATGAATTTTTGTAAACACATGGTTTGTCCCCTTTGCGAACGGTGTACACTGCAATGTTTGTAAAGCATTTGTTTGCTTCCCCCAGAAGACTTTTGTTAAAGCCCTTTAACCTAATTTACTGAGAGAGAGAGAGAGAGAGAGAGAGAGAGAGAGAGAGAGAGAGAGAGAAGAGAGAGAGAGAGGGGGGGGGGGTCATTCCTTTACTCTATATCCGTTACCTTTTCAGAGTTCTCTGTTCGCTCGGGCCAGACGATCAGCGCGGAGCGGCAGCTCATGACACAAGTTCCGGTCACATGACTAATCGTTTCCGACTATCATCACGGAGACAGTATTCAATGGCTTCACACTCTCCCTTACGTCGCTGGCGCTCCATCCATTATCTCCTCCGTCCTCTACGTCCTCATTCCATTATCCCCCTCCCCCCACCCCCGTCCCCCCCTGCACTGTCTACACCACAAGCCCTGAAGGTAAATCGGCTTACTAGATTAAAAGCTCAGACTGACCGCTTTCTTCTCAACGCTGTAATTTGTTCTTGAGAGCAGTAACACCAATGTTTTCACACGATCATCCCCCCCCCCCCCCCCCACCCCCACCCCCTTTCCCCGGTCTCTTCTTCCGCTGGCTTTACTCTCGCGCATCTCGGACACCTTATTCACAGCCACATCAAAACTGTACCGTCACAGTCCCAAGCACAGGTTGTTCATGAATCATCGTGTGAAGTGACCCGCCAATGGACACACTGTTTGCCAGCGAGTATCGGCTTCAGATCATTGGGGCCTGTTCCGTTCCAATATAGGCGGGACATCGCCTGCTAAGCTCTCTCCTGACGCCCCATCGAAAATAGTAACAACTATTTCTATTATGTAAACAATGAGGAAGACTTTTTTTCAACATAAATACGCACCTGTACTCTCCTGAATCAGAAAGATCCGGAGGGTTCCTTTCGTCAGTGCCGTACATCTTTCCTTCTTGCCCTCATTTAACAAAAGAAAAGACCTTAGTTTAGCGCGGTTGCACAGGAAGCTAACTACTGGTTAATTCAAGGTGACATTGACTCACAAAGTCACACAAGGAGAGAGAAGAGTAAGAAGGTACCTTCCTACAGAGACAAGGGGGCGAGATGATTGTATAAAAACCAGCACACACTCACCATGAAAAGGAAGACTGTAAAGCGACCTGCCTACAATCATAAGGAGAAGAAGACTGTAATGTGACTGCCAACGATTATATGGGGAAGAAGATTGTAAAGTGACTGCCTACAATCAAAGGAGGAAGGGAGACTGTAAAGTGACTGTTTACAATCATAAGGGGAAGAAGACTGTAAAGTGGCTACCAACAATCATAAGGGGAAGGGAGAATGTAAAGTGACTGCCCTACAATCATAAGGGGAAGAAGACTGTAAAGCGACTGCCTACAATCATAAGGGGAAGAAGACTGTAAAGTGACAGCCTTCAATCATAACGGTAAGACGACTGTAAAGTAACCAGCCTACAATAGCAAGGGGACGGAAGACTGTAAAGTGACCAGCCTTCAATTGCAAGGGGAAGGGAAGACCATAAAGTGACCAGCCTACAATCGCACGGGGAAAGAAGACTGTAAAGTGACCAGCCTTCAATCGCAACGGGAAGGAAGACTATAAAGTGACCAGCCTACAATCGCAAAGGGAAGGAAGACTGTAAAGTGACCAGCCTTCAATCGCAAGGGGAAGGAAGACTGTAAAGTGACCAGCCTACAATCGCAAGGGGACGGAAGTCTGTAAAGTGACTAGCCTTCAATCGCAAGGGGAAAGGAACACTGTAAAGTGACCAGCCTTCAATCGCATGGGAAACGAAGACTATAAAGTGACCAGCCTTCAATCGCAAGGGGAAGGAAGACTATATAACGTGACCAGCCTTCAATCGCGCGGGGAAAAGAAGACTGTAAAGTGACTGCCTACAATCATAAGGGGAAGAAGACTGTAAAGTGACAGCCTTCAATCATAAGGGTAAGACGACTGTGTAAAGTAACCAGCCTACAATAGCAAGGGGACGGAAGACTGTAAAGTGACCAACCTTCAATCGCAAGGGGAAGGAAGACTATAAAGTGACCAGCCTACAATCGTAAGGGGAAGGAAGACTGTAAAGTGACCAACCTTCAATCGCAAGGGGAAGGAAGACTATAAAGTGACCAGCCTACAATCGCAAGGGGAAGGAAGACTATAAAGTGACCAGCCTACAACCGCACAGGGAAGGAAGACTGTAAAGTGACCAGCCTTCAATCGCAAGGGGAAGGAAGACTGTAAAGTGACCAGCCTTCAATCGCAAGGGGAAGGAAGACTGTAAAAGTGACCAGCCTACAATCGCACAGGGAAGGAAGAAGACCATAAAGTGGCCAGCCTTCAGTTGCAAGGGGAAGGAAGACTGTAAAGTGGCCAGCCTTCAGTTGCAAGGGGAAGGAAGACCATAAAGTGACCAGCCTACAATCGCAAGGGAAAGGAAGACTGTAAAGTGACCAGCCTACAACCGCACTGGGAAGGAAGACTGTAAAGTGATCAGCCTTCAATCGCAAGGGGAAGGAAGACTGTAAAGTGACGAGCCTTCAATCGAAAGGGGAAGGAAGACTGTAAAGTGGCCAGCCTTCAATCGCATGGGGAACGAAGACTATAAAGTGACCAGCCTTCAATCGCAAGGGGAAGAAAGATTGTAAAGTGGCCAGCCTTCAGTCGCAAGGGGAAGAAAGATTGAAAAGTGGCCAGCCTTCGGTCGCAAAGGGGAAGGTAGACTGTAAAGTGACTTGCCTAGAGTCGCACGGGGATAGAGGACTGTAAAGTGACCAGCCTTCAATCGCTATGGGAAGACTGTAAAGTGACCTGCCTACAATCACTATGGGAAGACTATAAAGTGACCTGCCTACAATCACTATGGAAAGACTGTAAAGTGACCTGCCTACAATCACTATGGAAAGACTGTAAAGTGACCTGCCTACAATCACTATGGAAAGACTGTAAAGTGACCTGCCTACAATCACTATGGGAAGACTGTAAAGTGACATGCAGTATAATCACTAAAGGAAGACTGCCAAATGGCCTGCAGTACAATCACTAAGGGAAGACTGTAAAGTGACCTGCCGGCAATCACTATGGGAAGACTGTAAAGTGACCTGCCTACAATCACTTGGGGAAAACTGGAAAATGACCTGCCTACAATCACTAGGGGAAAACTGTAAAGTGACCTGCCTACAATCACTACGGGAACTGTAAAGTGATCTGCCAGCAATCACTAAGGGAAGACTGTAAAGTGATCTGCCGGCAATCACTAAGGGAAGACTGCAAAGTGACCTGCAGCACAATCACAAGACGGAGGAAGGCTTCAAATTTATCTCCCGAAAATAACTCTATGATGAAAGAATTTCGTAAAAATTTCCGTCTTAACAGAAGAGATGAAAACAGCAGAGTCGCTGACTTTCCGAACTGGAGTAAGAGAGGGTCCCGAAGGAAAACTACCGAAGACATTCCATGAACGGAAAAAAAAGAGTGAAGCAAAGATCTTCACATGATTTTCCTGGAGCTGAAGTGTTTGTAGGAAACGATGCAAAAGAGACCTCTCCGCAGTCAACACGAGACGTATGGAACAGTGACAACGGGATGAAGACTAACACATACGCAGAAGGGCAAAGAGGTGGGGGAGGGGGGGGAGATAGTGGAGCCCTCCATCTCTAAGCCCACCACAAATCCCTCTCGACTGATTATTGCTGCCAGATACCTTGAAGCATGGGAGACGTGAAGGCTGTCCGTTCTGCCCCAAATACCGCGCCCCCCTACAGCCAGTCAATACACTGCACTCATCAAGGCACGGGGAGGCGCCAGGAGAAGGAGGGGGAGGAGGGGGTGAGGGTGGGGAGTGGGGGAGGACTGGATGGTGGAGGCAAGTCCCTGAAGAGCTGGGCAGTCAATACCACTTTAACGTCCCACTGACTCCTCCGACAACAGCGCCACCCCCCCGCCCCTCCATCCTCAACACAACCAGGGGTGACAAACGCTGATCTCATCGGCAGTAGTTGTGGGCCTTTAGCGGTGAGCTGATTGTGCGGGTCCTGCAAGCGACTGAATAGGCTGAGCTTCCAAAGCGAAACAGGATGGGTGTGTACCGTGTCTTGATGGTTCTTTTTGTGCGCCAAGATTTGTACCGGCGGTCGGTGTTTCCATTTTGCGTTCGCATCTGCACACCTCGCTGATATTTACAGTGACATCGGATCTTTATTGGCACTGGATGTTTTTTTTTTTTTTGCCAGTGTGAACTAGGGTTCTCGGCTAATTCTAGGCATTTACAATACGCGTTGGTAAAAATCTGTGCTAAGGTAGGATGGAATGTGCTTTTGTTTACGGTGCGCAAAAGGCATTTGTGCTAGTTGTCAGTGTTTACAGTGTGCAAAGGGATGTAAGCTGATCGGAGGCATTCTGCCGTGAGCTGTAGGTTCACGAGAGTCAGGAAGTACTTTCCAATAAACCTGCAGAATTTTCAACATTAATTTCTATGGGTCTACAACACATATGAATCGGCGCACGCTAACACACACACACACACACACACACACACACACACACACACACACACACACAGCCACGAGAGAGAGAGAGAGAGAGAGGGGGGGGAGGGGGGGGGGGGGGGGAGGGAGGAGGAACATCAAACACAAGTACTTAAACAACTTGTTCCACATGAAAAAAAAAAAACATCTTTACTTTGTACTGAGAACATAACCTGTGGCAGTGAAATCACCATTTGCATACGAGTTCATACAAAACTTACTGTGAACACATACCAATCTAGTCTATTTTTAAAAGAAAACTTCATCACTGTCCATTTCTAATATGTAACTATCATTAACGTTAACATCACAAAAAATACACTGCATTTGTGACAATAAAATGTTATGTCAATCTCTCAAACTTGTTTCACTAAATATCAAATAACCAAGTACACATCATCCAATATTTTAATCTTTTTCAAAAGCTCCTTAGAAACTATTTCACTTGAAATCTAATAAACGAACACGATCCGCTAAATAAAAAAAAAAATTCTTTGCCCACACGGATTTGAGAACATAAAGGCACAAAGGCAGAGAGAGACAGAGACAGACAGACAGAGGCACAGACAGGCTGACAGAGACACAGAGAGGACAGGTTAAAAGAGAGGAGAGAGAGAGAGACTGGGTGGAGAGAACAAGTCCTAGTTTCTACAGATATAAGGCCACCCAGCCTCGTTAATGAAGCCCGCCCTCTCCGTTGACAGAGACCCACTGTCCACGTGCCATGCCCATACACAAGCCAGTAGTTACCTATAGTTGAGCCATGCTATGAGCGCATGCTATGCACACATGCAGGTTACGGCATACACAAGCAGCTAGAGTGCAGTATACATGTATAGATCAGCAACATACCATTTGATGGAAGAAACAAGGGTTACATCTGGTGAACTGTCTTCATCTCGAAGAGTGGTTTCCTTCCCTAAATGGAACGCTCTCTCTCTCTCTCTCTCTCTCTCTCTCTCTCTCTCTCTCTCGTGCATAGATATAAGATGCACTCACGTGCAAACGCATTCAACACACAAATATATACCCTAGCAACGGGGGCCGACGGTAGAGGGGTGGGGTGTGTTGCACAGGGGTCGGTGGGGAGTGGGGACATCTCTGTATGCAAATATCAAATTGAATAGTGGGCACCAAAACACTGTATAACATCAATGAGTCGAATATCCTCTGATCCGACTGTCAAGAATGCGAACCACACTGAAACGAAATAATACAGAAGGCTGTGAGAGAAAGACTGAGGGAGCAAGTGGGAGCGTGAATCAATCTCTCTCTCTCTCTCTCTCTCTCTCTCTCTCTCTCTCTCTCTCTCTCTGCGCACGCGCGCGACAGGGGAAGAAGAAGAAGTAGAAAGAGAGAGAGAGACAGACAGACAGACAGGCAGGCAGGCAGGCAGGCAGACGGAGAGTTTCGTATCGGTACTTCTAAACATGACATGTTTGACATCTTGCTTGTCTTGGAAGTTCCACGGGCGCACTCGACGCCCTGTTCACCCTCCCCGCCACTACCATCCCTCTGATCAATAACTGACTGACTATGCTGAAGCTAAGTACAAGACCGCCCCCCCTC
>JADBJO010000533.1:131596-139096 GCA_016801955.1 Conus betulinus | reverse complement strand
AAGTCATGGCGCTCGCTCATACGTTCAATGTAACTCGCAAAGAAGGAACACGACGTGAAATGAAGGGAAGAGCGACATAAGACACTCAAGCTAGGATAAAAACAAAAAATAAAAATGAAATAACATGAAACATGCGGCGGTTCCATCGGATGGCTTTGCCTAACACGCTGCCAGACTGGCACCCCCCACCCAAAGACACAGCCAAGGCACGCCGCCCTCAGAAACGCCACGACGGACAGACGGACGGACGGCGGCCTGTCTTCTCTCTTCCCAAAGGCATGGTGGCGACAGATTGGTGCACGTGAGCCCGGTTTAGCGCGCGTGCCACCGCCATGGCAGGTCAGGCCCTGAAATAGACTGACGCAACGACGGTGTACCGTACGTAAGTGGTTCAACGGATGCCACAGTGCCGCTCGAAATAGCGCGACCCTTCTGTTTTTTACCCATTCCAAATCTGGACCTTCTCTCATCTCTCGGCTTTTGCCCGATAACCCGGGATAAAGGAGATGACACTGGTGGGCTGTGTGTGTGTGTGTGTGTGTGTGTGGAGGTCAAAATAGCTGTTACTGATGCCATGACAATGGAGAGATGGGTCAGTCAGACTAGTTTGGGCCATTCACATAACTGCGAAAAATGTAACACTACCATCAGACTCGTTTCCGTTCACACTACCACCCAAAAAAAAAAACACAGAAGCAGTTCACACACACACACACACGCAGTCACGCACGCGCGCCCCGCCCCCCCCCCCCCCCCCCCCTCCCCGCGCCACACACACACACACACACACACACACGCACGCACGCACACACACACACACAAGAGGGGGGGGGGGGGGGGGGGGGGGGGGGGGGGGGGGACTCAAACAAAAAAATAACACCAAGAACGTTTTCGTTAACTTTAAAACCGAAAACAGACATTCATCGTAAGCGTTTCCGTAAACTCTAGAACGAAGACAGCTATGAACACAAAAAGCATTCCCCTCTGGACTTCAACGAACGAACACACACACACACACACACACACACACACACACACACACACACCACGAACGAGCACAATTACAAAAGAAAACACTATCATCATGAGCATCTTTCATTCACACTAAAACGAAAGGAGAGACAACGAGTCGGAGACGTTTACAGTCATAAAAGAGACAGACGGCGCGCGCGCGCGCACGCGCGCACGCACGCACACACACACACACACACACACACACACACACACACACACACACACACACACACACACACACTACTAACATAACGCTAAAACAAAAACAGGCACAACAGACCTCACAAGCATTTTTGATTACACTAGAAAAAGACTCAAACGTTACAGAAGTTTTTTGATAATTTGTAGGAAAAGACACAAACGTCACGAGCGTTTTTGTTACCACTAGAAAAGACACACACGTCACGAGCGGTTCTGATCACACTAGAAAAAGACACCAACATCGCGACGTTTTTGATCACGTCAGATCAAAAACTGATAAGAACTTCACGAATATTTTCGTGAACACTGAAATGAAAAAAAAAATTACTAAAACACAAGCGTTTCCATTAACACTACAGCAACAAGAAACGTATATTCAGATTTTTTTCTAATGTAAACATAAGTACTGTTTTCCTTGATACCAGAACCGCAACAACAAATGCGTAAATAAATATAAGGATAAATAAAAGGAGCATTCACGTTAACACTTTAACAAAAACAGACAAACATAATTAGCGTTTCCTTATTTCCACTAACATTCTACACACACACACACACACACACACGAACGAAACGCGTTTCAGTTAACAGCGAACAGAACAGATACAAACGTAACAAGCGTATCCGTGGACAAAAACAAACAAGCAAACAAAAACAAAACAAAAAAGAGGAGGGGGGGGAGGGGGACCCGGGGGGGGGGGGGGGGGGGGGGGGGGGGAACGAGCGGTTCCGTTCACACGGCAGAAGAAGCGTGGATCAATCTGCATCGAACTGCGGATTTTTAAGGTGAAAAAGAAAAATGACTTTTTTTTTTTAGCACACGCACTGTTTGTTAAATATTAACACACACGACATCGACTTGAATCAGACTGGGAGAGCGGCGAGAGTGGGGTGGGGAAGAAGATGGTGGTGGTGGGGGTGGGGTGGCTGGGTGGGGAAGCTGCACTGGCTCAGAACGTGAGGGTGTGGCCGTTGGTTCGTGTCATCGTGCGTTTCCGTGAACACGCAGACATGACATAAAAGAGACGTTAGATCTCTCTCTCTCTCTCTCTCTCTCTCTCTCTGACAGGTGTGGAACGTCGAGCGGGGAAATAAGAAAACTGGAAACTGCTAGGGTCAATGTGTCACTATAAAAATGTTCCATAACAGACAAAGAAAAAAAGGCCTGCACAAGCAGCCACAACAATCAATTTCCAGATCCGTTTCACGTAATCACAGTTATGACCTCATTGCCTCGGAAACGTCATTGTGCCATTTCCTAGGACACGGACTGAACAGTTCCCATTTGTTTACTGCTGTGGTCATTGTTATGGAGTAAGCGAGTATAAATTTGACACAGAGCGAATGAATACTAATCGCTGGTTTATTGGTGCCTGGACAGAAGAAGGAAAAAAAACAAAACTGTAGTTGTGGTACATAATGACCATTACAGACTTTGTTTGTGTGAAAAAAACTCCATGGGGCTTATGAACGGGAAAGTTGAATCTCGACTTACCAGATCCAACTTTCGTCGTTTTCGTCTCTCTTTTATATTTCATATCCACAGAAAAGACACCTATACCTGTACATGTATCTGGTCGATACGTGTAAACACGGCTGAAAATTCAGATCACAGAAGATCAGTTACTATGCTTCACTTATCTACAAGCAGTGTTCATTTTCTTAGCGATTCCCAACTTTTCGGTACAAATAAATAAATAAATAAATAACTTAAAAACGGTTGTAACTGACGGCCTCCTATACTGGCGACTTCCAAGGCACAAAACCGAAAGTTTTACTGGATACTGTTTCGATCTAAGAATTGAGGAAAGAAAGAAAGAAGAAAAGAAATTAGTATTGAAAGTCCAAAATGCAGTCAAAACCAATACTTACTACGACTTGAAAAGAAAAGAAAAAAAAAAAAAGAAATGCCATTCTAGCCAGAAGGCACGGCGGTCCAATGGTTGGAATGCGCATTGTGATATGCCGAAGATCCGTGGTTCAAATCCCACTTTCGTCTCCTCCCCCCCCCCCCCCCCCCCCCCTTTTTTTTTTTTTTTTTTTTTTTAAGTGGAGGGAGAGAAATATAGTATCCATAACAAACTTCGAGGGATATAGCACAGTCAGTGCACCAGCTCTGTGGTAACATAACACTACAGGCTCATAACATAACTCAATCCGTATTTGTCCCTACTACAGTGTCTGTGTCTGTGTTTGTACTGGCTCGTGTCGTGTCGTCATGCATTGCTGCGCTGCACTGTACTGCTGTGCTGCGTTTGTGCTGCATCGTGTGCAACACCACCCCCCCCCAAAATTTGTCGTTGGGCTGACTGATGACATGTGTGCTGACAGTGAAGCGAGTCATAGGTAAAACCACACGCAGAAAAATCGCGTCTTTGAGCATCGGCAGCACAAAGCAGGCGCCAATGCCCGGGCAGGCGCATCTCCTGGCACTAAGCTGATGACAGGCGAGAGACCGAAGTTTAATCTCTCTCAAACTCTGTGAATCGAACGGCGGGGTGTGGGCAGAGTGAAACGAGCGGGGAGGGGGGGCAAAGGGGGGGTCAATGGGGGAGGGGGGGGGGGGGGGGGGGGGGGGGGCAAAAACAAAACAACTGGATGGAAAAAACCGATGATGTGATAATGATGTGTCCCCCACCGAGATGCCGCTGGCGTTTTTCAGTTATAAATAGTATCTTCGCCTTTGCCAAACATAATTCTCTCTCTATTTTTCCTCTGTGTGTGTATGGGGGGGGTAGGAGGAGGGGAGGGAGGTGGGCGGGCGCGCGCGTTGGGTATCAGTGTGGAAAAAAAAAAAAGAATTGGCTATTTAGTGACAACTCCGCTGGGACGGTGTGCGCGCGTTAAAATAGTTTGGTGGTTCACTTTTCTGCTGTTCCTATTTTTCCTCAGGGTGGTTACCGGGTCTTCTTTAACAATCACATCATTGGCTTCCTCTTCGCGCCTCTCTCTTGTCTCTTTTCTCTCTCTTCTCATCTCTCTCTCTCCTCTCTCTCCTCTCTCTCTCCACCTCTCTCCTATCTCTCTCTCTCTCTCTCTTCTCTCTCATCTCCTTCTCCCCACCAACCTAAGACTTTCTCATCTTCTTTTTTTTTTTTTTTTTTTTTTTCCTTCTATTGTCACTTTTTTTTCGCAGTTTAGTTTGTGCAGATGAGCTTGAGTCGCATTGTTAGTTTGTGCTACATGAGCGGATTGTGAGCTACATCTGACACATCACATGACAGTAGATGATCTGGCTTCATTCATGTTCACTCAATAAAAAAGAAATAAAGAAAGAAAAGAAAGGGAAAAAAAAAAAACAGAAAGAAAGAAGAAAAAAAGGACTTTATTCATCATTTTACGCTTCCCTCCGTTATTATAAGCATTGTTGTGACGCCGGGTTGCTTTTTTTTGTTGTTGTGTGTGAGCGAATTTCCATGCTTTTAGGACACTGTTAGCTGCGCCAATAGCCATTCCGTTGTCTACATTACTGCCTGCGTAGCTATGATTAATCTGGTGATATAGTTGAGGGAATGTGCGGGAGCGAGACGAGTGTGACGACTCTTTGCCCGAAATATGTACCAATCAGACGGCGTTTCTATTTATGGTTCACTGCGAGGAATCAAGAGCGGTCTATAAAAGGAATTAAGAGCAGTCTACAATAATAAGACATCCCTTTACTGATCTGTAGTTCCTTTACTCAAACGCGACGTGCTGGCATAAAAAAAATAAATAAAAAATAAATAAATAAATAAAAACACGAAGTGGATTACAAAACTTAAAGAAGCTAAATCAGAATCTGGGTTGTTTTAACTTGACCTTTGTACGTAGCCTCCTGTCTTTGTTCCGGGAACTCTTTCACACTGATTTCTGGTCACAATTTACGATAAGCCATTTTCTTTTTTACCTTTTTTTTTTTTTTCTTTTTTTTTTTTTTTTTTAATCTGGCGACTAGTAAAGGAAACTGGACAGCAGCTGTGCGTTGTGCTGTGTGTATTTGCCGATCAGGGTGTGGCTTGATAGATAGATAGGTACATACATATGCGAGACCTGTCAGATGATTGATTCACTGGGCACTGTCAAATTAATGGCGATTGGTGCCCGCTTTGGGCAGCGTTTTTCTGCACTGTTGGTAATGAGCGCCTCACACGATTAAAACTGTGCGACTGCACCAAACCCGAGTTTGACTACCCCTCAACGGGCAACTTTGTACACCACCACCGCCACAGCCCGCATGGTGACCCTGTCAAGGCACATGACCATACGCGGCAGTCATGTGACTGTTCCGAGATCTCGCGAAGGCATTTCGGCCATATTTACCTCGACATTTCACATAATGACCGCGACAGAGGCTCTACGTAACACAATGAAGAAAAAAAAAAAAAGGCAACAGAACACACCAATGAAGCCTTCACGTACATGGTGATCTGCTACAGACCTACTACTATGCTTTTCTAGCCCGATAAAATCGAAAGCATTAGCGGTATCCCATAAAGTGTCCTTGTCCACGTGATGCTCGATCGAACGAATCTTGCGCCACGATTTTCTTTTTTCATTCTGGCGATGAGATCACACGAAGACGACGACTCTTTTTTTTTTTGTTTTTGTTTTGTTTGTTGTTGCTGTTGTTGTTGTTTTTAATTGTTTGGCTACAGCTTTCCTTCCTACAGTTGAACAGGTTTGAACGGAAACGAAGCATGTTCTTATTCCTTCCAATTGGTTGTATGGATTTTGTTGTTGTTGTTGTTTTTTGGGTTTTAAATTTGACTGACATCATCCAGCTCCCTGTTCACGCAGTCTGAGCTTCGGTTGTGGGTATTCTGAACCAGTTTTCAACGAACTTTTCAGCTCCTCGAGAGGGACCATGTAAAAAAAAAAGAAAAAAAAGAAAAAAAAAAAGGGCGATGGTCGCCGGAACTGTGGAGATCTGCCGTACACACTGCTGTAACGATGTGTAGGCCTACAAACTGATGTTATCATCTTTCGACTGCTGCCAGTGCTTGAACATGCTTGTTGATATGTTATAGCATGTAGGCCTACAATACATTATTCGAGTGAGATCTGAATTCTCCACTTCTCTCCACACGGTCGTTCCTACATCTTTTTTTCTTTTTTGCACGAATTCCCCAAACGTAAGTTATCAGTTATGAATTAATTAAAATCCTTAGTATAAAAAAATGGTAAGGAACGGTACCACGACAGTGTCATTAACCCGACTTTTTTTTTTTTTTTTTAAAGATGTGTCTGTGCTCGTGTTCTGATTCTTTTGCTTTATAACTCCTATGAGGGACAGCGGTCCGGTGCACACACACACCCTCCACACCCACCCCATCCCCACCCCTTTTTTTCTGATAGCCACCTCACCCCACCCCCCCCCCCTTTTTTCTGATAAACTTTAAACTTCCGGTCTATCCTATTCCTGGGACACTTTTTTTTGCAGCCGACCTGACTAAAAAAAAAACTAGTTGCTCACAGTCAGTCGCACGGGACAGGACGACCGCCATCTACATCAATAATTACTGAAAATATGCAAATGAACACCGAGTGCTCCGCCATCTTAAACATCAATAGTTACTGAAAATATACAAATGAACAAAACATCAATAATTACTGAAAATATACAAATGAACACCAAGTACTGAGTACGAAATAATTCACATAAACGTCCGCGACGAATACAGTGACGGTCAAACAGCAAGTGTGACGCTTAAAAAAAAAAAAAAAGTAAAAAAAAAAAAAAAGAAAAAGCAGACATGACGTAAGCGTGAGCGTTTTCTGGCGATGGTTACACGCCAGGATTATCTTCGGCGCTATGACGCAACATCGTCGTCTGTCTCAGAGGTTGTTCCGTTTATCACACGGCGGATGGACCAAACAGAACAGAGCAGGCAACACGAAGGCAGACAAGACGGAACAAAGGCATGACAAAGGCAGACAAGACAGAACAAAGGCAGACAAGACCGGACGACAGACAAGACAAACAGAGCAGACTTCAGAACAAAGGCAGACAAGACAGAATAGACAAGACAGAACAAAGCAGACAAGACAGAATAGACAAGACAGAACAAAGGCAGACAAGACAGAATAGACAAGACATAAAAACGGCAGACAAGACAGAATAGACACGACAGAACAAAGGCAGACAAGACAGAATAGACAAGACAGAACAACGGCAGACAAAGTCAAAAAAAAAAAAGACAGAACAAAGGCAGACAAGACAGAACAAAGACAGAACGAACGGGAAGGCTCAATCAAGACAGAACGACGGGAAGGCTCAATCAAGACAGAACGACGGGAAGGCTCAAT
>JADBJO010000533.1:116596-124096 GCA_016801955.1 Conus betulinus | reverse complement strand
CGTTGCCTGCAGAACCGTTCTAAAGTACACAGCTCACCTCACCCGCCCGACACGCGTGTCGTTGCGTGTGGCGCGTGCGTCAAGGTGCGCGTGAAGGGGCGAGGAAGGACAAGAAGTGGAAAGCTCGGAGGAGAGAGAGAGAGAGAGAGAGGGAGGGAGGGAGGGAAGGGGTGAGGGGCGCGTGCAGACGACAAGAGGCCGCCATTTAGCAACGGAGCAACTTGTGTCCTGTCCCAGAGAGCCCCCCCCCCCCCCCCCCCCCCCCCCCCACCCCCCCACAACCCCCTTCCCCCTCCGTCCCAGCGCTCGGCCCGGCCCAACAACAGCAGTCACCAGCAACGAACGCCATTGAGGGCCCGCCACCCACACAACACTCTGTGCCCACAGCACCACGGAGCCTTCCACAAGCCTGCTAGCATGCTTGCTGCAGTTCAGTCCCCGCACTGCTCTGTTCGTCTTCCAGTTTTCGCCCTCCCTCTTTACCCTCCCCCGCCCCCTACCCACTCCCCCGTCCCCCGTGCTCCTCTTTTTCGATCGAAGCTAAATAAAAAAAAAAAAAATCTTAATAATCTGGGTGAATTTCGAAGGAGTTGTGGGATGGGGGGGGGAGGGGGGGGGGGGGGGGGTGGGTGGAGGGACATGCGTGGGACAGATGATGATCACTTAGTAGTTCTGTCTCTCAGCACCAGACCACATCCAGTACCACCCCCCCCCCCCCCCCCCCCCATCCCCCCCCCCCCCTTCCCCCCCCCCGACCCCCCCCCCCCCCCCATCCCCCCCCCCCCCCCCCCCCCCCCCCCCCCAAAAACAACACAAACACAAAAAAAACCACCAGACGTCCTGTACAGCTTGCTATACATCTGGCGTGTTTGTTCACATCTGAATGGTTAAAACATTACTGCTAATATCATAGCTTTGCTCTGCATAGATCTCCAGCTTATTTACATGCATGACACTGAAAAATGTGTCTTTTATATAAATATATGATTATACAAAAGTAATATAATTGTAAATCAGAGAACAACTGAATACTTGAAAAGAAAATAACTCATAAGATATAAAATAACAGTGATAAGTATTATTTAATTGTAACAGAATCGACTGTAAAACCTTCGTAAAAGAGACACCCACCCACCACCCATCCTCAACAATCTGAGGAGAAGACCAAAAAAAAAAAAAAAAAAAAAAAAAGCTGTTAGACTAAAAGAACCATGAGGCTGCCATGTCAAACAGTCATACAACTGACATACACAAGAGAGAGAATATCATCTGACCATTTTCTTTTCTTTTTTTTTTCTCTCAAAGTGAAAAACTCCAATCATAGCTTCATTTCCCCGTTATTCTTCGAAAAAAAAAAGTTCTTGGTTTAAGACTTATTGCTCTCTCCCTCTCTCTCTCTCTCTCTCTCTCTCCCCCCCCCCCCCCCCCCCTTCTCTCTCTCTTTCTGTGAGTGTGTGTGTGTGTGTGTGTGTGTGTGTGTGTGTGTGTGTGTGTGTGTGTGTGACGCATTGTGTGTTGTGTGTGTGTGTGCACACTGAAACGCAGGTATTGTGTATTGTGCATTCTGAAAGGGTATAATGTGTTTTAAACTTAATTTCCATAAAGCAATCTGACCAGTGTCAATAAGATTTTGTAAACAATCAACTTGATGTCAAGTCACTGTTTACAGTCCAGCTGACAAAAGAAACAATCATTATCAGCACTGGGTGTACTTTCCTTGTTTACTAAACCAGCGCAGGCAGCCATATTTGTGAGCAGGGGGTGGGGTGTGGGGGGGGGTCTTTTGGTGCAAATAACTGTTATGACTTTTTCTCCAGTAATCAACTTCAAGGGAGTGGACTTTAGATTTTTGCTGAAAAGAAAATGTCACAGGTATAAAATTTATTTCAATAATATAGGATGTGAAGGTAGAATCTCCTGTTCTGTGATAAACAACTTTTGTTTCTATATACTACCATTAAACTTCCAAACTGAAATGGAAAAAAATAGATTGCCTTCTCCCCCCCCCCCCACCCCCCCCCCCACCCCCCACACACACACACACACACACACACACACACACACACACACACACACATACACACACACATTTTCCCCCTACATTTCCCTTTAGAGTTACAAACCCATTTTGATGAGATGTGGGGAAGCTGAAAGGGTCCACTGTTGTATGACAATACTTGTCTCCCCTGCTCTTCCAGCATCACTACTTACAATCACAGTCACATTAACTTGAAAAAAAAAAAAACTTAGTTCTTACATCGCTATTACATTACTATGTTACTCTATGATTTTTCTAGGAGCCGGGAAACTGTGGAGAGGGGTTGCAGTATGAACACAATAATGAAGAAGGTGGGCTGGCCTTGCTTCAGGTATCAGAGTGGTCACTTCTGATCCCATGATCAAATAATTACATGCAGCTCCCCTAAACAATGTGGGGTTACACAGGCACATAACTGTTTGGCCATGGGGATAACAGTTATAAATCTTCCCCTTGTTGGTTACTTTCTTTTTGTTTTGTTTACACACACACACACACACACTTTTTTTCTTTCTTTTTTCCACTATACATCTTTTCCAAGTGTCTGCATGTGAGCTGGGTTCTTATCGTTCATTCTGTGCTCATGAATAAATTTCTTTTAAAATTGTCATTATCTATTTAAACAAAATCTTTTGAAAAAAAAGAAGGATTGGATAGGTACACTCTGGTATGAATAAAAATAAATGAATACATAAATAAATAAATACATAACATGTTAACTGCGAATGATAAGGATACATTAAAAATGATACAAACATACACACACTGACAATTAATTGGACTCGTGTTTCTTAACTTGAATAGTTGAACAGGTTCTGTGCGGTCAGTTGGGCTTCAATGACTAAAGCTAAAATTATCTCCCTGTTCTAAAGGTAATGAATATCCCCAGCATAATCTAGTTCGTTCAAAAATGTTACCCACCTCATGCGATTTTCAAAAGCTACCTCATTATTTCCAATGTCTTCCTCTCTCACTGTCACACGTATGATATTTGAAACTATTACTACAGATATTACTAATCATCTATGGAATGCACATGTGTTCTACATATGTCAGGAAGAGAGAGACTAAGAGGTAAAACACTAGGAGACAGAGTGAAAAAAAAAAAAGGAGTGACAAACATGATTGCCGCTTAAAACCTTCCTTAAATTTCATCTGAGTGACATAAGCCATCTCTGGTCTGCTTTACAAAAACATTCATTCAGCATGTACAAATCTAGTATACAAGAATATGCGAGATATGAGAGAAAGCATAAAAGTTTATTTTCAAAATTATGAGTTTTTACAGCAATCACTAATTATAGTGCTATTCAATCATACTTTTGTTATGGGAATAGTATGAAATCACTCATAAAATAACTGACACAGAAACAAACAAACAAAAATATGAATTTTACTCTATGGACACTGGGCAGTAATAAGCTAACAATAAACAAATAGAAATAGATCATTAAAGAATTTCTTTAACCCCTGTCTTCTCCACCCATCTTCCACCCTCTCCCTTTCGAAAGAAAAAAAGAGAGAGAGAAAGAATGAACGAGAGAGAAAAAGAGATGTATACTGTCAGAGAAATGACACCACACAACACACAAAAAAAGAAAAGGGACAAAAACAGCAGCAAAAAAAAAAAAAAAAAAAAACAAAAAAAACAGAATGACTTCAAACATAAAACACCCGACAACATACACTGAGAAACCTACACAAGTACAACACTTATTACTTCATACTACACATTGGGGGATATCCCCCCCCCCTTCCCCAGTTTTTCTCCCTTTATTCAATTCACACACACACACACACACACCACACACACACACAACACAAAAAAAAAAAAAAAAAAAAACCATGTAGGGAGCACTGGTAACCATTTTTTACCTTACAGAAAAAAAAACATAAGAGTTTTGGCATGAAGAAAATGATGAAACTGATTTGTCATGAACTAAGTAACAAGATCTTTTACTAATGAAAATTTTTTTTTTCTACTAAAAGAAACTTTTCTTTTAACATAAAACTTTACATGATTTAAAAATGATAGCACAGTAACACTGTAATATATATACATGAAAACTTTTTTTTTTTTCACAGAACATTCCCATACATCATATCAACAGAACTAACACGGCCTCAAACACGCACAACACAAAACAAAATGCATAAACTTTGAAATAAACTAGTAAGCAACTAAATACCAAAACAAACAAAACTGAAGATACCTTGGTCAACACTGGCACCCCCACAATCAGGTTCAGACCAACACAACACCCAAGTATAACAGGTAAGCAGCGACACCGGCAAGCCGACGGATCACCGGCCCGTCTACGGCAGGCGAGAGCTACCTACCTACACACAGGTAAGCAACATCAAGAGAAGGCCACGGGGGAGGGAGGGGATGTTACCTGCCAGACGTAAGGCGGACATTCTCTGGAACTCCGGTTCCTGTAACCATTTCCACATGCGTCGGAAGGTTTCCCGCCCCGACTTGAGTTTGCTCCAGGGTTTAGGGTTCCTCAACAAGTCCGACAGGTGCCTTGACTGCGGCACAGCACTCGCTGGGCGAACACGGCCTGGGGGATGCTGTACCGCTTCAGCTCCGAGCTGATCCTCTGTGCCAGCTCTTTGGTGTTGATCTCCTCCACCTCCTGCTGCTGAGCCTTCTGAATGTCCAGGGAGGTGGAGGGGCGGTCTCGCACGGGACTTTCGCAGTGGTGGTGGTGGGGGGACGGGGTGGGGGCGGAGTGGACCACGCCGTTGATGGGCACCATCATGGAAGTCATGGGGTTGGGCGAGTGCAGCGGCGACCCCCGGGTGTTCCACAGGTAACCTCATAGGCGATGACCCGTACGAATCGAAAGTGGGGGAGCCCATCTTGTGTTCGGACTTGACGGCGGCCAGCCCGTTCTGGGCGTAGCCGTAGTTGAGGGGAGTCTGCTGGTACATGGTGTTGCCGGACATCATAGTCATGGCCGTGGCTCCCAGCGTGGGCCCCATGTTCATGCCCATGCTCAACTTGTCGTGGTAACGGTGACCGTACGTCGTCATATCCATGATACCGCCCCCGCCATTGTTGACGTTCTGGGGCATCAAAGTGAAACTGCCCGACACGTTGGGAGACCCTCCGACATGCGTGGCAAACTTCTCCGACACGGTAGAAATGGGGGGAAGAGGTTGAAGCGGTGTCAAAGTGGCGTAGTTGTTGGTACTCGTGCAGTAGCCCGCGGGACTCATTCTGCCGTTCAGTGTGTGGTACGTCACATCACCCATTTGGGAGCGGAACTCTCCCGCGTCGATCATACTGCTGATACTAACTGGGATGGCTTCCGCACGGGATATAGTCGGCTCCAAGTCCTCGTCGGCTGGGCCCGCGTAATCCGGCTCGCCCGGCGATTCTGCTCGCTGACTGGTCGCCGAGCCCGACGAATCGCTGATTTGTTGATCGGCAGGGAGCTCGCTCATGTTTTCCATCGTCATTCCTACAATCAACAGCGATCGAACAATAAAGAATGATAAACTGTCACTTCTAGTAACCTTTGCTACAGCCTTCCTGGTTGGTTCGTTCGGCTTAGGGGGCTATTACGTACGCTGGAAGACGGGCAGGCAGCACCCTCGCCAAGCCTCCATGTTTGGACAGCTGTCACCCAACGACCTGCGCACTAGCGCGCTGCGCAGGCCCAACCCGCCTCTGCGCAGGCGTGCATAATTTACTGCCAAGACGTGAGGTTTGCCCTGGCACGAGCCCGCATCTGCTTAGCGCTTCGCGCTTTAGTTTTGCCTTGATCCGCCAGGCCCGCACAAGTTACATTTCTGTCTTTCACAACGAGAACTTGACAGAACCCAAGTGTCTGACCCCCTCAATGGCCCACACGACAACAATTGCCGTCAGTTTCCGTCCTTTCCCTTTCCCAATAAAACAAGTCACTTTATCGGGCGGTTCCCTCTTTCCAGACTAATAAATATGCATTGCGAATCCCCGCGCATTGATTTCATATCGAACTTTATACCGGGACTTTGACGAGCTTAACAGGTGTGAAAACAGCTGCAATGATTTTCGATTTTGTCAGAAAAGGGTTCGATATGCCACCAGTATAATAAGACTGCACCAGCAGATAGCCAACGCTGTCCCCACGCCGCTAGCTGGCCCGTGCCTGACTCCGCCCGTCTGCACGTGGGGTCAACGGCAGTTGACAGTGGGGACAATACACAGTGTTTGGGGTTGAACGGATTAACTTCGCCGCCGTCGTCGTCGTTCATCGTTACGTAAATTATTAACCCCAAGGGTTGTCAGTTTTAACAATAGCATTGCTTGACTGCGTTTGGAATTGGAGCTCTTCGGGTTTTTTTTTTTTTTTCTCTCTTTTTTTTTTTTTTTTTTTTTTTTTTAAACCTGCCTGTGAGTTTGTCAAAGACAGGAACATTGTGCTATGTGTGAAGGCTAGAACAACCAAACCAAAAAAGAAAAAAAAAAAAAAAAAAAAAGTTTCGCTGGATTACAGAAACTCAGAACTGTTATTCCCCAGCATTCGTAAAGAAAAAAAAAAAAGTCAGTTCGAAACCTTTGGGATTGAGAGAGGTACGTAATTCCTTTTTTTCTTTTCCCAAGTATAATTTAGTGCTATTTCAATTGCTATTTCAATTGTCCGTATTCTGAAGAAAAAAAAAGGTTTTGTTTTTGTCTTTTTTTTTTTTTTTTTTTTCTTTTTTTTTTTTTTGCTCTTGCCACGTCGTCGTCGTCGGTTGCTCAGTGAACAAGTGATGCCTATTTAGCCTGCGCTGTTAGAGATGTCTGTCAAAGCCTCCCGCTGGTTCCCTGGTTTTCTCTTACCGGAACTTTTTTTTTTTTTTTTTTCTCTGCCTAAATCTCGCTACTAGGCTTTAAGTCTCCTTTCTTCTTGATCCGCGTCCCCTCCTCTTTTCACCGGCAGTTTTTTTTTTTTTTTTTCTGTCCCATCATTGTTGAAACACCTGAATCCGTCTCTCGGTTTCTTTGCTTTGCTGATTCGTAAATGGGTCTGATATGCCTGTAGTCAGCTGTTGTGGTCTGTTCAGGATCTAAAGATTGGACCAGCGCTTTCTTAGCCTCTGTGAGGACCGACAAAGGTAACAATGTAAAAGCAAGTTGAGTGCCACTGATTTCAAGCGATTCCGTTCCTGCGGAGAGCCGCTGTATCGGGGACTCGCTCAAAGACCGTGTAGGGAGTCGTTTGTCTCACTGGGTGATTCCGACTGTTGGGTGTTAGTGAAGTGTCGTAGGGTAGTCGGTAGGGGGGGGGGGGGGGGGGGGAGGGAGGGGGGGGGGGAGAGGGGGGGGTAATGTCTACCCTGCGGACACGTGTGTGTGTGTGTGTGTGTGTGTGTGTGTGTGTGTGTGTGTGTGTGTGTGTGTGTGTGTGTGTGTTGTGCAGTTGTCGTTTCTGACGAGCAAAATCAATTACTTTACTCACTGCTGTTGATCGTTTAGTTATGCG
>JADBJO010000533.1:109096-111596 GCA_016801955.1 Conus betulinus | reverse complement strand
CAACAGCCCGCTGTTTGTACAGACAAGTCGGTCATGAGGACAACATTGTACACACTCACAGTACTATACAACATCAGCAGAGCGACATTCACGCAGAAAAAAAAAACAAAAAAAAAAACCCTGTTGTGAGGACGACATCATACACTACAGTACAACAGCGCAGTATTCATACAGGACGTGAGAACAACATTGTACACAACAGGGCAGTAACCCAGCATTCACACTGGCAACTCTGTGGCGAGGAAGATGAAGTACACGCTACAGTACAATAGGACATCACCCCGCTATTCACACAGAGAACTCCGTCGTGAGAACGACTTTCTACACTACATTGTACAAGAGTACAGCGGACCGATATTCACACAGTCAACCCCATCTTGAGGGCGACATGGTACAGCACCGGACGACATTGTACATACTCTACAGTACAATAGAACAACAGCCAGACATTCACACAGACGTCTTTGCTTTGTGAGGACATGATACAGAGCAGCACGAGAACAAAAAGAACTGTGTGGTGAGGACCATAATATACACTACGCTTCACAAGGACAGCCGCCCGACATCTACTATGTAGAGAACTCTATTGTGAGGACGACAATGCACACACACACACTACAAGTAAACGTTTAAGAGTGAGATGTCAGTTTAGGTGTTGATAATAAACCCCAGTTCATAGCAGTAGGACAAAACTGGTAATAAAAAGATAATAAAATAAGAAGACAAAATAGAAGATAAGATAAGATTATACACAACAAAACACAACTAAGCTTGAATTAGAAATACACACACACACACACGCACACACACACACACACACACACGCACACACACGCAACACACACGCACGCACGCAAGCAAGCAGCGCACGTACGCGCACGCGCGCGCGCACACACACACACACACACACACCACACACACACACACCGATGATGACCGTGTTGGGGGACCAGAATCCTGTCAAAGAAATTTTCCAATAAATGCTATGAGCATAGTTCAACTTCACTACTGCACCCTCCCCTCTCCCCCCTCCCCCTTTCTCTCTCCTTTCCTCCCTCCTCCCTATCCAATCCGCCCCCACCCTCACTCCTCCTCCTATCTCTGTTTCTTTGCTCCCCCCTACCATGAACCCCCCCCCCCCCCTCCACCCCCCCCCCCACCCCCCCCGTCCCCCGTCCCCACTTCCATCCCTAGTCGATTTTTATCCTAAAACTGGTGTACTCTTGTGTGTGTGTGTGTTTTTTCTCTTCTTCTCTCTCTCTCTCTCTCTGATCCCCATTTTCGGGGCTCACACACGATATTCATGCAGTAGAGAAATCAAACCAGTTACTACAAATCTCGCTTCACCTTTTTTCCGCCCAAGGTACCTCTCCTGCTTCGGTACTATAACAGAGCTGCGCTTCAGCAGAAAATGCTGATTGAGAATCAGGCGGTTTTGTTTTTAACCCTTTCAGATGACGTTATGTTTTAGATGCAGGGGCACAGAAATAATGGCGGAACAGAATTCGAACATCTGGACTTTTCGCCCCGTAAGGCTACATACATGTCTTGTCTGTGTTGAAAATTACATGGATTTTAAACATGAAGTCGCTGAATTTAGATACCAGAATGTTGAAACTCCGCCAGTTTGTCTCTGATTTCTGTCTCTTTTGTCTATGATTATTTGGAATGTATGGGCGTCCGTGATTCGACCGGTTTTGTAAATGTCCACGCGCGGCTGGGCCGTAAAACCCACCCAGTTACACCTGCTGCCAAATGTTTTTTTTTTTTTTTTTTTTTTTTTTTTTTTTTTGTTCAAGTTTTTTAAAGACACAGGGGATGGGAGTTATGGAGAGTTTGAAGACAGCTTACCTCGTACAACCAGCCAATTTCACTCGAACAAATAACCGAATGCGTCCACAGTGTTACTTTGTGCTCATGCCAAATTAACCTCACTCTCTTCTAACTCTGCTGTCAGCTCAACTCTGTTCTTTCCCTTTCTTCAGGTTTTGTTTATATGTTTGTTCATTTCTTTCCATGTGGAACCTGTATATGCTTGTTTATTTGTTTCGCACGTGGATTCTGATCAAACTTGTGTTCTTCATGGTAAACTTAAAAATTAAAAAAAAAGTCGAATTAATTCAACAAATATGAGTAAGCGTTTGATTAAAGTGACCTGCAAGAGATGTTCTCAGCGAACAGCCGTGAATAATAAAGTCAGTGGAAGAATATTAGCTTAGCAGATGTAAAGGTCAGTCTATGAATCGGTCCCAGTCAATCTGTCAATCAGTCAGGTGGGAGAGCGCGCCGGGCGTCAAAGACACACACACACACACACACACACACACACACACACACACACGACACCACACACGATATTTGATCTACTTCATATCTTTTCAAATACTTTTTAATTCGCTCTTTCTTATTTTCAAATGAGGCATTGACTGTCTCTGATGATAATGATATTGATAATAACAACAATAATAATGATAACTATATTATATCATCATCGTTATTC
>JADBJO010000533.1:101596-104096 GCA_016801955.1 Conus betulinus | reverse complement strand
TTGGTTTGTTCCAAGTTCCTCTAGTTGGTTTGGTCAAAATTCCCCCGGCTGGTTTGGTCCAAAATCTGCTGACTAAATAGCAAACGAACGAACGGAGGCGATTGAAAATATGTTCTCCTGGGCGAAGTAGTCATGAAACCGATGATGACGACGATGTTAATGATAATAATGATAATGGCAATACTAGTGATTACAAAGATAAATGATGTTGATTATATTCAATATTATAATGACGATGACGATTAAACAACAATAATAGTAATAATAATAATAATAATAATAATGATGATAATACTGATGATACTACTATTACTATTTCTTTCTTCTTCTTCTTCTTCTTCTACTACTACTACTACTACTACTACTACCACTACTACTACTACTACTACTACTACTACTGATAATGATAATGATGATGTTGATGATAATAATAATAATAATAATAATGCTAATAATGATAATAATAGTGATAATAATGATAAAATTAGTGTCACAACTCTCCCAACAGTAGTCTAGGGGTATTTCAATAAGAGACTGTGCAAAAGTATTCTTCTTCAAGAATTTGGTTTACCTCTAACAGGTAATAGATTTAAAGCATAGAACAGGACAATATTTAACAAAACATTCTCTCACAATTAGGGTGACCACACAAACTTTAAATTTCACAATATTTATTTATCATTAATTTTTTTTTTTTTTTTTAGCACCCCCATAACCAAAATAAACAACCAATACTAGCGACCCGGAGTCGCTCTCATCATAGCCAACAATATAGTCTTAGAGTCCAAAGACCAAAGTTTTACTTAGCTAATTTTTTTCTGTAGTGTAGATGCAGTAGTCTCCAGTCCCTAGGATGTCTTGAACTCGGATGCAGAACCCACTGTTCACCGGCACACACACACACAGAGTTCCTCCTCCAAGTAGCGTAACTTGAGAACCCGGACTGTAGCGTAGCCGAGACCCACTTCAACGACACCCGCATGGCAGCATCATGAACAGCAACCCCAACCGCAACCGCAACAGCAACAGCAACAGCAAATCTGGAAGTACAGGGCTTCCTCCATATAGTTTCTATTAACTTTCTTTTGGTTATGGACTAAGCCAATTGTCAGCTCAGTCAACAAAAACATGGGAAAATACCCAAACCATAACCCATCAACAATCTAATAACCTATTATCTTCCTATCCCTTTAATCTTGCTATACTTTCAGTCCTTCCAGTCAACATCAAAACAATAAGACAATACTAGTCTCCAATCTGAATTCCACCATCAAATAACCTGTAAACAACAAATATATTTAGGAAAGTCTCAGCAGTCTCTCCAGCAGTGCAGAACCCCTGGTATTCTACAACTTCCAACTTTAAAATAAAATATATTTATATTAAAAATCAATTACATATTATCCCATTACTAATTGTACAACATGCCCTTCACAAAATTATTCATTCGCACAATACCAACCCACATACCAACTATTTAACAACTCTTACACTACACAAATAAAATGTCATATTTTAATTTAACCACAATTTAAACAAAACCAAACCAACAAGAATTTCCTACACTCACCATACTACTTCCGTGACAGGACCTTGCTCACATTCACAAGATAGTTTATCACAGTACTACTACTGCAAAGCAAAATATCTGTGTCAAACACACTTTGGCCAAAAGAATTTACTGTACTACTACAGTAAAGATCCAATGTTTTAAATCTTTCAACAAATTAGAAATTGATTCCTTCGTTTCCAGTTCAGTTTTTGACTGACACAGGTCTTCAAATTACATATTTTTACCAAAAAAAAATGAATATGACACAAAATTATACTTTCACAAAATCTCCTGTGTCAAACACACATCTTGTTCCTACTCTCGCTAGTAGTAAAGTGTCGTCTGCAAGTCTGACAAACCCTTCCTTCCAGGACCATCCTAATTCATAGGGGGAAAAAGCGTTAACCCACAATCAACTAATATTACTGAACCAACACAACTTACCACCTACTACACCCTTATGCAAATCTTACACATGGGACAGGCCATTTATCAATTTGGAAAATAAAAAATTGGACCTGGAAACGGACCTATCAAAATAAAAACTGGATCAGGACTTTGACCCTGACAATTAGTAATAATAACAATTTGAATAACAACATGGCCTGCACCTCTATCGTCGCTTAAAATTATTATTCTCGTGTCCCATGAGCGAATAATATCCAGCCAGTCATCAGTGCTGACCCGACCAAGTCGTAACCTCAAAACGCTAATTTAGACGTTTTACGTAGAGAGTAGTAAGACAAGAAAAACAGCAGCAAACGAACGAGAGACAGGCTGAGAGAGAGAGAGAGAGAGAGAGAGAGAGAGAGAGAGGGCGGGGAGGGAGGGAACAAAACAAAATTTCAAACTTCAATCCGTGAAGTCTTTTGTTGTTTTTTTTTCCCGTACGTGGTAAGAGAGAGAGAGAGAGAGAGAGAGAGAGAGAGAGAGAGAGCTGTGAAATAG
>JADBJO010000533.1:91596-96596 GCA_016801955.1 Conus betulinus | reverse complement strand
CCAGAGACAGCTCCCTTTTCACGTTTTATGAAGATACTATACCTGTTTGTCACAAAGTTCCCAGTATTCTCCAACCATTTTTCAGGCAAGGGTTGAATAAATGCGAAAAAAGAGAAAGCATTTGCTGATATATTAAAACTGAAAATACCGATCATTAGCGTCATCATGATCATCCTCCTCTCTCTCTCTCTCCTCTCTCTCTCTCTCTCTCTCTCTCAATCTCTCTCTCTCTCTCTCTCTCTCTCTCTCTCTGTGTGAGTGTGTGTGTGTGTGTGTGTGTGTGTGTGTGTGTGTGTGTGTGTTCATGGACTTAGCCGTCTTCAGAGAAGGCGTCCTTTATTCTTTTTTAAAGTTCTGCCTACATTCTACCTTTATTACTTACCTTTGTCTTCATTTCGCCTTGTATACTTTCCTTTGTTTTCATTCTACCTTGTACACTTTCCTTTGTCTTCATTCCACCTTGTATACTTTCCTTTGTATTCATTTCCACTTTGTATACTTCTCTTTGTCTTCATTCCACCTTGTATACTTCCTTTGTATCCTTTCCTCCTTGTGTCTTCCTTCTTCCATCCTCTCTCCTTTCATTCCACCTTGTGTGTGTGTGTGTGTTTTCATTCCACCTGTGTACTTTGTTTTGTGTGTTCATTCAGTAGCCGTCTTCAGAGAAGGCGTCCTTTACTCTTTTTTAAAGTTCTGTCTTGTCTTCATTCCTTGTATACTTTTCCTTTGTCTTCATTTCGCCTTGTATACTTTCCTTTGTTTTCATTCCACCTTGTACACTTTCCTTTGTCTTCATTCCACCTTGTATACTTTCCTTTGTATTCATTCCACTTTGTATACTTTCCTTTGTCTTCATTCCACCTTGTATACTTCTCTTTGTCTTCATTCCACCTTGTATACTTCCCTTTGTATTCATTCCACCTTGTGTACTTTCCTTTGCTTTCATTCCACCTTGTATACTTTCCTTTTTGTTTTAATTCCACCTTGTATACTTTTCTTTTTTGTCTTCAGTTGTCTTCAGTCTGCATTTGATACTTTCCTTTGTTTTCATTCCACCTTGTATATTTTTCTTTGTCTTCATTCCATCTTGTACACTTTCCTTTGTTTCATTCCACCTTGTATATTTCCTTTGTCTTCATTCCACCTTGTATACTTTCATTTGTATTCATTCCACCTTGTATACTTTCCTTGTGTTTCATTCCACTTTGTATATTTTCTTTGTCTTCATTCCATCTTGTATACTTTCCTTTGTCTTCATTCCACCTTGTATACTTTCCTTTGTCTTCATTCCACCTTGTATACTTCCCTTGTGTCTTCATTCCACCTTGTATATTTCTTTGTTTCGTTCCACCTTGTATATTTTCCTTTGTTTCATTCCACCTTGTATATTTTCCTTTGTATTCATTCACCTTGTATATTTTCTTGTACACTTTCCTTTGTTTCATTCCACTTTGTATATTTTCCTTTGTCTTCATTCCATCTTGTATGCTTTCCTTTGAATTAATTCCACCTGTATACTACTTCCCCTTTGTATTCATTTCCACCTTGTATACTTTCCTTTGTATTCATTCCACTTGTATACTTCCCTTTGTGTGCATTCCATCTTGTATACTTTCCTTTGTTTCGTTCCACCTTGTATACTTTCCTTTGTTTTCATTCCTACTTGTATACTTTCCTTTGTATTCATTCCACCTTGTATACTTTCCTTTGTCTTCATTCCACTTTGTATATTTCCCTTTGTCTTCATCCCACCTTGTAGACCTTCCTTTGTCTTCATTCCACCTTGTATACTTTCCTTTGTTTTCGTTCCACCTTGTTTACTTTCCTTTGTATTCATTCCCCCATGTGTACTTTCCTTTCAAAATTTACATTCTGCCATTCATAAATTTTCCTTGTCTCTCTTCATCCTCCATTCATCTATTGTTTTCTCTTCATTCTTCCGTTCACATTTTCCTTTATCTTCATTCTTCCGTTCAAAAATTTGCTTTTTCTTTGTTCTTTTATATTTTGCTGTTGTTTTCATTTACGTACGTTTTTTTCTATATTTCGCTGTGTCTTTATTTCTTTTCATGTTTTTCTTTCTTCTCTTCATTCTTGCTCTCAAAATTTGCCGTTTGTCTTCATCCTTCCTCTCAAAATTTGTGTAATCTTCATTCTTCCTCTCAAAATTTACTGTCTTCATTCTTCCTCTCAAAATTTGCGTGTCTTCATTCTTCCTCTCAAAATTTGCTTTGTCTTCATCCCTCCTTTCATATTTTTGCATTGCGTTCATTCTTCTTGTATATTTTTCTTTGTCTTCAAATTTCCTTTCACAACTTGCTTCGTCTTCTTTCTATCGTTCATGTTCTCTTTGTATTCATGCTCGTTTGTTCAGTTCAGTTGTGTGTGTGTGTGTGTGTGTGTGTGTGTGTGTGTGTGTGTGTGTGTGTGTGTGTGTGTGTGTGTGTGTGCAGTTGTTGCATTGTTCTTGCTTGATGAACAAAATTTTGTAACAGCCGTTATTTTATTTATTTTGATTGATTGATTGATTTATTTATTGATTTTGTTATCTATTTATTGTTGGTATAGACCAATACCACAATTTTTACATTTATATACCAAGGCTTCTGCTGTCTGCATGTTTTATTACTCATAAACAACTGAACACAATGGATTGTTTTGCTGTTGACAGGTAATACATATCGTATTGTTTCCGTCTTTTTGCACTCCTCAGCAGCCCTGAGATGTTTGATAATATAACCGTATTTTACCTTGTATTGTCCCTTTGGAGAACAAACATGTCGTCGCCTGGTTGTGTATATTTATGTTTATAACATGATAATGTCTGATTGGATTTTTTTCTTTTCTTTTTCTTCTTTTTTTTTTTTTTTTTTTTTTTTACCGCTATGCTATTGGTAAGTGTCATGATGTTTGTTTTTTCCCCCTCGATATTGTACTCCTGCCAAATACTGATTTAAAAAAAAAAGCAAAAGGAAAAAAAAGCATAACTCTTAAAAACACTAACTCAGCATTCTTTCTTTCTTTCTTTCTTTCTTTCTTTCTTCTTTCTTTCTTTCTTTCTTTCTTTCTTTCTTCTTAAACATTTTTGTTGGATAAATGCATGTACAAAATGAAACCATGTTACATCTTTATTAGATAAACCACCCGAGAGTTGTAATATTTCTATCATTATTTATTGTTTCTGTAGACACTAACGCAATGTTACATTTGGCACAGCATAAAGGCATCATACGTACACTCATAAACCGTACATGCATGCATTACTTGACCAAGGTATAGCTTGATGTTACCCCTTCCTAAATAGCTATCCTAACTTCCCCCACCCCTACCTCTTACCCCCCCCCAAAAAAAAAAAAAAAAAAAACAAAAAAAAAAAAACCTGAATGCGATTAATTAATTACTTCACTTCAAATTAATTCTTTACAATAATTCCGGTCCACATAGAACCTGCTTGATTGAACTGACCCGTGTATGTATTAATTTATTCAGTTATTTACGCGTTTTAAAATCCTACGTGTTTATGAGGAAATGTCTAGTGCTGACGTCACATAATCACGAGGATATCAGGCGTCAAAATCGTGGCCGTCGTCGCGTCATCTGCAGGCTGAAGTTACAGTCATCTCCACGATGATGTCAGCAAGTCATTCTGCATGATGTCCTCGTGTTGTCATCTTCATGCTGCTGACGTTTGCAAAGTCATCTTTATGATGGCGACGTGAGGTCATTTTCATGATGACGTCATAAAGCCATCTCTATGATGGCATGGTGACCCGTACATGCTCACGTCGACAAATTATTTTCATGTCAACATGAGGTCATCTCCATGATGATGTCGTGAGATCGTCTTTATGATGACGTTGGGAGATCCCCCTCCATGATAACGATGTGAAGCCAGTCCCACGTTGAAGTCCTAAGGACATTATCCCGTTGGAAGCCTCCACCAAACGACTTCTTGACTTCATACCCATGAGAACCACGGCGACCATGACTGAGGCTGATGAGGTTGTTGAAGGGTAATGTTAGGGTCAAAGACGCCGTCAATGACAGCAGGGGAACCGTCACGTGACTTTGCTGCTGTCCGCTACCTTCTTCGGGGGCTCTTTGACCTCAAAGTCTTCCATCGTAGTCTTTTGGCCCAGCTCCGTATTTATGTCTGTAGATAACGTTCAGGTCAACTTCAATGCGTTCAATAGACAGGAGAAAGAAAATAGTGACGTGCCGATCTGCTCCGAAATCTTATAATGCTCCGGTTATAGTATTACAATGCGAGTGTGCTGTGCCTACGGAAGGGTCTTCAATGTATCTCTCTGTAAGGGACCTGCACTGGTGATTTGTGTCTTGAAAGAAAAACATAATGGAATAAAAAGAAAAAAAAAAAGAGTATTCTATTATGAAACAGTCTGGAGAATGATAATGCCAAGTGAAGAATTGTTCATCGGTCACTCTTCCTATCAAAAGGGCAAGTGGGCAAGTGCTCCCCATTCTTTCCTTCCAACACACACACACACACACACACACACACACACACACACACACACACACACACACACACACACGCACACACACGTACACACACGTATGTATGCACAGACAGACACACACATGCACACAAACATTGCGCGTTGCTATTTTCTTCCAGGTTTTACTGATTATTTCATTGATTTATCCATTTCATTCATTCATCACTCTGCTGGTGTGTTTTAAAAACCTAGTTGTTATCTAAGATGAAGAAGATAATCCGACACTTCAAAAACAGAACGAACAACAATAGATATGGAAGAAAAGCAAAACAAAACAAAACAAAACAAAACAACGCAAAAAACCTTCATCGTTGGATCACTTAAACACAAAACTTAAAATAAGTGTCAGCGAACCGCCAAGAGAAACGTAGACAAACGAGTCACGAGACAAAACACGACGCGTTTCGACCTCTCAGGTCTTCTTCAGGCAAGACACAAACAAAGAGGACAATGAAAATGAACGAGTTTGTCACTTAGCTT
>JADBJO010000533.1:34096-84096 GCA_016801955.1 Conus betulinus | reverse complement strand
ATTTACTACAGAATACGCGAGATTTCGATTTTATGCCCCCTGGAGGGTTAGTGCCGACATTGTCTGTCCAGAGTGGATCTTCGGGGACGTTTCGGCATGCTGTACACTGCTCACACTTTGCTGGGGGGGGGGGGGGGATATTCGATATAATCGTTTTGTTGATGTTAGTTCAGAATTACAGAAGTTTGTGATGTTCGTCAATAAGGCCACATTACATTGATTGATTACAGGCAGCAATTTCATTTGGCAACATGAGTGACGATTTTGACCAGATTTGACACCAGCATGGCATGGTGCGAAATGCAGGGGATGTGACCACTGGTTCATTACATGTGGCTATGGAAAGAGAAACACATGACTGAATGCACTGGCATGCAAGTCGGTTTTCAAAATTGCAAGCAAACATGGCACTGTTGTGTTACCTATCACTATTTTCACACACACACACACACACACACACACACACACACTCATGCACACACATACTGACACAGACACAGACACACACACACACACACACACACACACACACACAGTGACACACACACGCACACACACATGCACACATTCTGACTTTCCTATACTATCAAGTTCCAACTAAAATCTTGAATCTTACTAAAGGCGTTTTACTTATGTACATGTATAATAGACCCCCCTCCATCATCCCTTTGTGCTTACTTATGTATGATAGACCCACACCCTCCACCCAATCTCCTCTCTCTCTCTCTTTCTCTCTAGCTGAGTAGCTCTCTCTATTTCTCTCTCAGTCAAACCAACATGAAACTGCTGTGGCAGACCTTCAGATTCTTTTGAGGTATTAATGGTCTAATTATCCACTGGTAATGAATGAAAGTTAGGATCAGTTGCTAAAAGGAAGAGGAGTCCAACTACATCACTGTAACACACAGCATGATTTCCCCTAAAAAGTGTTGCACACAGCACTGTTTCCCTGGAACACATGGCACTGTATTTTTTTTTTTTTTTAATCAATTTTTATTTTTCTCCATTGCAAAAACATCACATTTAACACAAATTCATAGCATTTCACTTCATATCAGCGTACGATACAAAGCCACCAGGGGATCCAAACGTGCATGCATGCTAAGTGACACAGAGACAGACTTGTCCCTAAGCATATACATCAAGTCCAAAAGTTACACTTCTATTAAAGATTGGTATAGTTGCCATTTTTCATGCAGTTTTTGACTTGACTTTACGCTTTTCACAACTTGTTCAAACTTATATCTTGTCTTTAAATAATGTAGAAAGCTTATCAAAAATGGAAGTTTTTTCTCTCGCACTTGCATTTATAGATAAAATAGTTTCCAAGAAGTAGTATGAAGTCAAAAGTTTCATCACCTCTAAAAAAATCTGCATGCCCAAATAATACCAATTCAACAGACAAATTCAAACAAGCTGCATGCTGACACTTCTCTTTCATTATTGCTTGAAGTTGTTGCCAAAATGTGCCGCGTGTTCACAAAACCAAAACAGATGCTCAATGTTTTCCCTTTCTCTATTACAGAAAGTACAATGATCACTCAGTTCAATTCTCATTTTTGACAACACAATATTTGAAAATTTTATTTGTACCCAATATACGGTGTAGAATTCTTATCTATCTGAAACCTTTTAAGTTTTATTCTTTTATTTTTTTGTACTTTTTTAAAAATGATATTCCATTCCAATTGCTGGTCAAGTTTTTCATTCCACTTGTTGCAAAAAGTAGGGATTATGTTGTCACACAGAATGGCATCATAGTAAACACATGCCCCTCTGCTGACTGAACAGATAAGTTTCCACAATTTAGACATTTCTAGTGTACGAAATAAAGTCAATGCAAAATCCATATTTGTAATTGAACTCTCTATATGCCAAAAGCGACATGGCACTGTATTTGGCATTAGCTCTGTTTCCCTGTGACACAGCGCCATTTCTCTGTCAGACACATATAACTGTTTCTCATTAATGTACATCGTTCTTCCATGTAGAACACACAGCATTATTCCTACTGGAATAGTACTGTTTCCCTGCAACATAGCACTTCATCTTCAGGAGCTGTGTCTCCGACCAGCACTCTGACCTCTGGAGGAAGCTGTGACTGTCCCTTGACTTCTTCTCCTTTCCCATCTCTCGCACTTCCCCCCTCATCTTTCTGATGACTGTGCATTGCAGAAGACAGAGGTTATCCCAGGCTTCATTTGTCCTGGCAGTTGCTGGTATTTTATAGGTTGTGATGAAATTTAGACAAAAGTATCAGGCACCAGTTCTGTGCACTGAGTTGATTCTCATACAGCTGAACGTTCCAGTCACAAAGTGGATCTTTGGATTCTTATCATTCACTTCTTCTAATTTCGATGACCAAGTTTCTAGTTAAGATTGATCCATTTGCCTTCATAGAGATTTTTAATGTGAAAAAGTTGTAGAAATTACTAGCAAGATCACTGGTTGTCCTTCTCTCCAACACCACACCCTAACAACAGCGCTCCACTGATCTCCACACGACTGATCTAACAAAGTAACAAGTACATCACACTCACTGTGTTCAACTCCACTGACTTAGTAAACACACTACATTCACTGTCCTTTGGGGAGATAAGTGACTGTTCATTCTTTTGTTTTCATTGTCTTGAATGTTGTTTGTCTTTCCTGAAGAAGACCAAAGAGATCAAAATGCGTTGTGTTTTGTATTGTAATTGTTTTGTCTCTTTTGTTCAGTGGAACAGTCAGTCTTCTTTTAAGTTCAAGCACACCATAGTCACTGATACAGGTTCAAATGTAAGGGGAAAAGTTTATTTTTATATTAAAAAAGAAAAAAAAGAGACATTTTCATTTTGCTGCCAAAGGAAGCAGAGCATGCCATAATAAATGAAAAAAAAAGAGGTAATATGTTGTTTATACACTAAGCAAACAATATGAAATAAACCATAATGTAATGATCATAATGTACTGTAAACTCTCTCATTATGGTAGTCATAGTGATGCATCAAATGAAACACAAACATTCTATTCAAACAAGAAAAAAAAAGACAAATATACATCATACAATAAAAGCAAATCAGTATGCTCAGCTGTTGTTAAAACTATGTTGACAGCAGTTTTGGTTTTAGAAGGAGAGAGTGATACAAATAATTGAACTAGTACATAAATTAAACATAATTGATTATTGGAAAAAAAGGATTATTTTCAGAAATTGACAATATTTCTATACGACAAGATGTCATGGTCACAATAGTAATGCTAAGTTTATATCAAACTTTTGAAACTTTGCATCTAGTTCAGCAAATAAATGTAGAACATACAGTTTGCACCCAGTGACACCTTCTTCGTGCTACTGAAGTGAGCTATTTCTGAACACGGCCCCATCTCTCAGTACCATTGAGAATATCACTAAAATTTTTGATGCAGGTACTTTTATATATCATCATCTACTGTTCTAGAGTTCTACAGTGCATTGTTGGCTGTTAGACCCGGACATCTTGTTAAAAAATTTAAAATGAAGCTCATCTTGTTTCTCATGCAGCCCAATCACAATTCATTTTCCTATCCTATGCTCCTAGTCCTACCAATGCTTTGTTCTTTGAATCTACATCAAATTTAGTTGTGTCATTTCAAATGTTTATCCTGGTCTGTTAGGTCTGTCTTGGCAAGTAGTGTTTGGTCACAACCCTGATTTCATGATGCATCTGCCATTTGTATAGATCTGCGTTATATGTGTGATACAAAAGAATGTGTTGATTCACTGTGCATATTGAGAGACTATTTGGCATGAGCTCTGTGTGTGTGTGTGTGTGTGCGTGTGTGTGAGTGTGTGTGTGTGTGTGTGTGTGTAGTAGTAGTAGTAGTACTTTTTCTTTAACGTCTTTTCACTAATGTGATATTAGACGAAGAGAGAGAGAGAGAGAGAGAGAGAGAGAAGACTGAGAGAGAGAGTCTTATTTAGGCCTATGCATGCATGCTGGAATGCATGTTTAAATGTTGTGTGCATAATATAAGACAATATTAATAATTCAGCATTTTACCAGCCGCCGTGGCGAAGTGGTTAGCGTCGCGGACTCCCAGCTGGGAGGTCGTGGGTTCGAATCCCATCAGAGTCATGTGGGTTTTTCTGCCCCGACCGGCTCCTACCCAGAGTTGAGTTTGCTGCAGACTCAGTTGGGAAGACTGGGACCACACAGTCGAGTTTCATCCACTTAAATGGATGCGTTTCTGAGAGTGTTGCTCAAATTTCCTGACCAACACTGCAGGTGCCTGTATCTCTCGGGCCTGGTTGACGTCAGGATATATTATGAAAGGAAGCGTAGAGTACAGCCCTGTCATGTAGTCTCAGACCGAAATGGAAATCCGTAGCATCATCTTAATCATCATCATCCTCATTCTCATCGATCAGCATAAAAAATGTCTCAAGTTCTGTGGTCCTTCATGGCCTGCTCTCATGGTGACCTCAGTTTCGATGTCCTCTCCACGTCTGTGGCCTTAGTTTGGTTCCGTCGGGGTCACTGGTATCGGTGGGCCCGTGGGGGCTGTCGTTGGACGGACGTGGTGGCGCCCTCCGGAGGGAGAGCTCGCTCACACCGGCTCCGCGATCCCTCGACTAAGCAGTTATTGTCATTAGTGGGGGGCTTAGCAGGTGGTGTCCTGCGTATGTTAGATCAGAACAGGCGCCACTGAACACCACCAAAAGTGACTCGGCAGCAGTGCAGTGTCTCCTCCGGGGGGTTGCCTCTTGATGACTTGACGGTGACTGCTCCCTGTGGATTGCCGGTGCCGGGGCTGCGGCGGGGCCAATCGGGCTGTGGCTGTGGACGGGGTGTCGGAATGAGCGGCGTGGGTGCACTGCCTCTGAGGTGGCGCACATTAGAGTAACTGTCTAACTGGACTACAAATTAAAGAAAAGATAACTTTAAAAGCGAACTCTAAGTCAAGGAAAATATCCGAAAGAGACATGCCTGATAATGACGGTAAGTATGCTTGAAGGGGCAAACAACCAAACAAGACATGAATGCTAGTTAATCTTTTCTCTCCACAAATACATTTTGCGTTATTACTGTACTTGGTTTTTAAAGCATCAAGTTTTATTCTATAGTATATAGAAATAAAATTTCTGTATTGATGCAAATTACTTATTTTAATATTAGGGTTATTATAAAGCTTTCAAAACATAACAGCTGAGTGTTATTTGCATTAATAGCTAGACCTTGTTGATTGCTTTGTTTCCTGAATCGACTATAAATTGTTTGTTTTAACATGTTATATCCCTCTTGTAAAGTAAGATGCAAATATAAAGTCATCACTGAGTTTTCATTCCTAGCACCTCTTGCTTTTCTGTCAACAAGTTCATTGCTGAAAATACCACAATGTGAGGGAATCCAACAGAATGTACTTCTGTTCCTTTGCACATTAATATATGAATAAGATGACATATTTCCTTTAAAATGGGATTATTATTGAGTGAGGTAGAGAACTTTATACTAAAGACTGTAGAACAGACATCGAATCGACCATAAAGACTACTTTAACAATTGAGTGTGGTAAATCAATTAAATAAGATAAAGCCATAATAATGGCTATCATTTCCGCAACATAAATTGATCTGTGCTTTCAATATAATAAGTCTTTTCCACTTTTAGTGCGTGTGTGTGTTGTGTGTGTGTGTGTGTGTGTGTGTGTGTGTGTGTGTGTGTGTGTGTGTGTGTGTGTGTGTGTGTGTGTGTGTAAACTGAGTTAATCTGACAATAAATTGGTTTCAGCATATGTGTGTGTGTGTGTGTGTGTGTGTGTGTGTGTGTGTGTGTGTGTGTGTGTGTGTGTGTATGGTTCATAAATCTGAACGTTATGATATGATTCAGTACTTGCATTCAGTAAAAACAATGATAACTGGTCATTTTTAACTGGTTTGCTAGCATTTTGCTTGGTTAGGATATCCTGCTTATGAGTGATCTTTTCATGCGAAGTATCATCAACCCTGTAGTGTTGCTTATTGGCAGTAATAATTCATATTCAAACACATGTGCATACAGAGCTTAGGGGTTGTATTGGATAAATGCTGTATGAATATTCATTATTATCAGCAGCACAAATATGATATCCCAATACTAATATATTAGCTGTAGTTATGACTGTGCATAACAATTAATGTCATCCGTTTTCCTGTAATCGTTTCAGTATACAACACAGTGGGTGCCTGGGTAGCCTTCCAAGCATTTTCAGCTGTTCAGTTGGAAGTTTGGTGCTGCTTTACTCAAACTGTCATAATTTCATATGGTCATATTAAAACAAATAGCTTTCCTTGTTTTAAATTTTCACTGTGTGTGAAATTGAAATATACAGTGAATATGCATGGTTCCTGATAAAAATGGGCTAAATACGTCCTTCATTACATCATCAACAATTTATTCTTTACAAGTTAATTTCATATGGTCATCAAATAATTTCATGAAAAAAAGTGAGCAGAAAAAATGGGCTAAATCGATTACCAAAACAATTCTTATTCCAAGTTTCATCAAGTAATTTCATGAAAAAAAAAAGAGAAAAGTTCGACCAAGAAAATTAAACCTTGACTTTATCATACACACACACACACACAAATTTTCTGCAGCTGTTATATATGCTTTTGTATTTAAAGTTTTAGATTTATTTCTTTTGGTAGACTCTAAGGTTTAATCTTATCTAACATTTGCTTTATTGTAGTGTTGCTTTATTGGGTAATGGTGTCAGAACAGAAATCTAAGATGAAAACTCACAACATAAGTTAAATGAATTCATCCAAAGCAGCACATGATACATTGTTTAAAATCGACTCACTCAAAAGCAACACATGATACATTGTTTAAAATTCACTCACTCAAAAGCAGCACATGATACATTGTTTAAAAATTCACACACCCAAAGCAGCACATGATACATTGTTTAAAATTCACTCACCCAAAGCAGCACATGATACATTGTTTAAAATTCACTCACTTAGAAGCAGCACATGATACATTGTTTAAAATTCACTCACTCAGAGCAGCACATGATAAGAAGGCAGAGGCTTATTTTTGCTTGTGATGATGGTTAAAACATGCTTGATTGGTACAGAGATTCATGCCAGACCTCATATAGGGTGCAGGTGGCTCTGTGTGTTCATTTGCATCAAACCTAGGGCCAGGCACCGTGCAGAAAGAGTTACGAGGGAGGTCTTTAAGATGATGGAATTTAGAGGACAATTCCCTCTTCAGGGCAAACAGTATCACCTAAAGTAGCATGCACTTGGCAGAAAGAGTTAAGATGAGGTCTTTAAGATTATGGAATTTAGAGGACAATTCCCCCTTCAGGGCAAACAGTATCACCTAAAGTAACATGCACTTGGCAGAAAGAGTTAAGATGAGGTCTTTAAGATTATGGAATTTAGAGGACAATTCCCCTTTCAGGGCAAACAGTATAACCTGAAGTAGCATGCACTTGGCAGAAAGAGTTTAAAGAGTCGGGTCTTTAAAATGATGGAAATAAGAGGACAGTTTCCCCCTAACTTTGAGACAAACAGTATCACCTAAGGTAGACTGGAAGTAGAGGAGGATCCTGTGTACAGTGTGATTCATGCCTATGCTTTCATGGGTCTGACAGCTGTGCATACTCCTGACTTCCATCCATCCAACCTGCTGAAATAGTGTCATTATTACTTTGGATTCTCTCTTGAGGGCACATAATACCGTATGGCGAAAGCTTGGCTGTGTCTGGAGTGGCACTGTCTTCATCTGTCCGTGGGCAGGGGTGTTGGGTCTGTGCGGTGTGCTCGACAGCTGGGGGGGTGGTGTTTTTCACTGGTGGGCTCTGCAGTCATGAAATACGGGCTGGTACACCCATGGGGATGCTACCTTAAGGCTGCTATGAGTTGCATCCTGTAGTCTGATTTACCTCTGTTCTGGAGTGGTTATGTCCCTTGATATCTTAATGGAGTGTCCTGCGCGTGCCTGTACCCATCGTCAACACAGCGCAGGCCTCCAGGGATGGTGCAGGACTGCTCTGAAGGCAGGTGGGGACAGTGCTTCTCTGGGTCCTCCCCAGCACCTTCGGGTGTTTCTTTTTCTTCTTCAGTTATCGCTAGGCGAGGGAGGGAAAGGGGATATGCATGCATTCACGGTAAACAAAAACATTAAATTCATTGCTCTCACCTCATTAACTGCCTCATCCTCTTTCCTCACGCAAGCACCCCACACCCTAGGGACAGAGAGACACCTGCACTCTCCAGAGGAACTTGGTAGTACTCTCTGCCATGGCATCAATCACCTGAATTTTGACAAGAAATTGTTGTATTGAATTCATGACTGCAGGCAGACAGTTCAAAAAAAATATAATACAGAATGTGTAGACAGTGAGGCTGAAGCATTGAGTCTCCTAACTGAAGCTGCACAGTATGTACCCGGATAGAATGTACTCGCTGGTTAGCATGCGCCAAGTACCAACCTTCAGAAATCATTCTTCTGTGTTGCTGTTACTTGTGCATAGTCAGCAGCACACTCTTCACTTCACTGTGGTCAGTCGGAGCGAGTTTCGAGGATTCTGTGTTTAAGTGCCTGAGTCAGCAGCACATTGAAAGAATGGGCAGTGAACCACTTGTATATTTCATTATTTGTCATGAGCACAACTGATGTGCATGGCTTAGGCCATGTCAGAGGACTGTCTTCTTCTCACAGTCGTTTCCTTACATAGTCAAATGCAACGATGAATGATTAAATGTAAGACAAAACAAAACAAGACCAAAAACCAAAACCAAAACAAAACAAAAAGCAACCATTCTCATGAAACCATGAAACCAATTTTTGTTGTTGAAAACATGCAAAAACGATTAAAGTTTTATTTTGTTCAGTGAAATGCGAGATCAAAAGGAAAATGTTCATCCCTTTCGGGAACTGAAAAAAATCACATCTGTTGGAACATCTCTGAAAAGGTTTTCATGGAGTCTGCTGTAAAGTGTTCATGTTTGACATCATGGAAGTCCTAATACTCCACAGTGAGTGGAATGTCATAGACCTTCTTCACCATGCAGAAGCAGATCCACACATCTCCCTGCCTTTCAATGCAGTATGCATGCATGTGTGCAGTTAGCATAAGCAGAAGTGTTCTAACACGTTGTCCCAAATCTGTTGGTCATTTCAACAAAGCAGGTTTTATATGGAGAGACTCTCCCTGTGTAGGAAAACTTTCTCAGACACACCAAAGGAAGAGAGGATGGGGGCTGGCTTGGAAATGATTTAAGTCATAAATCAGATCCACAGTACTTCAGCTTGGTCAGACATATCCAGTGAATCAAAAGTTTTGTGCTTCAGCTTGGTCAGACAAATCCATGCATCTCATACTCATATATTGTGTATAATTTTCTCTGTTGTCACAGTATTAGTGTTTTGAGGATGTCTTCTTCCTTTCTCTGTTTTCATGGTGGTAGACCTGAATTTCTGACTTTTGGAGGTGTTGTTCTTTGACCAAAGTGTTGTAATGTCTTTTTCTTTGTTTTCATGTTGCCAGATCTGACTGTTGGTGAGATTGTTCATTGTTCAGTGTTCTGTTGTTGATATGTAAAATTGTTAATGATAATCATATTGTCCATCTGTTTTAGTGTTCTACCTGATGATATGATATCTTGTTCTTTCTTCTTCTGATAGTAGATCTAACTGTTGATGAAGTTTTTCATCGACAGATGTTGCCAATTGATCAAAGAGTTCTGTCCGATATGAGTGATAGTGTAATGCCAGGATCTTTGGTCTCATTTTGGTAGGGCTGACACTTGGCAATGTTGTTCATTAACACAAGAGTTCGGTCTGATATTGATATTGATGTTGATCAGTCTGACTGCTGACAGTATTTTCTGTTGACGTAGGAGTCCTGCCTGATACTGGTGATGATGTGATGTCCTGTTCTTAGTTCTCATGTTGGTAGGCCCAGTTGTTGACAATGTTGTTCAATGACCAAGGACCTTGACCATACACTGATGATAATAAGACATCATGCTCTTTGTTACAGCACATTGGATGCCTTTCACATCATCAACTTACCCCATGGCACGGAGGTCAGGTCTGCGAAGGCGGAGGAGGAGGAGGGGTAAGTTTATCAATGTCTTCCTTGCTGTCTGTACCCCCACTCTGTCTAGCACTAGTCTGGTTTGTTAGTTGGTTCCATTCAGGCAGAACGCCCACACCCATCGCAGTGATAGGGTAGACAGGGATAACAGTCCCTGGAGAGTGGTAGCTGGGGATCTGTGTTACACTACACTGACCCGACCAGTTGACAGTACATGGAGGTGAGCAGTCAAAAAGTCGGTTTTCATGTTTGGCGATTCTGGTGTTTGAACTCACACAATATCTGACTGTGAACTGGGTGTACCCCCACTAAGCCTGCTCTGGTACTACACACGAGCCAAAAGTGGTCATAGGAACAACGTTGGAGGTGAGAGGCTTGGGGGAAGGGGAGGGGGGGGGGGGGGGGGGGGGTGCAGATTTGTGCACATACTGGAGTGTCTGCAAGATGTGTTGGTGATAGATATGAGAGGATTTGTAAATCTGCTTCTACTCACTTTCTCACTATTTCAAAACTGGCCTGTCGTCGTCTTCTGCTAGTCTGACTGGTTCTTTATTGTGAATCCTTTCCTATTACTTGAATCTCACTAACCTTTGCTGTCCCCTCCCTTTCTGCCTTCCCTTTCCTTCTGTGTGTGTTCTGTCTTGGTTTTGGTTTGTTCTGTTGAACCATCATTGACCTAATGTCAAAATTTCTTTGGAGTCTAAAATCATCAGCACAGGTTAACATATATAAACAAATGAACCAATCATCTCATTGACATTGTGAAAGTTATTCCAGTTGATGAATGGATTTCAAAACTGCTCTGGCAAACAGAGACTATGCTTGAAGATGTTCTGCCTGTGTTCTTGTAACACCTCTCTACGTCAAGACATTGATACTGGTATTTCCATATGGCGGTCAGTTATTATCTAAATTGCCCAGTTATTCTCTAAATTGCACAATCCCTGTAGGATGGATGTGTGAGCACTCTAAATCCGACTATTCTACTCTTGGATAGGGAAAGGAATGATGTTACAACCATGTGCTTCACCTGCCAGTGTGGATGCATCTGCTGGTACCAAGTTACAGAGAGTGACCAAAGAAGATTCAGTCTGTTAATGCATGTGTCAGATTTGTATGTCTGTATATGTTTACTTTGACAGATGCTTCAACGATGGGAAGTGGTATGTTAAGTATGACATGTATGAATACTTCAGGTGCCAACAGTATAAAAAAAAAAAACAAGAAAAGAAGACTGCCAGTCTGACCAGTAGCCATGTTTTTCAGAGGATCAATCAGATTAAAAGGGAAAAGGAATCACTGTCGACACTGTCAAATTCAAAAAGGAACAGACAGATCAACAGCAGAAAGGAACCACTTTACTGTGAATGACTGTTGACATAGTTAAGAGTCGGGAAGGATCAGGCAGATTAACATTAGAAAGTAATCATAGATTGCTGACACAGTCAGTCAAAAAGGATCAGGCAGATTAACATTAGAAAGCAATCATAGATTGTTGACACAGTCAGTCAAAAAGGATCAGGCAGATTAACATTGGAAAGTAATCATAGATTGCTGACACAGTCAATCAAAAAGGATCAGGCAGATTAACATTGGAAAGTAATCATAGACTGCTGACACAGTCAGTCAAAAAGGATCAGGCAGATTAACATTAGAAAGTGGTCATAGACTGCTGACACAGTCAGTCAAAAAGGATCAGGCAGAGTAACAGCATTATAACTTGAAATGATGATAAAGCATGCTTATTTGCTTGTGCGTCATGTGAAAATTGTGGGTAGTGTTTTCCAGTTCTGTAAAGAATACAGCTTTCAGTGTTGGGCTTGCGAACCTTTATTTATTATTTTTGGTGATAGTGGATGGGAATATCTGAAGTGCTTTCCAAAGTGCTGAACAATAGGAATTGAGTATACACTAGGAATCGAGTATACATACACTCAAACATTTGTTCCTAAACTCTTTAGCTTGTGTGCTCTGCTATTCTGACATGTTTGTTCTCTCCATTCTCCTCCTGGTTCTCCCTCTGCCCCCCCCCCCTTCTCCACTTCTGGCCCTTCTCCCTTGTCTTAGCACCCCCACCATCCCCCCACCATGCTGTCAGGCACATCAACAAGCACACACTGCCCACAGATCCTTTATCACTCACACATATATGTGCATGCTGATTGCACACAAACGCACACACAAGTTCATGCAATGACAAAAGCACGTTTTTAAGCATTTCTGGCATCAATCCAGTTCATTTCGACTAATTGTATTTCTTTTTTTTTAATGTTGTAATTTTTTTGAAAGCAGGATCCGAGTCTGTGTAGTCAAACGACGCAAAAGTCAAAACTTTCACATGGACCAGCCGCCGTGGCGAAGTGGTTAGCGCTGCGGACTCCCGGCTGGGAGGTCGTGGGTTCGAATCCCATCAGAGTCATGTGGGTTTTTCTGCCCCGACCGGCTCCTACCCAGAGTTGAGTTTGCTGCGGACTCAGTTGGGAAGACCAGGCCCGAGAGATACAGACACCTGCAGTGTTGGTCAGGAAATTTGAGCAACACTCTCAGAAACGCATCCATTAAGTGGATGAAACTCGACTGTGTGGTCCCAGTCTTCCCAACTGAGCCCGCAGCAAACTCAACTCTGGGTAGGAGCCGGTCGGGGCAGAAAAACCCACATGACTTCTGATGGGATTCGAACCCACGACCTCCCAGCCGGGAGTCCGCGACGCTAACCACTTCGCCACGGCAGCTGGTCCCTTTCACTCCATCTTTGTTGTTGTTGTTGTAATGTTTCTTTATCTATTTACCTACCTGTTTATTTCTTTTGTCTGTTTTTTTTAAAAATTTTTTGCCCTTTTTTTTCTGCCTTTGTGATCCTTTCTTCTGTCTTTGTTCTAGAAAATCTGTAGACCCTATCTCCTCTTGCTATGCATGTATCAGCTGAACTGATGTAATCAGGTGACAAGTTACCGAGACTGTAGACACTGTCCAGAGAGCGCACTAGCCAACCATTCCACACCGTTTGCTGTCCTCGCTTTGAAATTTGGTGTGTGTTTGGCACCATCATGTTTTTCAGCATGGCACAAAGGTGATAGATAAAACCTAATGGGTTATGTTTCCAGTGTAGTTTAAAGATACTGCATTGAGAAGGTTAGTAGTTAAGCTATTTTGTTATGAATATTTGCAGATAATGAGGTTTTTTCACCCCATGACAAGATACTATTTTTACATGATGACAGCCCCTGAAGAGCTGTGTGTGATAATAATAAACTCCCATTGAAATTCTTTTCAGTGGTACCCAAAACCTGTTGCACAGCAGACAGGTTTTTTTTTTTTTTTTAGTGGCCTCTGTTCTTTTTATATCAGGTCAAGGTACTACAAAAACCAGTTATATTGGAAATATTTGTTCACTCCCTTCAATAGTGGTAACATGACTGGCATGCATTTTAATTAGTGCTTTGATAAGATCAGTTTTGGAAAGTGCATGAGAGAGCCTAGGCTTTCTCTCCCCCCCCCCCCCCCCCCCCCCCCCTTTTCTTTTTGAATGGTTGATGGTACGTATGTTTGTATGATTAGACCAATTCCAAGGCCTAACCAGTATGGATCAGTGCGCAGTCAGGCGTCTTACAAGTTTTGCACGCGAGACCCAGTTGTAATGTCTTTCCTTTACCTTTATTATTCTGCTGTTCCTTTATCAAGTTACGATCTAGCTGTAAAATGTGTGCATGTGTGCTGTACTGTATATGGACTGGTCTACATGCTACGATGCTCCATGATGAAACGGGAAACACAGAAGGAATAGTAGAATCTTGTTCAGTTGTGTTTTAGTCCTGTGCACCTTTAGAGTATAGTAGATTGCGTAGTTCTCGTTTGGCCATCAGTCATGATTGGCGAGTGTTGATCATGATTGATGTTCACCCCTGCGCCACGGTGAGGCAGAGAACTTCCGACTTCTGCAGGGGAACCATCAGTGTCGCCTGAGTCAAAGTCAGAGTGACACTGTGACCTGAATAAAGGTCGAGGTCACTGCGACTCAAAGTGAAGGTCTGGGTCTGATGGTAATGTAATCTAGCTACTCTCTATTTGTTTGACATGTGTCAGATTTTCGGTCACTGGAAAGAAGGTGAGGGTGACATTGTGACCAGAATGAAGGTCATGGTCACAGAGGCCGAGAATAAAGGTTTAGGTCTGATGATTCATCAGACCTGGCTATTCCTGTGTCTACTTTTCACCTCTGTCAGGTCTTATGGTGATCAGCTTACCTTTGTTATTGATTTATCACTACAAGATTGAATGGCAAGGTGAAATAGTGACCGAGAATAAAGGTCTGGGTCATAGTTATAGTTACTTTACATTAGTAGTCTGTATTATGATAATGTTCAACATGTTTCCCAAGTTTATCTTTATCATAGTCACCATGGCAAAGGTCATGCTGATATTGATAACTAAGGTAAAAGTCTGAATCTAATCTCTCTGGTTAGCATTCCTGTTGCTAAAAATATTTTAGAATATCTGCCAGATTATCATGACAAAATAACCCATGGGAAAGGACTGAATGTGATAAATCTATTCTTCATAATTCCTATCAGTAAACAGTTGCGAGTTATATCAGATATATCATCACCAGCATAAAGGTCATGGTAACAATGTGACCCAAAATAAAGGTTTGGGTTATCTATCAGTCTTCTTGATTAACAGAGTAAAATTGATCTTTATCTATTAGTATTAGCAAAATGAAAGTTAGTGTGACACTCAGAAAAAAGGTCTGTGTCCGATAGTACCTTAGCTGATCTTATTTATGAGACAAAAATCTTAGACTTATTACTATCCAAGAATACTACATGATATATATTTTAGACTTACTGCTATCCAAGAATACTATATAAAGAGGCAGTTAACCGTAGACAAATCAACATGTTGAAATATTACATTAAATTAAACTTACACTATCACCACAGAAGAATACTATATCATAGCAGCAAGTAGGCATAGGCTACCACCACCAGAATACTACATAACTTCTAACCTTAATCTGTAACCCACATGAATACAACAACAGTAATTAACTTTAGACTAATCATCACACACATACAATACAACAGTCATTAAGCTCAGCCTAATCACCACATAAGAATACTAAAGCCTGAAAAGCCAGCAGCTCCCTCTAAGTTTTTTCAAGTCTAAACTACAATAGCCTATTCTCAAGAGTCTAAACCTAAACAGGATACCTTGGCGATGCAGTCACTGACCTCTCGCGACCAGTCGTCCACCATGGACTCCTCATCGCAAGCCTCCAGAGCCATCTCCTCCTCGTAGTCGAGCAGGTCGTCAGGGTCTGCGGGGGTGTTCGACAGGTTCAGGGTCGGTCGTGGGTCCCTCTCTGGCATGTGGGCTAGCTGGCAGACTGGACCCTGAAAAGGTACAGAGGAAACAGAAAGACTGACCCCCGTACCCCACTGCTCCTCCCCCACCTCCATGCTCTCCTGACTGTCCTGGGGAGCTGGTTCCCCGGACTGCTGCAGCTGCACCCCAACCCTGGCTTCTCCTGCAACCAAACACAAGACTGATCTTCCACAGTGCAGTCACCCCTCTGCTGTTTCTCCCTCTCCTCCAGCTCCTGGCGTATCTGCTGGATCTGAAGCAAAATGAAATCAGACATGATGAATAAAGATATGAGACACAGCGACACAAACAGTACAACACCAAGTATCTAATGATGTGAAACACAGAGCATACAACACAACAGCACAAAAAGACAGACACAGTAACCCACTAGACAGTTGGACAACCACCTGCCCCGCAAAAACAAAAGCACAACGAACAGGCACAACAGAACGAAGTTTGCAGGGAGCTAGGATCCTCTACAAAGTCTGCCTCACACGTGAAGTTCCTCAGATCTTCGTCAAACCGCACACTCACCAATAAAAACACACAGATTAAGGAACGAATATCACCAAAATATCACGACAAAAAACGATAGAAAAACGGTCAAAAGCTGAAAAAAAACTCGCAGAGCACAGTGGAAACCGCCAACCAAACGCAAGACAAAATGGCTTCTTGATTATGACGTCATCTTCGTGGAGGCTGATGGGAAGGAAAATATTGTTATCGTGAAAAAATGAAGCGCTCCGCTCCGTTTCAACGAGAGTAACCGAGATGTACCGAGACTTGCTGATTTCGATCCAAACTTGCGGAAACAACTGCCACCCAACAGTGCAAGATGCAATTGTTCGATGTGAGAAGTTCAACAAAGTAACACACACACACACACACACACAAAAGTGAAAAGTAACTTTTGTGTAGTACATAATATGACACCAGATAAGAGGAGATCTAATCCAAACTTTTAAAAGTTTCAATTACCTACATGATATTGAGCAAGCATGTTTTTTTTTAACCTGCACTAACCAGTATAACCCGTAACAGTTGTGACAAAGTACAGATACAGCAATTTAATACTAATATATGGAAATATTCCTGCAGCCAGAGGATAGCCTCCATTTGGAATAAACTAACTCCTAACATCAAACATGCACCAAATACAAACTCTTTTAAAAATCTTTATCGACAAGCATAAAACAATTACTGATATCATGTTCGACTTTAATGGTCGAAAAATAAAAACTGGACTCGCAATAGACCTGACCAATAAACGAGTACACTAGAAGGGGCATTTAAAGCCGCGAGGCTATGATGAAATAAATCATTGCCCCTGAACCTGAACCTGAACCTGGATGTTTAACAAATATGTATTGACAATGCACAACACGACACTTGCCCAGATAGCTGTTAGCAGCAGAAACGAGAAGTTGAATTAACAGCGGCGATTACTTGCTGGACAGAAATGGACTCTCTTTCTTCCTGTTCCATTCCCACACCCCTCCCCGTTTCTTTCTCTTCTTTTTTAATGATCACCTTTCTTTCACGAAACAATGAGTGTAAATTGACACTGCGACCATCCTCCTCCCTGTTCCCTCATGTCCACCTCCCCCTCAAGCGAATTGAAGTTTTGGAGTACATATCAAAACTTGGGAGGAAGAAGGGTCAAACTGACCTGAACGTGGTAGCTGGTCCTGAGGGTGAGATTTTCCCAAACGTTTCGAGCCCATGGCCCTTCTTCATAGGGAGAAAAGTAAGGAATGAAAAAGAGAAGAGAGCAGCAAACCGAGACAGACGTAAAACTAAAAAACAGTTCTCACACTGTCAAGATTTCCTCTATATCAAAACTTACATTCATGGGTAGGGAGAGAGGAAGAGAAGGTATCTACCGCGCATTCTTAAATTTCACACCTGTATTGAAAGAAGCCACAAAGTCATCTTAAAACAAAAAGAAACTGAAATAAACTAAACAAATAAGAAATGGACAACGAAAGAAGCGAACAGCTAAGAAGAAAAAGTCCCTGAGATTGTTAGAAAGGATATTGTTTTCCACATGAGAAACCATTTACGGCCACAGTGGTGGAAATCTTCTTTAACGTGCAACTAGGGTAAGGGGTTATGGGGTGTGGTGTGGAAATGCGGGGGGGGGGGGGGGGGGGGGGGGGGGGGTCTTGTGCGGCTCGCGCCGTTCTTGTCTCGATGTCAACAAATTAATTTGTAATGCTTTCAATCCGATAACGCCTTACCGTTCGGCCTGATGCAACAACGGATTTGTGGTCTCATTCTTGTGTACATGCCTTATTCGTTCAGGAAAAAAGTCAAGAAAAGAGTCAGGCACTGTGACTGAATCCAAATCATGTTAACACATACACGCGCACGAGAAGGTGGATGGATACAGTTTTGTTTTAGTGTTTCTTCCGACGACCGTTCTTGTTTTGGTAATTTCGTTTTATGGAGAGCTAAAACCCAACTGATGATATGACAGAACGAACTATTGTAGCTTTCTGTTCTGAGGTACTCTCTCTCTCTCTCTCTCTCTCTCTCTGTCTCTGTCTCTCATTTCTATCTTTCATCAGACCTGCAATCTTTTCCGTCACTATTTTGCGGCGATTCAGTGTTTCTCCCCTGATAATAAGCATCTTCAAAGAAACTGATCCAATGGATGTTCCCTGTGCAAAGCAGGTAAAGATTTCCTTTCGTGTCCCGTTTCCCATCAACATTTTACGAGTCAGGGGGGTCTCCCCAAATTATAACAATTCTGAAAGAAACCAGTCTTTCCCGTAGAAATCAGTAGGTGTACTTCGTTCAAACCAGGGAAAGATTTCCTTTCGTAGTCTTTTCCTTCATCCTCGTCCGATGCCCGTCCCGGTCCCTCTCCCTCCCTCCCTTCTGTATTAGAACTTCTTTCCGTCGAAATAGTGAAACTGATTTGCTGAAATCCCATAGATGTTTTATGTTTCCTGTTATGATCCTTGCAAATGTTAGAGTTTTTATTTTTCTGCATGTGAAAAGGCTGGGTGTGTGATAGATGGAAGCGTTTTTCTGGGAGGGGGGTAGGAAAGGAAATCTTTCCTTAAACCGGTCCGCCGTAATGTATGACTGAAAGAAACTATGTGTCATTTTGTTGGCATTTTGAAATGCATGAAAATAGCCACGAACAAGGTTTGGTACATGGTATGCTAAAACAGGAAACGAACGGAAAATATAACAGAAGGGTCTGATAAAATGTCTGTTTTATCAAGAAAGTGCCACCGCTCGCAGGTTGGTTTTAAATATGTTAAATATGATACATCAGATCTGTGAAAAAGTGAAACCGCTGAACGCAGGTTTTACAGCGAAGTAATGAAAATTGAAAGAGAAGGGGCGCTACTCTGTTGGCTGACCCATGCTCCACGTCGTCTCGTTATTTATTATTATTTTTTGTGTGTGTGTGTGTCAAAGTCTGTTTCTGCTGTTATTTTTACGAGAATACTGTTGTACGAACAGTTTGCCGAAAATGTGTGGAAAGTGGAGAGTGTTGTGTGTGTCGTTGTTTATGGTGCGTGTGTGCGCGCGCGCACACACACACACACACACACACACATACACACACCTTTAAGCATCATGTCATCGTCCGTTTACATATATGTTTTCATACGTCATTTCCTATACGTATTTATTTGTTTTTCTTTCTATGTCACAAGTTCTGAAGACGGTCTTTGACCGAAACGTTGTTGATATTTGTTCTGTTTTTCTTTTCTTTTTTTTTTTTTTAATCTTCTGAGAATTTTCAAAGACATTCATTACTTTTACAGAAGATCTGCGGTCAAAATATATGTTTTTTTGTGTACGACTTTGAGTGCCTCCTAAAGGCCTACTGACTGGTTTATTTTGAAAAAATTGTGTATATATTCTAAAAATAGACACTGAGCTTACGAATGATGTGCGACACGCCAAGGGCTCTGCAAGGGATGTGCACTCGATTTTCTGCTGAAAATGAGTAACTGTTTGCAATCGGTGCTGCTTACGGAGTGAAAAAAAAAAATCATTTAATCACATTCTTTGCACAATTTTTAGTAAAATCAGTGAAACATACTATGCATTAATGTTTCCCTATGTGTTGGTGCAAGTATCTCATTTTACCCCCAAATGACCGTCACCAATCTTTCTTGCCAGCAACGGCGATCAGCTCTGCGCGACTTATCTTTCATTTCGTGGGAGGCCGTCACATTTGACACAGAGTTAACACAGGCAGAGGATGATTGCAACCTCGACGTTTCAGTCTGTTTTTCACTCCACCTCTTGATCCCCGTTTTCCTCTGTCTGTTTTTATTCTGTGTTGTGGGCTTTCTTTCTTCATGCAGTTCACTGAACAGTTCTGTCAATCAAAACTGGATGCGTTTCAAGTTGTAACGAAAGTAGGAACTCACGGGAATATGACAAAATGGCGGAACAGTCTTGTTGGTACTCACTAACACAAAAACACGGAAGACACCGTCAACACCTTTTGAGGATTCTCAGAAGATTTTAAAGAAGAGAAGAAGAAGAAGAAGAAGAAGAAAAACAGAATAAGTATCAACAACGTTTCGGTCAAAGACCGTCTTCAGGACTTGTGACATAGAAAGAAAAACAAATAAATACGTATAGGAAATGACGTATGAAAACATATATGTAAACGGACGATGACGTGCTTAAAGGTGTGAGTGCGTGTGCGTGTGTGTGCGCGCGCGATCGCGCGCGCGCCTGCGTCATGAGGGTTCGATATGTTTCCCCAACGTACAACTTTTAGCAGAGACTACATCTCAGTACGTACACCAGGTTGGTGGACTGGCAGGTGAAATGGGATTGGACGCTGAATTTTCCTTTGGGCCAATGATGCTGTTTGATGTTGGCAATGAAAGTGCAGGTTTTTACATCCAGGTTGATTGCACGGGTAATTTCCTGTTGAAGAGTTGGAGTTTTTACAGAACTTGGTTCGTACAAGGTGGTCACGAAGGTTTTTGTCTCTCTTGTAGGCGATGAGGGGATGTTTGGGAAAGATCGATTTCAGCTTTGGATCAGATTGTAAGATTTTGAAATGGCGTAAGACGATGTAGACAAGTGTCAATGGAATACGGTCATTGTTGTCTGCATCAGGTTTGGACGTCAAGGCTTCCGACCGAGAGACGGAGTTTGCTCGAACAAGAGCCTCTTGAACAATGGTATGTGGATACACACGTGCCTCAAAAAAGGATGCCTTGTCCAGTGCCGTTGCTTCGAAGTCGTGGTTATCACTACACAGGCGTCGGAGTCGTAGGAGCAGGGAATGTTGTCTTTTGCAGGGCGTGGATGACTAGATGAATACAGTGGGTGTTGTGAGTCAGCTGAGATGGACAGTTGAATATCCAAGAATGAAACAGTGGTCTCCGAAATCACGTAGGTGAAGCAAAGAGCTGGGTGGAAATCGCAAAACACATGTTAAGAACTGTAGAAGGTCAGATTTGAACTGGATGTTGCTCCTACACAATCATCAGTGAAACATTTGAAGAGGTCAGTGTGAAAGATCTTTTCTTCTATGTATCCAACGAAAAGGCATGCATATAATGGTCCCATTTTGATGCCCATGGCCACTCGGGAGGGGGGTGGGGGGTTGAAGAAGATGAAGAAAATGGGAACAGAAAATTAAGAAAATATAAATATGAAAACTCTTCACTAGCTGCATGAGGGAACCATCGTAATCCCTCTCGAAGGCAGATCTATATAATGCTGTGGTGTTCTCACCACCAAGGGTTAAAAAAGAATCCAACAGCACCCTCGAAGCAGCCAGCGAAGAGTAGTAAATGAAACGAAAGTGTGGGGAGGAAAAAAGTTGCTGAAAAACTAAAGACATTATGCAAACAGTATAAAATGTAAAGGGACAATCCGCTGGATCCAGCGAACGAAAGGCCTAGGAGCAGGCAATACAAATAGATCTGCCTTCGAGAGGGATTATGGTGGTTCCCTCATGCAGCTAGTGAAGAGTTTTCATATTTTCTTAATTTCATGTTCCCATTTTCTTCATCTTCACCCCCCCCCCCCCCCCCCCCCTCGAGTGGCCATGGGCACCAACATGGGACCATTATATGCATGCCTTTTCGTTGGATACATAGAAGAAAAGATCTTTCACACCTTCAAAAAATTTCCTCATAAAAGTTACTCTGAGTTAGGTTTCCTTGTGGAGCAAGAGTTACCCTACTTGTTTATTGTTTGCTGTTAAAGTAATCAAAATCCGGAAATATTTTCGTTTATAAAGGCCAGGGAATTAGCGGCTTTATAAAGGAATATTTCGCCGCCAGCATTAGCAAAGAAAAGGAATATTTGGATTTTCTATTCCAACGAAGAAAATGACAGCGAAGCTGACGATGAGATTTCCCCATCGACTTCGACCGGCGTGTGTCAGTCTCAGCCTGTTGGACTCGAAATCGAAGATGAAAAAGAAAAAAACGAGGAGAGCCAGTTGTACGAATTGAGGAAAGTGCAGATTTGTAAGTTATAATGAGGTAGCGATAATGACAAAACTTTTGGTGACGGCGACGTATGCAACAGATAGAGGTACGAATTGCAATGTATGCAAAGATACAGGTACGAATTGCAATGTATGCAACAGATACAGGTACGAAGTGCAATGGGCAGTCACTGCCAGACCCTACAAATGGCAGAATGGTTTTCCAGCACCTGCATGCAGATCAAAATGATCATTTAATGCATTCCACCTGCTGATAGCCAACATATGTGTGCGTGCATATTTGTGGAGAGGAGAGGGAACACTGATTTTGAACGTCGGGATCTATCTATCAATCTATCTATATATAGTGTGCATGTGCATGTGTGTGTGTGTGTGCGCGCGCGCGCGAGAAAGAGAGAGAGAGAGAGAGAGAGATTCCACCCAGGCAACTGAAAATGAAGAAGAAAGAATAATGCATAAACATGTGCTTCTGGTAAGGTATGTTGTGTTAATTACGAGTAAATGCTGTTTTTATCATAGGATGTCATGAATTGTGAGTCCGGTATGTGTTAAACGCAAGTACAAGAGAGCTATCTTTTCACCCTGCAAGATCCCACTTCATAAGAAAAAAAAATGCTGGTCAAAGTGAAACTAGAAAATACATATAAATTCAAGCAATTGTGATTAGTGTGTCTGTGCTCAGATAACATTAAAAACGAAAGTATCAATTAAAAAAAAAAAAATCAGATTTTCCATTTTTTTCAGTGCCCTGAACAGCTATTGAATACACCAGTATATATCTGACTGGGGATAAAATTCAATTATTGAAGTGTTTGCAATGATTATTTTGATGGTTCCCCACATTTTCATAAGTTTACAGCAGAAATTAAACCTTGGTTGCTACGGAAAAAATGGTTGGAGAAAGTAGGGAAGCTTTACAGCCATTTTTCTTAAAATGGGGACCGTGTTAATGGGACACTTTGAAGGGGCACAACTTTTTCATTTTTTAACATACAGAAATTCTTTATATATTATTGGAAAGGTCTTTTTCTCCTCCTGTTGATATACATATCATTATAAGTTCAAAATTCAACTTATCTATCATTTTGTGGGAATTGCTTGCAAATGTGCGACCTCTTAACAACAAGATAGATGAACTTACAACAAAAATAAGGCTTGATGGTGATATCCGAAGAAGCAGTTTGTTGTGTTTTACAGAGACACACCTGAATGATAATCACACAGAGGAAAGGCTTAATTTGGAGGGGTATTATCTGATCGGGGCTGACAGATGCAGGGTGTTGTCAACAAAGGAATCAGGAGGGGGGGGGGGGGGGGGGGGGGGGGGGGTATGCATGTATGTGGACAAGAAGTGGGGGCTACACAGTTTCGTGTGCACAAACAGATGTGCACCAGGATCTATGAAATCACTGTGTGTCATTTCGCCTGTTTACTTGCCTTGTGAATATGGACAGATAGCTATTATTCCAGCCTGTGTGCCGGGACCCAAATTTCAAGTTAGCAGCTGACAAGATTTCCGAATGCTACCATAATGCTCTTTCTCATTCAACTGATCAGCCTGTATTCCTGTTAGGGGACTTTTATACATGTAAATTGTCAGATCATTTGCCGACACTACAGCAGTATGTCACACGTCCAACCCGCATGACCAACATTCTTGACAAGTGTTACAGTAAGATTGCAAATGCCTATAAATCTGTGTGTAGACCTCTATTGCGAAGGTCAGATCATAATGTAGTTCACTTATTACCAAAATATATACAGAAAGTCAAACAAAGCAAACCAGCTGCGAAAACTGTGAAAACTGTGGAGTGAAGAGAGTAAAGAGGTGCTCAGAGATTGATTGCTTTGATACAACAGACTGGAATGCGTTTTTTTTTACAACATGTAACTTTAGGATCCCAATGAATGACAGACACAATTACATTATACATTTCATTTTGTGAAGAAAACATTTTAAAACGAAAACAATAAAAGTCTATCCTAACAACAAGCCGTGGTTGACCATGGAACTTAAAGTGTGCTTAAACGAAAAAAAAAGCAGCATTTATTCAGGGTGGTAATGTGACTGTTCAAGCCAGAACTAAAGAATTTAGACCAAAGGTACAGCAGGGCAAGCAGAACTACACGAATAAGATTGAGCAGAAATTCTGTACTCAAAATTTACTACAGGCATGGGATGGGTTAAACACAATGATGGGGAGGAACAAAAAAAAAAAAACATGATACAATCATACTATATTAATAGGCAATTCAGAACAGTTTGTTAATCAGCTGAATGCACACTACGCTTGCTTTTAAACCACCGATTTCCACAATGAGCATGAGTCAGTGTGCGAAATTGTTCCTCCATATGCACCCATTCAGCTGACAGAGGATGAGGTTGATGCGTGCCTATCACGCATTAAACCCAACAAAACTCCTGGGCCTGATGATCTCTGTGGCAATGTTTTGAAATCCTGTATTTTCCAGTTACGTGGGATCATGACTTGTTTGTTTCAGTTCTTGTTTGATATGAGTGTAGTTCTCATGTATGGAAATGTTCTACTATTTATTCCACTCCCTAAATTGCCAAAACCTCAAGAACTTCATGATTTTAGACCTGTCACTCTCACCTCTTTACTGGCCAAATGCATGGAACATGTGATCAGTAAATATGTTCTGTCCTTAGTCTCTGATAACCTTGATCCTTTTCAGTTCACATACGTGGCCTGTAGGGGCATGGAGGATGCCACACTAACTCTGGTAAATATGGTCACAGAGCATCTCCAGCAGCAGAAGACCTATGTGAGAATCTTGTTTGTTGATTTTAGTAGTGCTTTTAACATCAAGCAAATTCACACTCTACTTAACAGACTTCTTGATCTTTCTGTAAATGTGGGGGGGGGGGGGGGGGTTTGGTTATTATTAAGTGGGTCAGAAATTTTCATGAAAATCGACCCCAGGGAATATTAATGAATGGTTGTTTGTCAGAGGAAATTGTCTTAGACATAGGTGCTTCTCAAGGATGTGTTCTGTCTCCTCTGTTATTTTCGATTTACACAAATGGAATGAAAATACAGGGTGCGCTTCTGAACCTATGTAAATATGCTGATAATATGGCTGTGTGTAAGTCTTTTGTTTAAAGAAAGCTCTATAAATGAGCAAACATACTTCAGTCACATCTTAAAACTACAGGATTGGTGCTCTTCCACCTACTTGCAACTTAATTGTGGTAAGACCAAAGAACTTTATTAAACTTTTCAACATCAGATAGTTCATTTCAACCAGTTGTGATAAATGGACAGACAATAGAAACTGTTGACCGTTTCAAATATCTTGGTATACACATTGACCATAAGCTGTCTTTTAGTCAACGTACTTACAGTATCTTCAAAAAAGCAAAATCAAAGGTTGTTTCTTGTGAGAAAATTATGTAGTTTTAATGTCAGTCAGCATGTACTAGAAACGGTATATGTAAGTTTAATACAAAGTCTACTGTCATTCAACATTACCGTCTGGTTTGGAACTCTTTCAGAGAAAGATCGAGCAAAGCTCGCCAGAATTGTCAGTCGGGCAAGTAAGGTTATAGGGAAAAGGCAATCTGCTCTCAGAGAAGTCTAGACTGTTTCTGTAATCAGGAAATCTGTGAATATTACTTCTGATCCCTCACACCTCCACTGTCACTTTGAAAAACTTCCATCAGGAAGACGCTATAGCATGCCCAGAGGAATGTCTTCAAGAAGTCTTATATCAAGTGCCATTAGCATTTTAAACTGTAAAAGCCTGCGATTGACTGCCATGACTCTTGTCTCTCATACATGAACAATTCAGTTAGCAGTATTATGCTTTTAATGCGACTATGACTGTGTGTGCGCTTGTGTGTGTGTATGCATGTGTGCGTGTTTTAGTGTTGGGCGTTGGTGCGGGCGAGTTTTTTTTTTTAATGTATTGTTTTCATAATGTAATGTTTTATGTCTTATGGATTTGATGTTTATTTCATGTGTGTATGCGTGTGTGTATGTGTGTGTGCATGCATGGGGGTGGGGGTGGGGTGGGGTGTGCGAGTGTTGATGTATATATTAATATAAATACATATACTAACAATGACTTTTATGTAACAATTTATAATGTACGGGTGCTAGGACTACCCTGTTGCCAAACCTGAAACTGGAGGGATACCCTGTGCCCAAACCTGAAATGAAAAATCCTGAGAGCCGTATGTAAACCAGAAATCCCATATAAGAAAATGTTGAAACAAAACAGCTGTGCCTAGTCAGTAATACTGCAGTGCTAACACAGGTCGGGCATAGACAAGACGCCTTGGAGGTGTGGGGGATGAGAGGACAGTATTTTTGAAGTGTGGGCCATTGGTCTTTGTAGTTATATACAGGGATAGGGGGTAGTGCCCTAATGGGTGGGGGTGGGTGGGTGGGTGGGGGGGGGGGGGGGGTAATGGAGCTGTCCCTCTTCTCCCACAAAATGTTTTCTTGTTTACAAACGTTTTTGATGCTCTCTTTTTGTAGAAGCTTAAAAAATTCAACGTTAAAGTCCTTTCACAATAATATTGTCTATCTTTGTCGATCAATTCCTTTTCTCTGTCTCTGTCTCACACACACACATAAAGAGACAGATCTAATCAGGAAGGAACAAATTAGTATTTCACATGAAAAATTCAGACAGCTGCATGCAGTGCCACAAATATGAATAGCATTTCTTTTATATCAGATTTATATGTAAGTGTTTCCCTTCAAGTGTAATACATGAATTGAATAAAACAAACTTTGAATTATGACTAGGCAAACCATAACTTTAGGAGCCCATTTCTGTTAATGGACATTGCTGCCCAAAAACAGTACAAATGTAAATCATTTGTATATCACAGACATGAATTGTACGTGTTATGTATATTAGTTGTTTCTTATAATTCGTTTGAATGTATTTAAGAAAAGAAAGTGAAAAGGAAAAAAATATCCGACCGCTTCCTTAATTTAAAAAAAAAGAAAAAAAGAGCAGCACAATTTCTTTAGATGAACTTAAGCCGAAATATGACTTCCCTTGCTAAAGTCAAAGTAAAGAAGACATACTGATACACTATCGGTATAAATTATACATACACAGAATACGCTATTCCATCGTATGATTAATTTTTCATCAATGTTCAAGTGCAACAGCATTATAATACTGACTAGAAAATATCCAAAACTATACAAAAAACATGAGCTTATTTCTCTAGGCAGTGGTATACATTTAAATAAGGAAACATTTTAACTAGTTTAAACATTTTCATAGGGTCCAGTGAATTTTAAAAAAAGCATTTGAACTGATATGTAAAAACTGCAAAAGAAAAACAGATGAATTCAGTTATTTCATAAAGTGATTTATGGAACATTCAACTTACTAACCATTGAATAGGATGGGAGTGATGTTCCATTAAAAAGTAATGAATAAAACATAAAAAATCAAATTGATTTTTTAATCCCAAAAAAATTAAGAATGTAAAACATAACCAAAAGCTCTGAAGTCCAACTTTGTAAGACCGAGTCCTATCAAGTGAAGAAAATACTGAATCAGACATTAAACATAATGCACTACGAGTCTGTAATTCATCGGTGACAGTGATTAAATGTGGGAAGCAAGTCAAAATTTCAAACTTATTTTCTTGCTTTGAACTGAGTCACTTCTGAATCAGACATTAACACATAATGCACTACGAGTCTGTAATTCATCGGTGATGGAGATTAAATGTGTGGAACAAGTCAAAATTTCAAACTTATTTTCTTACTTTAAACCAAGTCGCTTCCAAAATCTCAATATGAATAGAGAACACAGGTTTTTTTTTTAGGAAGTTAAATCAATGACATGTATGATTTTAAACATCAATATAACTATTGTTAAAGTTATTAATAGATTGATGGTACTGTGAAGGAGAGCCTGGTTGCTAATTGATTAGAGTGCTTGCCTGCTGCGCAGGAGACCTGTGATCAAGACAACTCTCAGAAGAAAATTGTTCATATGCTCTCCAGTCCATCCAGCTGAAAATGGGTACCTGGCCGTATTCAGGGTTGGGGAAGGTGAATGCAGCAAGAGAGTATTGGGCCCTGCCCTTATTATGATGACCCCAGAGTAGTGGAAACTAGTGTTCTGCTCCCTATGGCCGAAACGGCTACTTCACTACCTTTACCTTACCTTTTAGTATTATGAAGAAGTAACCTGTATTACATTAGACACTAGAATGTAACAACCTGCCAGATATAAACTATCTAATATAAATTTGTGCGTTATTTTTTTTTTTCTGACACAAACAACATGCAAATAAGTTTTTATTGACCCTGAAATTGTTTATTCCCCATGTGACCCAAGTCTTTCTAGTTAATTTAAATCAACTTGATCAGAAACCACCAGCATCTGTGTGACGTTGTACACGTTTCAGTTCATCACATAAATAATAAAATAATCATCATTCCCAAGTTCTTTTTTTTTTTTTTTTTTTTTTTTTTTTTAACAGAGTTTCATTATTGATGTTTGAAACAATAGGGTGAAAGATGTGTCAGTGCTGGAAGTGTCCAAAGTTGTGTGTAATTAAAAAAAAAAATTTTTAAGCTTCTTTTCTCTCAATTTTTAAAGTCAGATCAACAGACTGTAATTTTAGTCATTTGTTTCAATCACACATATCTCAATGCCTAACAAAAATGAACATACTTAGAAATATTGATTGTCATCTTGTGGAGATTACCCTTACAGAGTCAAAATTGCAGAAGAGTAACTCCTGAGCAAGTAATTAATATACTGATGTAGCCAACAAGGCAAGGTCTGAAGCCAAATCTTGTGCTGGAATGAACATCTCATCAAATACTAGAAACAAATGGCTTGCACTTGAGTGAATGATATGGATGTTTCGCCACCAATGTCAAGAAGTCGTTTATTGCCCATCTGTTTAATTAATTTCTCAACACACACTTTTCTTGCCCCTCATTGTATTGCAGTTGTCCATTAAACAAGAAACAACTTGATCCCAGCTAAGCTGTCTTTCGGTTAAAATATCAGTCACTGCATCATAAATTTCCTTGATGCTGTCACATTTACTTCCTTGGATCCCAGATGTTCAACTACAGCTTTCTCCAGTTCTTCATCAAAATACTGTATCATTACATGCATAATTTTGTCATTGTTTGCATTTGTGGCCTCATCAATATTTAAAAAAATGTCTGCCTGAAAGTTTAACAGTTAGTTCTTCCTTAAATGCATGTGCAATCCCATGCAATCCACGTGACATCGTGAGAGCACCAAGAGCCTTCCCATCTTTCACCAACCGCGTTCCCAGTTCAACGAGATCTGATCCAATTGAAAACGGTAATGTTCAGCTATGAACGCACACACCACAGTTTTTCAACTCGGCAGTTCGATCACCAATTCATCTCGGGTCACAGTAGTTTTAGCGGCCCCATCAAGCTTAGCAGTCTGTTGCAACGTGCCTAGGATGCGCTTGTGCTCAGTATCATTTGCATGAGCCAACAAGGCTTTTTTCCCCCACTGGAACCGCAAATTACCGTCCGGTTGCAGGGAACACAAAAGCAAAACACCGGGGCGAGTCAATTTTCCTACACCAACTTTCGAAGTATACACCATCGTTTTTTTTTTTTTTTTCCTGCAGCCACACCCACCTCCATCTGTTTTGTTACACCTTTTTCAAGGAAAGAAACGTCACTGTCCAAAGTCAGTTCTTTCATTTTTCACTTCCTTTGCTTTAAAATAGCTTGATAACAAGGGACGTTACTCTCAGCGAACAATGTACGTCTCTATTCGAGGCTCACGAAGCAGACCATTTCTCTCCACTGCCGATGCGATGTGTCTTCGGAAACAATGTTGAAAACCGGTGAAATTCTCCGAAATTATTTCCACCGTAAAATATACTTTGAACGTAATCGGAAACCGGGAAACATTCTCCCAAAATTATTTCAAAACAGGAAAATGTACTTTGAACGAAATCGGAAAACCGGAATTCCAGCACAAACCGGAAAATTAGCATCCCTAATAATGTCTTTTTGTAATGTCTTATGTACATGTGAAATGATGTGGAGCAGAAGAAAAATTTCCGATGGACAATAAAGTTGATTGAATTGAATGAAACAAACGATCAGGTAAGAGTTGGGAAGAGGGTTAGCCTTCATTTTGACGTCTTTTTCATTAAACAGGATATCAGACACGAACGTGCGCACATGCGCGCATTCACAATCGACTTCTGTTTTACCCAGATTTAAGTTTTTCTTTCTTTTCATGGGCGGCTTGTTCGGAATCATTGTTCCACCAAACGTTTCTACTGTGTTCTTTGCATTTCTTTTCTTTCTTATTTTTTTTTCTTGCTGTCCCAAATTCTGTGCCACCTCAGTGGCAATGTGCCCATGCTGCTCATTCTGACACCCTGTCCATAGCCGCAGTACAGTCGGCTCCACCTCAGCCCTGGCACCGGCAATCCACAGGGAACAGTCAGTGTTCAGTCTTCAGCAGGCAAACCTCTGGAGGAGACACTGCTGCCTAGTCACTTCAGTGGTGTTCAGTGGCACCTGTTCTGATCCAACATATGCAGGACACCACATACTAAGCCCTCTACTGTCGACAGTAACTGCTTAGTCACGGAGCCAGCGCGAGCGAGTTCTCCCTCTGGGAGGGCGCCACCACGTCCATCCAACGACAGCCCCCCATGGACTCGCCAGTACTGGTAACCCCGACGAAACCAAACCCAAGGCCACAGACATGGAGAGGATATCGAAACTGAGGTCACCATGAGAGCAGGGCGTGAAAGGCCACAGAACTTGAGACTTTTAGTTTATGCTGATTGATGAGAATGAGGATGATAAAGATGATGCTACGGATTTCCATTTTTGTCTGAGACTGCGTGACAGGGCTGTACTCTACACTTCCTTTCATAACATATCCCAGCGTCAACCAATCCCGAGAGATACAGACACCTGTAGTGTTGGTCAGGAAATTCGAGCAACACACTCAGAGACGTATTCATTAGTGGATGAAACTCAACTGTGTGGTCCCAGTCTTTCCAACTGAGCCCATAGCAAACTCAACTCTGGGTAGGAGCCAGTCGGGGCAGAAAAATCCCACATGACTCAGATGGTAACTGAACTGCGACCTCCCAGTTGGGAGTCCGCAATGCTAACCGCTTCACTATGGTGGCTGGCGTTTTTTTTTTTCATGTGCTTCTGATAGAGCAAGTTTTGGAATGGATTTCTCTGCAGCATGCAAGACATTCCTTGTCAATGATAGGCATTGACTGACACATCTGTTTATGCAGTTTGAAGAATATTTTGAAAATCGGACCACTCAGCTTATCAATAATCATAGTTTTGTATCAGTTCAAGTAGACTGATCTTCCACGCTGCAGCCACCCCTCTGCTGCTTCTCCCTCTCCTCCAGCTCCTGGTGTTATCTGCTAGATTTGAAGCAAAATGGAATTGGGCATCATGGAAATAAGATAGCAAAGCAGCGACACACATGGAGAGCACACTTTGTACCCAAGGATGTGAAACACAGGAGTTCGCAACGCGTGTCAGTGTACCCAATATCAAGGTATGCTCCTGGCCATGATGCAAGTTTAGTTTGAATGGATGGGACATAAATTGATATAGTGATGGTTTGTGTTTGGAAACAGTGAAGTGAGGTTTGTACACGTCTTTGTGTTTTATATGGAAATCACTTAGTATTCATAGTATCAACTGAGAAATCATTAAGACCAGCAAACATACATTGCTATATCACTGTACTCATTATAGAAAAATTCACAGATGCTTCAAAGTGAGTGTGAGTGAGTTCAGGGAGGAATGGAGAGTGTGTGTGTGTGTGTGTGTGTGTGTTGCAATAAAAACATAGAGGATGAAGGTCCTACTGTAAGGAAAAAAGCTCATTGTTTCACAAGTGACTAGTGCAGAATGCTTTACTGTTTGTGCTCGTTTTCAAATCAGCTGCTGCAAGAGTATGAATCCTTTTTTCTCATAAGTATGTGCGCTTTTACCAGTTCAGCATGGGACTTGCCTGATAAAATGTGTAGACTAGCTTGGAGCTTGGGTATGGGGGGTGTGCCAGCACCTGTGCTCCACTTACATATTCAGCACGAGTCAGTTTTATGCATCGACTTAAAAAATCTGTACGAGGTGTACATCCTCTCTAAGCATGGACCAAGATAATCATTTCACACAGTGAAAATATACAGGCCATTTTCTTTTTTTTTTTTCAGGCTAGCTTATATCCAGTCTACCCATTACTTTTGTGAAAAGTATCCGACACAGTTGTAGATTATTGTCCTGGTGTGGGGTACAGAGTATCCAGAAAGAAGTTGCAATCAGCAACAGGTGCTGTTGGAGAATGTTGGTGATTAAAGCAGTCACATGCATACGACGTCTCTGATGCACCGGTTTTGTGCTTGCGTGTCCTGCGAGTTATCTAGGTTTGCCCATGCATATGTAAATGTTATTTAAGAATGGGAGTATGCGATTCGATCAGTTAAATGCGTCCGTGGTATATAACCCCGACAGTCTTTGCATTTTTATGTAGAGTTGTTTCAAAATGATTTCCATCTCATGTGGATGCTGGGGTATTTCAGTACATATTTTATCCTGCCCTTCAGGAAACTCCTTGCTTGCTATTTCCTCTTTGCTCTCATTCTCTTTCACTCCATCTTTGTTGTTGTTGTAATCTTTCTTTATCTATTTACCTACCTATTTATTTCTTTTGACTTCTTTTACCATTTTCTCACCCCTTTTTTTTTCTGCCTTTGTGACCCTGTGACCCTTTCTTCTGTGTCTGATTTAGAAAATATGTAGACTTTTATCCTCTTGCTATGCATGTGTCAGCTGAACTGATGTAATCAGGTGACAAGTTACCGAGACTGTAGACACTGTCCAGAGAGCGCACTAGCCAACCATTCTACACCGTTTGCTGTCCTTGCTTTGAAATTTGGTGTGTGTTTTTGGCACCATCATGTTTTTCAACATGGCACAAAGGTGAAAGATAAAACCTAATGGGTTATGTCTCCAATGTGGTTTAAAGATATCTGCCTTGAGGACACTAGTAATCTATTTTGTTATGAATAGTTGCAGATAATGATGTTTTCCCCCATGACAAGATGCTATTTTTACATGATAACAGCTCCTGAAGAGCTGAGTGTGATAACAATAAACTCCATTGAAATCCATTTCAGTGGTACCCAAAACCTGTTGCACAGCAGACTTTTTACATTTTGAGTGGCCTCTGTTCTTTATATCATCAGGTCAAGGTACTACAAAAACCAGTTATATTGGAGATATTTGTTCACTCCCTTCTATAGCGGTAACATGGCTAGCATGTATTTTAATTAGTGCTTTGATGAGATCAGTTCAGGAAAGTGCAAGAGAGAGCCCAGGCTTTCTCTCTCCCCCCCCCCCCCCCCCCCCCCCCCCCCCCCTTTTCTTCTTTTCTTTTTTTGAATGGGGGATGGTATGCATGTTTGTATGATTAGACCTATTCCAAGGCCTAACCAGTATGGATCAGTGGGCAGGTCAGGCATCTTACAAGTCATGCACGTAAGACCCAGTTCTAACATCTTTCCTTTACCTTTATTATGCTGCTGTTCCTTTAAGTTATGATCTAGCTGTAAAATGTGTGCATATGTGCTGTAGTGTATATGGACTGGCCTACATGCTACAATGTTCCTTGATGAAACAGGAGCAGAGTGAATAGTAGAATCTTGTCCTGTTGTTGTGTCTTAGTCCTGTGCACTGTTAGAGCATAGTAGATTGCGTAGTTCTCGTTTGGCCATCAGTCATGATTGGTGAGTGCCGATCATGATTGATGTTCACCCCTGCGCCACGGTGAGGCAGAGAACTTCCGACTTCTGCAGGGGAACCATCAGTGTCACCTGAACCAAAGTCAGAGTGACACTGTGACCTGAATAAAGGTCAAGGTCACTGCAACTCGGAGTGAAGGTCTGGGTCTGATGGTAATGTAATCTAGCTACTGTCTATTTGCTTGACATGCGTCAGATTTTCTGTCACAGAAAAAGGTGAGGGCGACATTTTGACCAGAATGAAGGTCATGGTCACAGAGGCCAAAAATAAAGGTCCAGGTCTGATGATCCATCTGACTTAGCCATTCCTCTGTCTACTTTTCACCTCCATCAGGTCTTATGGTGATCAGCTTACCTTTATTATTTATTTATCACTAGAAGATTGAATGGCTAGGTGAAATAGTGACCGAGAATAAAGGTCTGGGTCTCATAGTTACTTTACAGTAGTAGTCTGTATTATGATAATGTTCAACATGTTTCCCAAGTTTACCTTTATCATAGTCACCATGCCAAGGTCATGCTGATATTGATAACCAGAGAAAAAGTCTGAATCTAATCTCTCTAATTAACATTCCTGTTGCTAAAAATATTTCAGAATATCTTCCAGATCATAAAGACCAGCATGAAGGTGATGGTAACAATGTGACCCAAAATAAAGGTTTGGGATATCTATCAGTCTTATTGATTAACAGTGTAAAATCAGTCTTTATCTGTCAGCAAAATTAAAGTATGACACTCAGAATAAGGTCTGATAGTATCTAAGCTGATCTTATCTATGAGAACAAAAACTTTAGACTTATTAATATCCAAGAATACTACATAATATATATTTTAGACTTATTACTATCCAAGAATACTAAGAGGCAGTTAAACTTAGACAAATCAGCATGTCAAAATATTACATTAAATCAAGCTTAGACTATCACCACAAGATGAATACCAATATATCATAGCAGCAAGTAGCCACTGGCTACCACCACCAGAATAGTACACAACATCTTACCTTAGTCTATAATCCACAAGAATACTACATCAGTAATTAACCTTAAGAGTAATCATCACACACATACATTGCAATAGTCCTTAATCTCAGCCTAATCACCACACAAGAATACTAAAGTCTGAAAGGCCAGGAGCTCCCTCAAAGTGTTTTCAAGACTAAACTACAATGGCCTATGCTCAAGAGTCTAAACCTAAACAGGAAACCTTGGCGATACAGTCGCTGACCTCTCGCGACCAGTCGTCGACCATGGGCTCGTCGTCACAAACCTCCAGGGCCATCTCCTCCTCGTAGTCCAGCAGGTTGTCGGGATCTGCGGTGGTGGCCGACAGGTCCACGGTCGGTCGTGGATCGGTATCTAGCACATGGCCTAGCGGGCAGACTGGACCCTGAAAAGGAACAGAGGAAACAGGAAGACTGACCTGGGTACCCCACTGCTCCTCCACCACCCATGCTCTCCTGGGCCAGCTCCCCTGACTGCTGTAGCTGCTCCCCAACCCAGGCCGCCTCCTGCAACCAACCACAAGACTGATCTTCCACACTGCAGTCATCCCACTGCTGCTTCTCCCTCTCCTCCAGCTCCTGGCGTATCTGCTGGATCTGAAGCAAAATGGAATCAGACATGATGAAAATAAGACAAGAGACACAGTGACACAAACGGTACAACACCAAGTATCTAATGATGTGAAACACAGAGTATACAACACAACAGCACAAAAAGACAGACACAGTAACCCACCAAACAGTGGACAACCACCTGCCCCAAAAAAAAAAAAGCACAACGAACAGGCACAACAGAACGAAGTTTGCAGGGAGTTTGGATCCTCTACAAAGTCTGCCTCACACGTGAAATTCCACAGACCTTCGTCAAACTGCACACACACCAATAAAACGCACAGATTAAGGAACGAATATCACCAAAATCTCACGACAAGAACGATAGAAAAACGGTCAAAGGCTGAAAAAAACTCGCAGACCACAGTGGAAACTGCCAACCAAATGCAAGACAAAATGGCTTCTTGATTATGACGTCATCTTCGTGGGGGCTGATGGGAAGGAAATTATTGTGGTCTTGAAAAAATGAAGATCTCCGTTTCACGAGAGTAACCGAGATCTGCCGAGACTTGATGATTTCGATCCAAACTTGCTGAAGCAACTGCCTCCCAACAGTGCAAGATGCAATTGTTCGATGTGAGAAGTTGAACAAAGTAACACGCACAAAAAAGTGAAAAGTAACTTTGATGTAACACATAATAATTATGACACGGAATGTATGGCAAATATATATTGACAATGCTCTACACAACACTTTCCCAAATTGCAATTAGCAGCAGAAACGAGTTGAATGAACAGTGGTGATTTCTTGCTGAATAGAAATGGACTTTTTTTTTTCTTTCTGTTCTACTCCCTCCCTCCTTCCCGTTTCTTTCTCTCTTTTTTTATGATCAGACGTGTCTGATCATGACACCTTTCTCTCATGAAACAGTGAGTGTGACCATCCTCTTCCCTGTTCCCTCACCTCCACCTCTACCCATAAGCGAATTGAAGTTTTGGAGGACACGATAGGGAGAGAGGAAGATGAGGTATCTTTCGTGCATTCTTACAATTTATGGCTCTGTCAAAAGAAGCCACAAAGTCATCTTAAACAAAACGAACTGAAATAAACTAAACAAATAAAAAATGGACCACGAAAGAAGCGAACAGCTAAGAAGAAAAATCCATGAGATTGTTAGAAAGGATACAGTTTTCCAAAAGAGGAACCATTAATGGCCACAGTGGTGGAAATCCTCTTTAGGGCGCGGTAACCGACTAGGGTAAGGGGCTGTGGGGTGTGGTGTGGGGATGAGGGAGGAGGGCGAGCGGGTAGGTTTGGGAGGAGGGGAGTGGGTGGGTGAGGCAGGTCTGGTGCAGCTCGCGCCGTTCTTGACAAGATGAAGTCACGATGTCAACAAATTAGTTTCTAGCGCTTTCAGTCCGATGACGTCTTACCGTTCGGCCTGATGCTGCGACGGATTTGTGGTCTCATCCGTGTGTACATGTCCAATTCATTCAGAAAGAAATTCAAGAAAACAGTCTGGCACTGTGACTGAATCCAGATCATGTTAACACGCGCACACGCACGAGAAGGTGGGTGGATACAGTTTTGTTATAGTGTTTCTTCCGACGACCGTTATTGTTGGGTAATTTCGTTAATGGAGAGCTAAAACTCAACTGATGATATGACAGCACGAACAATTGTAGCTTTCTGTTCTGAGGTAGTCTCTCTCTCTCTCTCTCTCTCTCTCTCTCTCTCTGTCCGTCTGTCTGTCTGTCTGTCTGTCTCTCTCTCTCTCTCTCCATCATTTCTATTTTTCATTAGACCTGCAACCTTTTCTGTCACCATTTTGCGGCGATTCAGTGTTTCTCTCCTGATCATAAGCATCCTCAAAGAAACTAATCCGTCCTCAACAGAAGCTAGTGGATGTTCTCTGTGCAAAGCGGGTAAAGATTTCCTTTCGTATCCCTCCCGTTTCACGTCACCATTTTTCGACGAGTTGGGGTTCCCTCCAAATTACAAAAATTATCACAGAAACTAGTCTTTCCCACAGTAATTCAATAGGTGTGCTTTGTTCAAACCAGGGAAAGATTTCCTTTCGTAGTCTTTTCCTTCATCCTCCGCCAATGCCCGTCTCGGCCCCTCTCTCTTCCTCCCTCTTGTATTAGAGCTTCTTTCCGTGAAAATAGTGAAGCTGATTTGCTGAAATCCATAGATGTTTTATGTTTCCTTGTCATGATCCTTGCAAATGTTAGAGTTTTCTTATTTTCGGCATCCGAAAAGGCTGGGTGTGTGATAGATGGAAGCATTTTTCTGGGAGGGGTAGGAAAGGAAACCTGTCCTTAACCGGTCCGCCGTAATGTATGACGGAAGGAAACTATGTGTCATTTTGTTGGTATTTTGAAATGCATGAAAATAGCCAGAAACAAGGTTTGGTACATGGTATGCTAAAACAGGAAATTATTTGAAAATAAACAGAGGGGTCTGATAAACTGTTTGTTTAAACAAGAAAGTGCCACAGCGTGCAGGTTGGTTTTAAATACGATACTTCAGATCTGTGGAAGAGTAAAACCGCTGAGCGCAGGGATTACAGTGAAATAATGAAAATTGAAAGAGAAGGGGCGCTACTCTGTTGGCTGACCCATGCTCCAGGTCGTCTCGTCATTTAAGTTTTTGTCAAAGTCTGTTGCTGCTGTTAATCTTACGAGAATACTGTTGTACGAGCAGTTGGCCGATGATGAGAGGAAAGTTGAGAGTGATGTGTGTGGCGCTGTTTATGGTGGTTTTGACGGTTTCTTCCGTGTTTTGTGTTAGTGATTACCAACGAGTCTGTTCCGCAATTTTGATATATTCCCTCCCGTGAGTACCTACTTTCGTTACAACAAGAAACACATCCAGTTTTGATTGACACAGAATTGTTCAGTGAACTGCATAAAGAAAGTCCACCAAACAGAAGAAAACGGGGATCAAGAGGTGGAATGAAAAAGATTTAAACGACGAGGTTGCAATCATCCTCTGCCTGTGTTAACTTTGTCAAATGTGCGATCTCTGGACAACAAGATAGATGAACTTAAACAAAAATAAGGGTTGATGGTGATTTCTGAAGAAGCAGTTTGTTGTGTTTTACAGAGACACATCTGAATGATAATCACACAGACGAAAGGCTTAACTTGGAGGGGTATTGTCTGATCAGGGTAGACAGAGACAGGGTGTTGTCAACAAAGGAATCGGGGGGGGGGGGGGGGGGGGGGGGGGGGGGGGGGGGGGATGTATGTGGACAATAAGTGGGCTATACAGTTTCGTGTGCATCAACAGGTGTGCACCAGGGACTATGAAGTTTTCTGTATGTCATTTCGCCGTTTTACTTGTCTCGTGAATTTGGACAGATGACTTATTATTCTAGCATATGTGCCAGGACCAAATTTCAAGTTAGCAGCTGACAAGATTTCCAAATGCTACCATAATGGTCTTTCACGTTCGACTGATCAGCCTGTATTCCTGTTAGGGGACTTCAATACGTGTAAATTGTCAGATCATTTGCCGACACTACAGCAGTATGTCACAGATCCAACCTGCATGACCAACATTCTTGACAAGTGTTACGATAACATTGAAAATGCCTATAAATCTGTGTGTAGACCTCCATTGTGAAGGTCAGATCATGATGTTGTTCATATATTACCAAAATTTGTACAGAAAGTCAATCAAAGCAAACCAGTTACGAAAACTGTGAAAACTGTGGAGTGAAGAGAGTAAAGAGGTGCTTTGATACAACGGACTGGGAAGTGTTTTTTGCAACATATAAGAATCCTAATGAACTGACAGACACAATTAACCATACGTTTATTTTGTGAAGATAACATTGTTAAAACGAAAACAATAAAAGTCTATCCTAACAACAAGCCATGGTTGACCATGGAACTTAAAGTGTGCTTAAATGAGAAAAAGGCAGCATTTATCCAGGGTGATAATGTGACTGTTCAAGCCAAAACTAAAGAATTTAGATCAAAGGTACGGTGGGCCAAGCAGAACTACAAGAATAAGATTGAGCAGAAATTCTGCACTCAAAATTTAAGACGGGCATGGGATGGGTTAAAACACAATGATGGGGAGGGACAAGAAACAAGATGCAGAGCATATAAAATGTACTCCCAGTTTATCCTGAATACGCGTGATGTATTCCATAAAGAGTAAAAGCCATCTTGGGCTGGTGTAACCGTTAGTAATGGCTATTCTGGTAAACATCGGCCATCGTCTGTGACCTATAATGAACATACTTACAAATTTTCAGAAAGATTGGCGAAGAACTTTTTGAGATTTTCCATCAAGAGAAAAACATTATGGGCCGTTAGTAACGGCTATAATGGTAAACTTTCACATCGGGCATCTCTGTGACCCATAATGAGCATACCTACAAATTTTCAGAAAGATTGGACACTTACTTTCTGAGATATTCCATAGAAAACAAAAACCATTATGGGTCGTTATAGCCATTAGTAATGGCCGTAATGGTAAATTAAACATTGGGCATGATCCGTGACCCATAATGAACATACCAACAAATTTTCAGAAAGATCGGCCAAGTACTTTCTGAGACATTCCATAAAAAAAGAAAACTATTACGGGGTGTTACAGCCGTCAGTAACAGCTACAATGGTAAACCAAAACATAGGGCATCATCCATCGCCCATAATGGACATGCCTACAAATTTTCAGAAAGTTCGTCCAAGTACTTTCTGAGACACTCCATAAAGAAGAAAAACCATTATGAGCCCATATAGCCATTAGTAACGGCTATAACAGGGTAAACTAAAACATCGGCCATCATCCGTGACCCAGAATTAACATACCTGCTAATTTTCACAAAGATTGGCCTAGTACTTTATGAGATATTCCATAAACAAGAAAAAACCATGACAGGCCTTTAAAGCTGTTAGTAATGGTTATAAAAGTAAACTAAAACATCGCACATTATTCATGACCCATAATGAACATACCTACAAATTTTCAGAAAGATCGGCCAGGTGCTTTCTGAGATATTCGATAATGAAGAAAACCCGTTACAGGCCGTTAGTAACGGCAATAATGAGGTAAACTAAAACAGCAGGCATCATCAGTGACGCATAATGAACATACCTGGTCATTTTGACAAAGATCGGCCAAGTTCTTTCTGAGATATTCCATAAAGAAGAAAAAACCGTTACAGCCGTTAGTAATGGCTACAACGGTAAACTAAAGCATCGGGCTTTATTCGTGACCCATAATGCAGATACCTGCTAATTTTCAGAAAGATTGGCCAAGTACTTTCTGAGATATTCCATAATGAAGAAAAAAACCGTTACAATCAATAGTAACGGCTATAACGAGGTAAACTAAAACATATCAGCCCTTTAAAAGATTAGCCAAGTACTTTCCGAGATATTGCATAAGAAGAAAACCTGTTACAGCCGTTAGTAATGGCTATAGCGGTAAACTAAAACATTGGGCATCATCCATGGCCCATAACGAACATACCTACAAATCTTCAGAAAGATTGGGCCAGTAGTTTTGTCTGAAACGAGTGGAACACGTTTTGACCATGGACACACAGACAGACACACAGACAGCATTTCTTCGTTCCCATTCTAAAGTACTCCGTGTTCTATAAGAACTGGGAGTACAAAAACATGAAACAATAATAGGCAACTGACAACAGTTAGTTGATCAGCTGAATGCACACTATGCTCGTTTTGATACCACCGATTTCTACAGCGAGTGCGATTCAGTGTGCGAAATTGTTCCTCCATATGCACCCATTCAGCTGACAGAGGATGAGGTTGGTGCATGCCTATCACGCATTAAACCCAACAAAGTTCCTGGGCCTGATGGTCTGTGTGGCAATGTTTTGAAATCCTGTGCTTTCCAGTTTTATTGGGTCATGACTTGTTTGTTAAGTTCTTGCTTGATATGTGTGTAGTTCCTCTTGTATGGAAATGTTCTACCATTATTCCACTCCCTAAATTGCCAAAACCTCAAGAACTTAATGATTTTAGACCTGTCGCTCTCACCTCTTTACTGGCCAAGTGCATGGAATGTATGATCGGTAAACATACTCTGTCCTTAGTCTCTGATCACCTTGATCCTTTTCAGTTCGCATACTGGGCCCGTAGGGGCACGGAGGATGCCACACTATGGTAAATATGGCCGCAGAGCATCTTCAGCAGCAGAAGACCTATGTAAGAATCTTGTTAGTAGATTTAAGTAGTGCTTTTAACACCATGCAAATTCACTCTCTACTTAACAGACTTCTTGAGCTTTCTGTAAAAGGTGGGGGGGGGGGGGAGTGTTATTAAGTGGGTCAGAAATTTTCTTGAAAACTGACCCCAGGGAGTAGAACATTAGAAAGTGATCATGGATAGCTGGCACAGTCAGTCAAAAAGGATCAGGCAGACTAACATCATTATAACTTGAAATGATGACAAAGCATGCTTATTTGCTTTGTTGTGTGTCGCATGAAAATTGTGGGTAGTGTTTTCCAATTCTGAAAAGAATACAGTTTTCTGTGTTTGGCTTGCAAACCTTTATTTATTTATTTATTCATTTATTTTTTGTGATTATGCATGTGATTATCTGAAGTGCTTTCCAACACCAGAAAGTGCTGAACAATATGAATTGAGTATACACTAGAAATTAAGTATACATACGCTCAAACATTTGCTCCAAAACTCTTTAGCTTGTGTGCCTGATATATGTGCATGCACACAAATGCATGCATAAGTTCATGGAATGACAAAAGACGTTTTTAAGCATTTCTGCCATCAGTCCAATTCATTTTGAATAATTATTTTTCTCTTTTTATGTTGTTGTAATTTTTTTGAAAGCAGAAATCCGAGTCAGTGTAGTAAGGAGTCAAAGTCAAAACCTTCATGTGGAAAAGAAGCTGGCCTGTCCACCAGTTTGAGAATATTTTGAAATGTGCTTTGCTGAGATTAAGCCATTCAGACCAACTGGGCTCGTACCCGAGTTGAGGTAGCCTGACATCTTTTCAGGTTGCCCTGGCCTCTTGCACAGAAAATACCACATGGCGGACTGCAAAAATTGGAGTGCACAAAGTGAAAACCAAAGCTAGTCCCACATCATTTATTGCAGTTTTTGGCGATAGAAGATGGTATTTGAAAGCTCACCAGTCTGTGTGTTCAGTTCATCCGGCAAGTGAATATGTGCTTTGTTGTGCATGCCAAAGTCTACATACAATAGACAGCATCTCTACTGCTCATGAACATTTTCAGATCACCACATTGGCGAGTGGAACTATGTATGCCCTGAACTCATCCACACAGTTTGTTGGCACTGTTGGCAAGTGGTTGAACTGAAACCTCAACCATGCAATGGCACTGAAAGCTTCTGTATTGCCCCAGATGCCAGAGAACTTGCACACAGGAGAATGTATCACATTGCTGTGAGCCAAGGCCATTATCCTGATACCCAGGTGTGATGGGCTTAATTTGACTGAGGTGTGTCAGTGGGTCCTTCTTTGTGTAACTGGTGATGATGTCAACAATCAGTTTGAAAGTCCCAGTGCTGCCAGAGTTTTTAGTGGGAATGGTGGCCATCAGATTTGTGAAAGAGTGGAGGGTGTAAAATTGAGACAGACCATGATGTTTGATCACACACCAATCAACAAGAAATAAAATGATGTTTCATGCTGGATGATTATCACACAGTGTGCTCTGTTACAGTTTATACTGCCGCAACACTCAGACTGGAAACCCATAGCATTTATCTACACCTGTTGTAGCCTGCTTGCCACTCACAATTAAACATGCTCTTATAGTGTGTTGCGACTTACAATGTTACATGATGTTAAACATAAACATTTACAGCAGGTTCCATGAAAATGTTGTTCAGAGATGCCCCACCTAATGTGATTTTTGAATTTCTGAAAGAGCTACGTTTTTCATCTGATGTAGGTTTTTACAGAAGGATTTAAAAGAAATTCCAGTGGTCTTTACAAAATGTGTTTTAACGAGTTGTATGTGTGTGTGTGTGTGTGTGTGTGTATACATTTTTTTTTTCGGTCCTGTTCCACCTAGGTGAAAGCCCTGATATGGCCCTTTGCAGTCAGCTGGGCTATAAACAAGATGCTTTCTTTCTCCCTCTCTCTTCATGTCACTTAAGTGTGTTTCGTGATTTTTACCTCACGCTAAGCTCTGGTGTGCGTCCACCTACTGTGAACGAGTCGCATGAACTGGTTTGTTCTTGGACTGGTGGGAATTTTGCAGTTGCACAGGTTTCCATTCCTCTGAAATTGACTGCCAAAGACAAATGGGAATTTGGGTGAAGCATGATGTGGTAGGAGAGAGCTGGAGTGAGGGTGGGGGGAAAGAGAGGAAAAGGTGGGTTGGAGGAGATGAGGGGAGAGGGAGGAGAATATAGAGGGGTTGGAGGTGGGCTGGGGTGGGGGGGAACATGGTGAGAGGAAAGAGAAAGGAGAGATGATACTGAAGTTGCAGTGAAGAAGTGATATTCAAGTTTTCAGTTGGAAGCTCTATACATGTAGAAAAAGAAAAAGAAACACTGACAGACTGAAGAACCTGCTTCTCATCATTTAATTGCTACTGCTGCTGCTTTTGCTGTGTGTGTGTGTATGTGTGTGTGAACATGAGAATATGATTAGAAGAGGAGATGGATTTTGTTATAATACTGAATTTGAGGATTGTTGTTGTCTGTGGAAATGAGGGAGGTGACTACACCAAAACTTTGTTGGTCTTAACTCGCTGATGTTTCATTTTACTCTCTTAGATATGTGAGAGTTTGTCATTTTCCTTTATTTCTTTCTGTGTGAATTTCTGTTGTCATTGTATCCAAACTTTGTCAGAGATGTCTAACCCTGTAGGCCCTGTCTTAACAGGAACGGAATGAATGCACACTGCCTGTAAGAAGCCCGATTTGTTGTTTTCTCTATAAAGATAAATCAGAAATGTCTGTGTAGATAGCACTTTTTCTGAGATAGTTTGTAACATATTTGCACATGAAGGGGGTATGGAGTGAGTGTTGTACCGTGTGTATGCCTGCTCTGTACACCGGTGTCAGTGTACGAATATATCAAGGTATGCTCCTGGCCATGATGCAAGTTTAGTTTGAATGGATGGGGCATAAATTGGTATAGTGATGGTTTGTATGTGTTTGGAAACAGTGAAGTGAGGTTTGTACACATCTTCGTGTTTTATATGGAAATCACTCAGTATTCATAGTATTTGTATCAATAGAGAAATCATTAAAATCAGCAAACATACATCGCTGTATCATTATGGTCATTATGGAAAAATGCACAGATGCTTCGAAGTGAGTGCGAGTTAGTTGGGGAGGAATGTGGGGGATGCGGTGTGAAAAAATAGAGGAGGAGGTCCTACTGTAAGGAAAAAAAAAAAAAAGCTCATTCTTTAACAAGCGACTAGCCAAGAATGCTTTACTGTTTGTGCATGTTTTTCAAATTAGCTGCTGCAAGAGTGTGAATCCTTTTTCTCAGAAGTATGTGTACTTTCACCGGTTCAACATGGGACTGGCCTGATAAAATGTGTAGACTAGCTTGAAGCTCCGTTTATGGAGGGTGCGCGAGTACCTGTGCTCCCCTTGCATGTTCAGCTCAGTTCTATGCATTGACTTAAAAATCTGTACGAGGTGTACATCCCCTCTAAGCATGGGCCAAGATGATCATTTCACACACTGAAAATATACCGGCTATTTTCTTTTTTTTTTTTTTTCAGACTAGCTTATAGTATAGTCAGTCAGGTGGGGTACAGAGTATCCAGAAAGAAGTTACAATCAGCAACAGGTGCTGTTGGAGAATGTTAGTGATGAAAGCAGTCACATGCATATAATGACTCTGATGCGTCTGTTTTGCGCGTGCAAGTCCTGTGTGAGTACGTAGGTTTGCACATGCATATGCAAATGTTATTTAAGAATGGGAGTATGCAATTCGATCGATTGAATGTGTCAGTGGTATATAACCATGACAGTCTTTGCATTTTTAAGTGGAGTCGTTTCAAAATGATTTCCATCTCATGTGGATGCTGGGGTATTTCAGTACATATTGTACCTTGCCCTTCAGGAAACTCCTTGCTTGCTGTTTCCTCTTTGCTCTCATTCTCTTTCACTCCATCTTTTTTTGTTGTTGTAATCTTTCTTTATCTATTTACCAATTTATTTCTTTTTTTTTTTTTTTTTTTTTTTAATTTTTTGCCCCTTTTTCTGCCTTTGTGATACTTTCTTCTGTCTTTGTTTTTAGAAAATATGTAGACTTTTCTCCTCTTGCTATGCATGTGTCAGCTGAACTGATGTAATCAGGTGACAAGTTACTGAGACTGTAGACACTGTCCAGAGAGCGCACGCAACCATCACACCGTTTGCTGTCCTTGCTTTGAAATTTGGTGTGTGTTTGGCACTGTCATGTTTTTCAACATGGCACAAAGGTGATGGATAAAATCTAATGGGTTATGTCCCCAGTGTAGTTTAAAGATACTGCCTTGAGAACATTAGTAGTTAAGCTATTTTGTTACAGATAGTTGCAGATAATGAGGTTTCCCCCATGACAAGATACTATTTTTACATGATAACAGCCCCTGAATTATATACAGAACCTCTACTGCTCATGACCATTTTCAGATCACCCCGTTGGTGAGTGGAACTATGTATGCCCTGAACGCATCCACACAATTTGTTGGCACTGTTGGCAAGTGGTTGAACTGAAACCTCAACCATGCAATGGCATTGAAAGCGTTCATATGACCCAGATGCCAGGGAACTTGCACACAGGAGAATGTATCACATTGCTGTGAGCCAAGGACATTATTCAGATACCCATGTGTGATGGGCTTAATTTGACCGAGTTGTGTCAGTGGGTCCTTTTCATTTGTGTAGCTGATGATGACGTGAACAATCAGTTTGAAAGTCCCAATGCTGCCACAGTTTTGATGGGATTTCAACATGGCACAAAGGTGATAGATAAAACCTAATGGGTTATGTCTCCAGTGTAGTTTAAAGATACCGCCTTGAGGATGTTAGTAATTAAGCTATTTTGTTACGAATAGTTGCAGATAATGAGGGTTCCCCCCCCCATGACAAGATACTATTTTTACATGATGACAGCCCCTGAAGAGCCGTGTGTGATAATAATAAACTCCCATTGAAATTCTTTTCAGTGGCACCCAAAACCTGTTGCACAGCAGACAATTTTTTTTTTTTTTTTTTTTTAATCGGCCTCTGTTCTTTATATCATCAGGTCAAGGTACTATAAAAGCCAGTTATATTAGAAATGTTTTTTTCACTCCTTTCAATTGCGGTAACATGGCTGGCATGTATTTTACTAGTGCTTTGATGAGATCAGTTTAGGAAAGTGCGTGAGAGGGCCCAGGCTCCCCCCCCCCCCACCTTTTTCTTTTTTTTGAATGGGGGATGGTGTGTAGGTTTTATGATTAGACCGATTCCAAGGCCTAACCGGTATGGGTCAGTGTGTAGGTCAGGCATCTTACAAGTCTTGCACACGGCACCCAGTTCCAACGTCTTTCCCTTACCTTTATTATGCTGCAGTTCATTTATTAAGTTATGATCAAGCTGTAAAATGTGTGCTTATGTGCTGTAGTGTATATGGACTGGCCTACATGCTACGAAGCTACTTGATGAAACGGGAACAGAGTGAATAGTAGAATCTTGTTCAGTTGTTGTGTTTTAGTCCTATGGACTTTCAGAGCATAGTAGATTGCGTAGTTCTCATTTGGCCATCAGTCATGATTGGCGAGTGCTGATCATGACTGATGTTCACCCCTGCGCCACGGTGAGGCAGAGAACTTCCGACTTCTGCAGGGGAACCATCAGTGTCACCTGAATCAAAGTCAGAGTGACACTGTGACCTGAATAAAGGTCAAGGTCACTGCGACTCAGAGTGAAGGTCTGGGTCTGATGGAAATGTAATGTATCTACTCTCTATTTGTTTGAAATGTGTGAAATTGCCTGTCACTGGAAAGAAGGTGAGGGTGACATTGTGACCAGAATGAAGGTCGTGGTCACAGAGGCCGAGAATAAAGGTCTAGGTCTGATGATTCATTTGACCTGGCTATTCCTGTGTCTACTTTTCACCTCTGTTTTTTATTATTTATTTATCACTACAAGATTGAATGGCAAGGTGAAATAGTGACCGAGAATAAAGGTCTGGGTCTCATAGTTACTTTACATTAGTAGTCTGTATTACGATAATGTTCAACATGTTTCCCAATTTTATCTTTTCATAGTCACCATGGCAAAGGTCATGCTGATATTGATAACTAAGGTAAAAGTCTAAGGTAAATCTAATCTCGCTGATGAACATTCCTGTTGCTAAAAATATTTTAGAATATCTGTCAGGTTATAATGACAAGATAACCCATGTGAAAGGTCTGAATGTGATAAATCTATTCTTCATAATTCTTATCAGTAAACAGTTTTGAGTTTATCAGATTTATCATCACCAGTATAAAGGTCATGGTAACAATGTGACCCAAAATAAAGGTTTGGGTTATCTATCAGTCTTCTCAATTAACAGTGTAAAAATGATCTTATCTATCAGCAAAATGAAAGTTAGTGTGACACTCAGAATAAGGTCAGTGTCCGATAGTACCTTACCTGATCTTATCTATGAGAACAAAAAATATATTAGACTTATTACCATCCAAGAATACTACATAATATATATTTTTAGACTTACTACTATCCAAGAATACTATATAAAGAGGCAGTTAACCTTAGACAAATCAACATGTCGAAATATTACATTAAATTAAGCTTAGACTATCACCACAGAAGAATACTACATCATAGCAGCAAGTAGCCATAGGGTACCACCACCAGAATACTACATAACATGATCTAACCTTCGTCTATAAATAAACAGGAATACTACAACAGTAATTAACCTTAGAGTAATCATCACACACATACATTACAGTAGTCATTAACCTCAGCCTAATCACCACACAAGAATACTAAAGCCTGAAGGCAGGAGCTCCCTCAAAGTCTTTTCAAGTCTTAGCTACAATAGCCTATGCTCAAGAGTCTAAACCTAAACAGGAAACCTTGGCAATGCAGTCGCTGACCTCTCGCGACCAGTCGTCGACCATGGGCTCCTCATCGCAAGCCTCCAGAGCCATCTCCTCCTCGTAGTCGAGCAGGTCGTCAGGGTCTGCAGGGGTGTCTGACTGGTCCGGGGTCAGTCGTAGGTCCCTCTCTGGCCCGGGGGCTAGCTGGCAGACTGGACCCTGAAAAGGAAGAGAGGAAAAGAAAAAAACTGACCTGGGTACCCCACTGCTCCTCCCCCACCTCCATGCTCTCCTGACTGTCCTGGGCTGGCTCCGCGGACTGCTGCAGCTGCTCCCCAACCCTGGCCTCCTCCTGCAACCAAACACAAGACTGATCTTCCACACTGCAGTCAGCCCTCTGTTGCTTTCTCCCTCTCCTCCAGCTCCTGGCGTATCTGCTGGATCTGAAGCAAAATGGAATCAGACATGATGATGAAAAGAAGATGAGACACAGCGACACAAACAGTACAACACCAAGTATCTAATGATGTGAAACACAGAGAATACAACACAACAGCACAAAAAGACAGACACAGTAACCCACTAAACAGCTGGACAAACACTGCCCCAAAAAAAAAAAAGCACAACGAACAGGCACAACAGAACGAAGTTTGCAGGGAGCTAGGATCCTCTACAAAGTCTGCCTCACACGTGAAATTCACAGACCTTCGTCAAACTGCACACACACACCATAAAACGCACAGATTAAGGAACGAATATCACCAAATCTCACGACAAAAACCGGTTGAAAAAAGTCAAAAGCTGAAAAAACTCGCAGACCACAGTGGAAACCGCCAACCAAAATGCAAGGCAAAATGGCTTCTTCATTATGACGTCATCTTCGTGGGGGCTGATGGGAAGGAGAATACTGTGGTCGTGAAAAAATGGTCTCCGTTTCAACGAGAGTAACCGAGATCTACCGAGACTTGCTGATTTCGATCCAGACTTGCTGAAACAACTGCCTCCCAACAGTGCAAGATGCAGTTCTTCGATGTGAGAAGTTGAACAAAGTAACACACACACACAAGTGAAAAGTAACTTTTATGTAATACATAATATGACACCAGATAAGAGGAGATCTAATCCAAACTTTTAAAAGTTTCAATAACCTAGATGATATTGAACAAGCATGTTTTTGTTGTTGTTGTTGTTTTAATTTTTTTTTTAACCCACACTAACCAATATAACCCGTAAAAGTTGTTACAAATTACAAATACAGCAATTTAATACTAATATAAGGAAAGCTGCGAGGCTGTGATGAAATAAATAATTGTCCCTAAACCTGAACCTGGATGTTTAATAAACGTATTGACAATGCACAACACGACACTTTCTGAGATAGCTATTAGCAGCAGAAACGAGAAGTTGAATGAACAGCGGCGATTTCTTGCTGGACAGAAAAAAATGGACTCTTTTTCTTTCTTCTCGTGCATTCTTACATTTCATGGCTCTGTCAAAAGAAGCCACAGTGTCATCTTAAAAGAAAACAAACTGAAAAAAATAAAACAAAAACGAAAAAAAAAAAAAAAAAAAAAGGACCACGAACGAAGCGAACAGCTAAGAAGAGAAATCCATGAGATTGTCAGAAAGGATATAGTTTTTCAAAAGAGAAAACCATTTATGGCCTCATTGGTGGAAATCCTCTTTAACGTGTGGTAACGCGCACGAGAAGGTGGGTGGATACA
>JADBJO010000533.1:0-33502 GCA_016801955.1 Conus betulinus | reverse complement strand
CTTTTTTTTCTGGGAGCTCGTTCCAAGGATTCACCACTCTATAGCGAAATAGTGCTGGCGCAGTGAACTATCACAAAACCTTTTCCTAAGCTTCAGATTATGTCCACGAGTCTGCTTAACACATTTACATCATAAGAGGACTCTTCGCATTGTATAGCCCATGAGTGAACTTGTAGGTTTCAATCATTTCACCCCTGTCCTCTCCTGTACTGCATGCTGGGGATCTTCATTCTGGCAAGTCGCTCTTCATAGGGACAGTCAACCAGACCAGGAACCATCTTTGTTGCTCGCCTGAGAACACCCTCAATGAGGTCTTTATCTTTCTGATAACGTGAAGACCACACACTGTTGCAAACTCCAATTGAGGGCGTATCAGTGCAATGAAGAGACTGTTGCATGGTCTCAATGTCGAGGAACTGGTATGAGGGCCTGACTGGTCCTAAAATTCTGTTGGCTTTGTTGACTTGCATCTCGACATGCCGGCTAAATTTGAGTTCCAGATCAACTAATACACCTAGATCTTTCTCTCCCTCTGAGGACTCCAGTATCACTCTCTTTTTGCTATTATATGGTTTCATGCTATACTCTGCCATGGGGTTACTACGTCCGAGTGTAAAACCTTGCATTTTGTCGCATTGAACCGCAGCTGCCAACATTCTGCCTAGTTGACGAGGTTATCTGAATCCTGTTGAATCCTGTCCCTCTTGTTTTGTTCCTCTACTGTGTCAAACACTTTTGTATCATCAGCATACATCTGACAGATGCCGTTCACCACGTCTGGCATGTCATTGATGAATACCACAAACAGCACTGTCCTGACCTAGTCTTTTCCTTCATCCTCCGCTGATGCCCATGCCGGCCCCGCTGTCTCCCTTCCTCCTGTATTATAGCTTCTTTCCATCAAAATAGTGAAACTGATTTGCTGAAATCCATAGATGTTTTATGTTTCCTTGTCATGATCCTTGCAAATGTTAGTGTTTTCTATTTTCTTACACCCGAAAAGGCTGGGTGTGTGAAAGAAGGAAGCGTTTTTCTAGGAAGGAGTAGGAAAGGAAATCTTGCCTTAAACCGGTCCGCCGTGATGTATGACGGAACGAAACTATTGTGTCATTTTGTTGGTATTTTGAAAAGCGTGAAAAATAGCCACGAACAAGGTTTGGTACATGGTATGCCAAAAGAGGAAATTAACGGAAAATAAACAGAATAAAACAGAGGGGTCTGATAAACTGTTTGTTTAATCAAAAAAGTGTCACAGCGTGCAGGTTGGTTTTAAATATGATACACAAGATCTGTGGAAAAATAAAACGGCTGAGCGCAGGGGGTGTAGCGAAATAATGAAAATTGAAAGAGAAGGGGCGCAACTCTGTTGGCTGACCCATGCTGCAGGTCGTCTCGTCATTTAACTTTTTGTCAAAGTCTGTTGCTGCTGTTATTTTTACGAGAATAGTGTTGTACGAGCAGTTGGCCGAAGATGAGAGGAAAGTGGAGAGTGATGTTTGTGGCGCTGTTTATGGTGGTTTTGACGGTTTCTTCCGTGTTTTGTGTTAGTGAATACGAACAAGACTGTTCCGCCATTTTGTCATATTCCCGTGAGTACCTACTTTCGTTACAACCTGAAACACAACCAGTTTTCATTGACACAGAATTGTTCAGTGAACTGCATGAAGAAAGAAAGTTCACCACACAGAATTAAAACAGGAGAAGACGGGGATCAAGAGGTGGAGTGAAAAACAGACTTAAACGATGAGGTTGCAATTATCCTCAGCCAGTGTTAACTTTGTCAAATGTGCGATCTCTTGACAACAACAAGATAGATGAACTTGCAACAAAAACAAGATTTGATGGTGAATTCCGAAGAAGCAGTTTGTTGTGTTTTCCAGAGATACATCTGAATGATAATCACACAGAGGAAAGGCTCAATTTGGAGGGGTATTATCTGATCAGGGCAGACAGAGACAGGGTGTTGTCAACAAAAGAACCAGGAGGGGGGGGGGGGGGGGGGGGGGGGGGGGGGGGGGGGGGGGGGTGGGGGGGGGGGGTATGCATGTATGTGGACAAAAAGTGGGCTACACAGTTTCATGTACATCAACAAATATGCACCAGGGTCTATGAAATTCTCTGTGTGTCATTTCGCCGTTTTACTTGCCTCGTGAATTTGGACAAATAACTATTATTTCTAGCATATGTCACAGTATGTGCCAGGACCAAATTTCAAGTTAGCAGCTGACAAGATTTCCGAATGCTACCATAATGCTCTTTCTCGCTCAGCTGATCAGCCTGTAATCCTGTTAGGGGACTTTTATACGTGCAAATTGTCAGATCATTTGCCGACATTACAGCAGTATGTCAGGTCCAACTCACATGACCAACATTCTTGGCAAGTGTTACGGTAACATTGAAAATGCTTATAAATCTGTGTGTAGACCTCCATTTGCGAAGGTCAGATCATGATGTTCATTTATTACCAAAATATATACAGAAAGTCAAACAAAGCGAACCATTTATGAAAACTGTGAAAATGTGGACTGAAGAGAGTAAAAACGTTCTCAGAGATTACTTTGATGCAAATGACTGGAATGTGTGTTTTTGCAACATATAAGGATCTGAATGAACTGACAGACAGAATTAATCATCATACATTTAATTTTGTGAAAATAAGATTGTTAAAACGAAAACAATAAAAGTCTATCCCAACAACAAGCTATGGTTGAGCATGGAACTTAAGTGTGCTTAAATGAGTAAAAGGCAGCATTTATCCAGGGTGAGAATGTGACTGTTCAAGCCGAAACTAAAGAATTTAGATCAAAGGTGCAGCAGGCCAAGCAGAACTACGAGAATAAGATTGAGCAGAAATTCTGTACTCAAAAATTTAAGACAGGCATGGGATGGGTTAAACACTGTGATGGGGAGGAACAAGAAAAAACATGATAAAGTAATAGGCAATTCACAACAGTTTGTTAACTCAGCTGAATGAACACACTATGCTCGGTTTGATACCACTGATTTCCACAGTGAGCGTGAGTCAGTGTGCGAAATTGTTCCTCCATATGCACCCATTCAGCTGACAGAGGATGAGGTTGGTGCATGCCCATCACATATTAAACCCAACAAAACTCCTGGGCCTGATGGTCTGTGTGGCAATGTTTTGAAATCCTGTGCTTTCCAGTTATGTTGGGTCATGACTTGTTTGTTTAAGTTCTTGCTTGATATGAGTGTAGTTCCTCATGTATGGAAATGTTCTACTATTATTCCACTCCTAAATTGCCAAAACTTTAAGAACTTAATGATTTTAGACCTGTTGCTCTCACCTCTTTACTGGCCAAGTGCATGGAATGTATGATCAGTAAACATATGCTGTCCTTAGTCTCTGATCACCTTGATCCTTTTCAGTTTGCATACCGGGCCCGTAGGGGCACGGAGGATGCCACACTAACTCTGGTAATTATGGCCGCAGAGCATCTCCAGCAACAGAAGACCTATGTAAGAATCTTGTTAGTAGATTTTAGTAGTGCCTTTTTAACACCATGCAAATTCACACTCTACTTAACAGACTTCTTGATCTTTCTGTAAATGGGGGTGTGTTATTAAGTGGGTCAGAATTTTTCTGAAAACCGACCCAAAGGAGTAGAGCATTAGAAAGTGATCATAGATTGCTGGCACAGTCAGTCAAAAAGGATCAGGCAGATTAACAGCATTACAACTTAAAATGATGATAAAGCATGCTTATTTGCTTGTTGTGTGTCATGTGAAAATTGTGGACAGTGTTTTCCAATTCTATGAAGTTTTCTGTGTTTGGCTTTCAAACCTTTATTTATTTTTTGTGTGATAATGGATGGGATTATCTGAAGTGCTTTCCAACACAGAAAGTGTTGAACAATAGGAATTGAGTATACACTAGGAATTGAGTATACACTCAAACATTTGCTCCTAAACCCTAATAGGAATTGAGTATACACTAGGAAATGAGTATACACTCAACATTTGCTGCTAAACCCTAATAGGTATTGAGTAAACACTAGGAATTGAGTATACACTCAAAACATTTTCTCCTAAACCCTTTAGCTTGTCTCCCTCTGCTATTCCCACTTGTTTGCTCTCTCCATCCTCCCCTGGTTCTCCCTCTGGCATTCCCCCTCCCCCCCCTTCCACCTCTGACCCTGCCCCCCTTGTCTTAGCACCCCTCATTAGCCTCCTCCATGCTGTCAGGCACATCAACAAGCACACGCTGCCCACAGATCCTTTCTCACTCACACATATATATGAGCATACACACAAATGCACACACAAGTTCATGCAATGACAAAGACGTTTTTAAGCATTTCTGCCGTCAATCCATTTTGAATAATATTTTTCTTTTTTTTTATATTGTAATTTTTTTGAAAGCAGGATCTGAGTCAGTGTAGTCAAACGAGTCAAAGTCAAAAACTTCACGTGGAATAGCAGCTGGCCTGTCCACCAGTTTGAGAATATTTTGAAATGTGCTTTGCTGAGATTAAGCCATTCAGACCAACTGGGCTCATACCTGAGTTGAGGTAGCCTGACGTCTTTTCAGGTTGCCTGGCCACTTGCTCAGAAAATACCACATGGCGGGTTTGCAAAAATTGGAGTGCACAAAGCAAAACCAAAGCTAGTCCCACATCATTTATTGCAGTTTTGGGTGATGAAAGATGGTATTTGAAGCTCATCATCAGTCGTTGTGTGTGTTCAGTTCATCCGGCAAGTGAATGTGTTGTGTTGTGCATGCTACAGTCTGTATACAATATACAGAACCCCTACTGCTCATGAACATTTTCAGATCACCCCGTTGGTGAGTGGAACTAGGCCCTGAACCCACCCAACACAATTTGTTGGCACTGTTGGCAAGTAGTTGAACCGAAACCTTAACCATGTGATGGCGTTGAAAGCGTTCGTATTGACCCAGATGCCAGAGAACTTGCACACAGGAGAATGTATCACATTGCTGTGAGCCAAGGACATTATTCAGATACCCATGTGTGATGGACTTAATTGGCCGAGTTGTTGTGTGAGTGGGTCCTTTTCATTTGTGTAGCTGGTGATGACGAGAACGATCAGTTTGAAAGTCCCAGTGCTGCCAGAGCTTTGGTGGGAAACGGTGGCCGTCAGGTTTTTGAAAGAGTGGAGGGTGTAAAATAGTGAGAGAGAGAGCATGATGTTCAATAAAACACCAATCAACAAGCAAGAAGACAACGTTTCATGCTAGATGGTTATCACACAGTGTGCTCCATGTAGCATCCTTCGTCTGTAATTCTTGTACAGTTTTATACTGCCACAACACTTAAGACTGGAAATTCTTAGCATTTATGTATACCTGCCGCAACCTGCTTGCCACTCACAATGAAACATGCTCTTACAGAGTGTTGCGACTTACAATGTTACATGTTAAACATAAACGTTTTACAGCAGGCTCCATGAAAACATTGTTCAGTGTTGCCCACCTAATGCGATTTTCGAATTTCTGAAAGAGAGCTATATTTTTCATCTGATGTACATTTTTACAGAAGAAGAATTTTAAAAGAAATTCCAGTGGTCTTTTACAAAATGTGTTTGAATGAGCCATGTGTGTGTGTGTATATATACATTTTTTTTTTTCGTTTGGTTCTGTTCCACCTAGATGAAAGTCCTGATATGGTCCTTTGCAGTCAGCTGGGCTATAAACAAGATTCTTTCTTTCTCTCTCTTCATGTCACTTAAGCATGTTTGTTCCTCACGGCAAGCTCTTGTGTGCACCCAGGTACCGTGGATGAGTCACATGAACTGGTTTGTTCTTAGATTTTGCAGTTGCACACATTTCTATTCCTCTGAAAGCATGATGTGGTAGGAGAGAGCTGGATTGAGGGTGGAGAGAAGAGAGTGGACAAGGAGGGTTGGAGGAGATGAGGGGAGAGGGAGGAGAATGTAGAGGGGGTGGAGGGGGGGGGGGGGGGGGGGGGGGGGAGGGGGAGGGGGATGAACATGGTGAGAGGAAGGAGAAAGAAGAGAGGAGGGATTGTATTGAAGTTGCAGTGAAGAAGTGATCTTCAAGGTTTCAGTTGGAAGCTCTGTACATGTAAAAAAAAAACAAACAAACAAAAACAAAACATAAAAAAAACCAAAACAAAAACCTGACAGACTAAAGAACCTGCTTCTCATCATTTAATTTGCTGCTGCTGCTGCTGCTGGTGTGTGTTGTGTGTGTGTGTGTGTGTGTGTGTGTGTGTGTGCATGCGTGTGCGTTAATATGAGAATGTAATAGAAGTTGAGATAGATTTTGTTATAATACTGAATTTGAGGATTGTCATTGTCGTCTGTGGAAATTAGGGAGGGTGATTATACCAAAACTTTGTTGGTCTTAACTCGCTGATGTTTGTTTTACTGTCTTACATATGTGAGAGTTTGTCAGTTTCCTTTATTTCTTTCTGCGTGAATTTCTGTTATTTCTTTCCGTGTGAATTTCTGTTGGCATTGTATCCAAACTTGTAAGAGATGACCAACCTCTGTAGGTCCTGTCTTAACATGAACTAAATGCACACTGCCTGTAAGGAGCCTGATCTGTTGTTTTCTCTGTAAAGATAAATCAGAAATGTCTGTGTAGATAGCACTTTTTCTGAGATAGTTTGTAACATATTTACATGTGATGGGGGTATGGAGTGAGTGTTGGTACAGTGTGTATGCCTGCTGTGTACACGGGTGTCAGTGTACTCAATATCAAGGTATGCTCCCGGCCATGATGGAAGTTTAGTTTAAATGGATGGGGCATGAATTGGTATAGTGATGGTTTGTACGTGTTTGGAAATAGTGAAGTGAGGTCTGTGCATGTCTTTGTGTTTAATATGGAAATCACTCAGTATTCGTAGTATTTGTATCAATAGAGAAATAATTAAAATCGGCAAACATACATCGCTGTATCAATATGCTCATTTTAGAAAAATGCACAGATGCAAAGTGAGTGCGAGTTAGTAGTGGGGAGGTTAGTTTGGGGGGGTGTTCAGCATGGGACTGGCCTGATAAAATGTGTAGACTAACTTGGACCTTGGGATATGGAGGGTGCGCAAGTACCTGTGCTCCCCTTGCATGTTCAACTCAATTTGATGCATTGATTTAAAAATCTGTATGACTCAGAGGTGTACATCCCCTCTAAGCACGGGCCAAGATGATCATTTCACACACTGAAAGTATACATGCTATTTTCTTTTTTTTTTTTTTCAGGCTAGCTTGTAGCCAGTCTGCCCATGACTTTTGTGAAAAGTGTCCCACACAGTTGTAGATTATTGTCCTGGGGTATTACGATTAGCAACAGGTGCTGTTGGAGAATATTAGTGATGAAAGCAGTCACATGCATATAATGACTCCGATGCACCGGTTTTGTGTCCTGTGAGTTATGTAGATTTGCCCATGCATATGTAAATGTTATTTAAGAGTGGGAGTATGCAATTCGATCGATTAAATGTGTCAGTGGTATATGACCCTGACAGTCTTTACATTTTTATGTGGAGTTGTTTCAAAAAGATTTCCATCTCATGTGGATGCTGGGGTATTTCAGTGCACATTGTACCTTGCCCTTCAGGAAACTCCATGCTTGCCATTTCCTCTTTGTTCTCATTCTCTTCACTCCATCTTTTTGTTGTTGTTGTTGTTGTAATGTTTCTTTATCTATTTACCTACCTGTTTATTTCTTTTTTTGTCTTTTTTTCAATTTTTCGCCCTTTTTTCTGCCTTTGTGATCCTTTCTTCTGTGTTTGTTTTAGAAAATATGTAGACTTTTCTCCTCTTACTGTGCATGTGTCAGCTGAACTGATGTAATCAGGTGACAAGTTACTGAGACTGTAGACACTGTCCAGAGAGTGCACTAGCCAACCATTCCACACTGTTTGCTGTCCTCACTTTGAATTTGGTGTGTGTTTGGCACCATCATGTTTTTCAGCATGGCACAAAGGTGATAGATAAAACTAATGAGCTATGTCTCCAGTGTAGTTTAAAGATACTGCATTGAGAACGTTAGTAGTTAAGCTATTTTGTTATGAATATTTGCAGATAATGAGGTTTTTTCCCCCCATGACAAGATACTATTTTTACATGATGACAGCCCCTGAAGAGCCGTGTGTGATAATAATAAACTCCCATTGAAATTCTTTTCAGTGGCACCCAAAACCTGTTGCACAGGAGACAATTTTTTTTTTTTTTTAGTCGCCTCTGTTCTTTTTATTATCAGGTCAAGGTACTACAAAAGCCAGTTATATTGGAAATATTGTTCACTCCCTTCAATAGCGGTAACATGACTGGCATGTATTTTAATTAGTGCTTTGATAAGATCAGTTTCGGAAAGTGCATGAGAGAGCCCAGGCTCCCCCCCCCCCCCCCCCCCTTTTCTTTTTGAATGGTTGATGGTACGTATGTTTGTATGATTAGACCAATTCCAAGGCCTAACCAGTATGGATCAGTGCGCAGGTCAGGCGTCTTACAAGTTTTGCACGCGAGACCCAGTTGTAATGTCTTTCCTTTACCTTTTATATTTCTGCTGTTCCTTTATCAAGTTACGATCTAGCTGTAAAATGTGTGCATGTGTGCTGTACTGTATATGGACTGGTCTACATGCTACGACGCTCCATGATGAAACGGGAACAGAGGGAATAGTAGAATCTTGTTCAGTTGTTGTGTTTTAGTCCTGTGTGCACCTTTAGAGTATAGTAGATTGCGTAGTTCTCGTTTGGCCATCAGTCATGATTGGCGAGTGCCGATCATGATTGATGTTCACCCCTGCGCCACGGTGAGGCAGAGAACTTCCGACTTCTGCAGGGGAACCATCAGTGTCACCTGAGTCAAAGTCAAAGTGACACTGTGACCTGAATAAAGGTCGAGGTCACTGCGACTCAGAGTGAAGGTCTGGGTCTGATGGTAATGTAATCTAGCTACTCTCTATTTGTTTGACATGTGTCAGATTTCCGGTCACTGGAAAGGTCAGGGTGACATTGTGACCAGAATGAAGGTCATGGTCACAGAGGCTGAGAATAAAGGTCTAGGTCTGATGATTCATCAGACCTGACTATTCCTGTGTCTACTTTTCACCTCTGTCAGGTCTTATGGTGATCAGCTTACCTTTATTATTGATTTATCACTACAAGATTGAATGGCAAGGTGAAATAGTGACCGAGAATAAAGGTCTGGGTCTCATAGTTACTTTACATTAACAGTCTGTATTATGATAATGTTCAACATGTTTCCCAAGTTTATCTTTATCATAGTCACCATGGCAAAGGTCATGCTGATATTGATAACTAAGGTAAAAGTCTGAATCTAATCTCTATGATTAGCATTCCTGTTGCTAAAAATAATTTAGAATATCTGCCAGATTATAATGACAAAATAACGCATGGGAAAGGTCTGAATGTGATAAATCTATTCTTCATAATTACTATCAGTAAACAGTTGTGAGTTTTATCAGATATATATATCATCACCAGCATAAAGGTCATGGTAACAATGTGACCCAAAATAAAGGTTTGGGTTATCTATCAGTATCAGTCTTCTTATTAACAGAGTAAAATTGATCTTTATCTATCAGCAAAATGAAAGTTAGTGTGACGCTCAGAATAAGGTCTGTGTCCGATAGTACCTTAGCTGATCTTATTTATGAGAATAAAAATCTTAGACTTATTACTATCCAAGAATACTACACGATATATATTTTAGACTTATTGCTATCCAAGAATACTATATAAAGAGGCAGTTAACCTTAGATAAATCAACATGTTGAAATATTACATTAAATTAAACTTACACTATCACCACAGAAGAATACTATATCATAGCAGCAAGTAGCCATAGGATACCACCACCAGAATACTACATAACATCTAACCTTAGTCTGTAACCCACATGAATACTACGACAGTAATAAACCTTGAGAGTAATCTGCTAATCATCACACATACAATACAATAGTCATTAAGCTCAGCCTAATCACCACACAAGAATACTAAAGCCTGAAAAGCCAGGAGCTCCCTCAAAGTGTTTTCAAGACTAAAACAATAGCCTAAGCTCAAGAGTCTAAACCTAAACAGGATACCTTGGTGATGCAGTCGCTGACCTCTCGCGACCAGTCGTCCACCATGGACTCCTCATCGCAAGCCTCCAGAGCCATCTCCTCCTCGTAGTCGAGCAGGTCGTCGGGGTCTGCAGGGGGGTGTCCGACTGTCCAGGGTTGGTCGTGGGTCCCTCTCTGGCATGTGGACTAGCTGGCAGACTGGACCCTGAAAAGGTACAGAGGAAACAGAAAGACTGACCTCCGTACCCCACTGCTCCTCCCCCACCTCCATGCTCTCCTGACTGTCATGGGGAGCTGGTTCCCCGGACTGCTGCAGCTGCACCCCAGCCCTGGCCTTCTCCTGCAACCAAACACAAGACTGAACTTCCACAGTGCAGTCACCCCTCTGCTGCTTCTCCCTCTCCTCCAGCTCCTGGCGTATCTGCTGGATCTGAAGCAAAATGGAATCAGACATGATGAAAATTAAGATTAGACACAGCGACACAAACAGTACGACACCAAGTATCTAATGATGTGAAACACAGAGCATACAACAGCACAAAAAGACAGACACAGTAACCCACTAAACAGCTGGACAACCACCTGCCCCCCAAAAAACAAAAGCACAACGAACAGGCACAACAGAACGAAGTTTGCAGGGAGCTAGGATCCTCTACAAAGTCTGCCTCACACGTGAAGTTCCTCAGACCTTCGTCAGACTGCACACACACCAATAAAACACACAGATTAAGGAACGAATATCACCAAAATCTCACGACAAAAACGATAGAAAAAACGGTCAAAAGCTGAAAAAACTCGCAGAGCACACACTGGAAACCGCCAACCAAACGCAAGGCAAAATGGCTTCTTGATTATGACGTCATCTTCGTGGAGGCTGATGGGAAGGAAAAAATATTGTGATCGTGAAAAAATGAAGGTCTCCGTTTCAACGAGAGTAACCGAGATCTACCGAGACTTGCTGATTTCCATCCAAACTTGCTGAAACAACTGCCACCCCAACAGTGCAAGATGCAATTGTTCGATGTGAGAAGTTCAACAAAGTAACACACACACACACACGCGCCGTTCTTGTCATCCAACAAATTAATTTGTAATGCTTTCAATCCGATAACGCCTTACCGTTCGGCCTGATGCAACGACGGATTTGTGGTCTCATTCTTGTGTACATGCCTTATTCGTTCAGAAAAAAAAATCAAGAAAAGAGTCAGGCACTGTGACTGAATCCAAATCATGTTAACACATACACGCGCACGAGAAGGTGGATGGATACAGTTTTTTGTTTTAGTGTTTCTTCCGACGACCGTTCTTGTTTTGGTAATTTCGTTTTATGGAGAGTTAAAACCCAACTGATGATATGACAGAACGAACTATTGTAGCTTTCTGTTCTGAGGTACTCTCTCTCTCTCTCTCTCTCTCTCTCTCTCTCTCTCTCATTTCTATCTTTCATCAGACCTGCAATCTTTTCCGTCACTATTTTGCGGCGATTCAGTGTTTCTCCCCTGATAATAAGCATCTTCAAAGAAACTGATCCAATGGGATGTTCCCTGTGCAAAGCAGGTAAAGATTTCCTTTCGTATCCCGTTTCCCGTCAACATTTTACGACGAGGGGGGGGGGGGGGGGGGGGGGGGGGGGGGGGGGTCTCCCCAAATTATAACAATTCTGACAGAAACCAGTCTTTCCCATAGAAAGTCAGTAGGTGTACTTTGTTCAGACCAGGGAAAGATTTCCTTTCGTAGTCTTTTCCTTCATCCTTCTCCGATGCCCGTCCCGGTCCCTCTCCCTCCCTCCCTTCTGTATTAGAACTTCTTTCCGTCGAAATATTGAAGCTGATTTGCTGAAATCCATAGACGTTTTATGTTTGCTTGTCATGATCCTTGCAAATGTTAGAGTTTTTATTTTCTGCATGTGAAAAGGCTGGGTGTGTGATAGATGGAAGCGTTTTTTCTGGGAGGGGGTAGGAAAGGAAATCTTTCCTTAAACCGGTCCGCCGTAATGTATGACTGAAAGAAACTGTGTCATTTTGTTGGTATTTTGAAATGCATGAAAATAGCCAGGAAAAGGTTTGGTACATGGTATGCTAAAACAGGAAACGAACGGAGAATGAACAGAAGGGTCTGATAAACTGTTTGTTTAATCAAGAAAGTGCCACCGCTCGCAGGTTGCTTTTAAATATGATACATCAGATGTGTGGAAAAAATAAAACCGCTGATCACAGGTTTTACAGCGAAGTAATGAAAATTGAAAGAGAAGGGGCGCTACTCTGTTGGCTGACCCATGCTCCACGTCGTCTCGTCATTTATTTATTTATTTTTTTTGTCAAAGTCTGTTGCTGCGGTTATTTTTACGAGAATACTGTTGTACGAGCAGTTTGCCGAAAATGTGTGGGAAAGTGGAGAGTGTTGTGTGTCTCGTTGTTTATGGTGTGTAAGCGCTTGCGCTTGCGCGCGCGCGCGCGCGCACACACACACACACACACACACACACACACACACACACACACACCTTTATTAAGCATGTCATCGTCCGTTTACATATATGTTTTCATACGTCATTTTCTATACGTATTTGTTTGTTTTTCTTTCTATGTCACAAGTCCTGAAGACGGTCTTTGACCGAAACGTTGTTGATATTTGTTCTGTTTTTTCTTTTTCTTCATCTTTTTTTTTTTTTAAAAAAAAATCTTCTGAGAATCCTCAAAGACATTCATTACTTTTACAGAAGATCTGCGGTCAAATATATGATTTTTGTGTACGACTTTGAATGCCTCCTAAAGGCCTTCTGATTGGTTTATTTTGAAAAAATTGTGTATATATTCTAAAAATAGACACACTGAGCTTATGAATGATGTGCGACACGCCAAGGGCTCTGCAAGGGATGTGCACTCGATTATCTGCTGAAAATGAGGAACTGTTCGCGATCGGTGCTGCTTACGGAGGTGAAAAAAAATTCATTTAATCACATTTCTTTGCTTAATTTTAGGTAAAATCAGTGAAAACATAATATGCTTTAATGGTTTCCCTATGTGTTGGTGCAACTATCTTTTTTATCCCAAAATGACCGTCACCAAACTTTCTTGCCAGCAGCGGCGATCAGCCCTGCGCGACTTATCTTTCATTTCGTGGGAGGCCGTCACATTTGACAAAGTTAACACAGGCAGAGGATGATTGCAACCTCGTCGTTTCAGTCCGTTTTTCACTCCACCTCTTGATCCCCGTTTTCTTCTGTTTTTATTCTGTGTTGTGGGCTTTCTTTCTTCATGCAGTTCACTGAACAGTTCTGTGTCAATCAAAACTGGATGTGTTTCAGGTTGTAACGAAAGTAAGAACTCACGGGAATATGACAAAATGGCGGAACAGTCTTGTTGGTACTCACTAACACAAAACACGGAAGACACCGTCAAAACCTCTTGAGGATTCTCAGAAGATTAAAGAAGAAGAAGAAGAAGAGCAGAAGAAAAAAACAAACAAATATCAACAACGTTTCGATCAAAGACCGTCTTCAGGACTTATGACATAGAAAGAAAAACAAATACATACGTATAGGAAATGAGTATGAAAACACATATATGTAAACGGACGATGACGTGCTTAAAGGTGTGTGTGTGTGTGTGTGTGTGTGTGTGTGTGTGTGTGTGTGTGCGCGCGATCGCGCGCGCGCCTGCGTCATGAGGGTTCGATATGTTTCCCCAACGTACAACTTTTAGCAGAGACCACATCTCAGTACGTACACCAGGTTGGTGGACTGGCAGGTGAAATGGGATTGGACGCTGACTTTTCCTTTTGGGCCAATGATGCTGTTGATGTTCGCAATGAAAGTGCAGGTTTTACATCCAGGTTGATTGCACGGGTAATTTCCTGTTGAAGAGTTGGAGTTTTTACAGAACTTGATTCGTACAAGGTGGTCACGAAGGTTTTTGTCTCTCTTGTAGGCGATGAGGGGAGGTTTGGGGAAGATCAATTTCAGCTTTGGATCAGATTGTAGGATTTTGAAATGGCGTAAGACGATGTAGACAAGTGTCAATGGAATACGGTCATAGTTGTCTGCATCAGGTTTTTGGACGTCAAGGCTTCTGACCGGTAGACGTAGTTTGCTCGAACAAGACCCTCTTGCACAATGGTATGTGGATACCCACGTGCCTCGAAAAGGGATGCCTTGTCCAGTGCCTTTGCTTCGAAGTCGTGGTTACCACTACCCAGGCGTCGGAGTCGTAGGAACAGGGAGAAGGGAATGTTGTCTTTTGCAGGGCGTGGATGACTAGATGAATACAATAGGTATGAATGAAAATCTGTAGGTTTGTAGAAAACAGTAGTTGACAGGTGTTGTGAGTCAGCTGAGATGGACAGTTGAATGTCCAAGAATGAAACAGTGGTCTCCGAAATCTCGTAGGTGAAGCAAAGAGCTGGGTGGAAATCGGAAACAAATGTTAAGAACTGTAGGTCAGACTTTGAACTGGATGTGGCTCCTACACAATCATCAGTGAAACATTTGAAGAGGTCAGGAAATTTTCCTTGGAAGGTGTGAAAGATCTTTTCTTCTATGTATCCAACGAAAAGGCATGCATATAATGGTCCCATTTTGATGCCCATGGCCACTCGGGAGGGGGGGTGGGGGTGGGGTGGGGGGTTGAAGATGAAGAAAATGGGAAGAGAAAATTAAGAAAATATATTTTAAATATGAAAACTCTTCACTAGCTGCATGAAGGAACAATCGTAATCCCTCTCGAAGGCAGATCTATAATGCTGTGGTGTTCTCACCACCAAGGGTAAAAAAAAAAAAGAATCCAACAGCACCCTCGAAGCAGCCAACGAAGGGTAGTAAATGAAACGAAACGAAAGTGTGGGGAGGAAAAAAGTTGCTGAAAAACTAAAGACATTATGCAAACAGTATAAAATGTAAGGGACAATCCGCTGGACCCAGCGAACGAAAGGCCTAGGAGCAGGCAATACAAATAGGTCTGCCTTCGAGAGGGATTACGATGGTTCCCACATGCAGCTAGTGAAGAGTTTTCATATTCATATTTTCTTAATTTCATGTCCCCATTTTCTTCATCTTAAATCCACCCCCCCTCTTCCCGAGTGGCCATGGGCAAAATGGGACCATTATATGCAGGCCTTTTCGTTGGATACATAGAAGAAAAGATCTTTCACACCTTGATCTTTCACACCTTCCAAGGAAAATTTCCTGACCCCCCCCCCCCCCCCCCCCCGTTAAGTTCAATTCTTTGCCAAGTCTTTGCCAAGTCATTATAGTGGTGACGGAGGGGTTGTTGGCCTGCGTTTGTTTTCTCCCCACTATTAGATTGTTCGTCGTTGTATTTGTCTGACTTTATTCAGGTTTAAAAGGCTGTGCCAGTGTTGAATAAAAGTCACTCTGAGTTAGGTTTCCTTGTGGGAGCAAGAGTTACCCAACTTGTTTGTTGTTTGCTGTTAATCAAAATCAGGAAATATTTTCGTTTATAAAGGCCAGGGAATTAGTGGCCTTATAAAGGAATATTTCGCTACCAGCATTAGCAAAGAAAAGGAATATTTGGATTTCTATTCCAACGAAGAAACTGACAGAGAAGCTGACGATGAGATTTCCCCATCGACTTCGACCGGCGTGTGTCGGTCTCAGCCTGTTGGTTTCGAAATCGAAGATGAAGAAGAGAACGAGGAGCCAGTTGTACGAATTGAGGAAAGTGCAGATTTGTAAGTTATAATGCGGTCGCGATAATGCCAAAACTTTGGTGACAGCGACGTATGCAACAGATAGAGGTACGAAGTGCATCGTATGCAACAGATAGAGGTAAGAAGTGCATTGGGCAGTCACTACCAGATCTACAAATGGCAGAACAGTTTTCCAGTACATGCATGCAGATCAAAATGATCATTTAATGCATTCCACCAGCTGATAGCCAACATATGTGTGCGTGCATGTTTGTGGAGAGGAGAGGGAGCACTGGTTTTGAACGTCGGGATACATATATCTATCAATCTATATAGTGTGTGCATGTGTGTGTGAAGAAAAACGCTGAGTGCCAGTTTCTTCGTTGGAATAAGAAAAAAAAAAAAAAGGTCAAAATGAAACTAGAAAATACATATAAATTCAATCAATTGTGATTAGTGTATCAGTGCTAAGATAACATTAAAAACGAAAGTATCAATTAAATAAAAAAAAAAAATCAGATTTTTCATTTTTCAGTGTCCTGAACAGCCATTGAATACACCAGTATATATCTGACTGGGGATAAAAATTCAATTATTAAAGTGTTTGCAATGATTATATTGATGGTTCCCCACATTTTCATAAGTTCATAGCAGAATTAAACCTTGGTTGCTACGGAAAAAAATGTTGGAGAAAGTAGGGAAACTTAAAGCCATTTTCTTAAAATGGGAACCGTGTTTATGGCACACTTTGAAGGGTCACAACTTTTTCATTTTTTAACATACAGAAATTCTTTATATATTATTAGAAAGGCATTTTTCTCCTCTTTCTGTTGATATACATAACATTATTTATAAGTTCAAAATTCAACTTATCATTTTGTGGGAGTTGTTCACAAATGTGCGACCTCTTGACAACAGGATAGATGAATTTACAACAAAAATAAGGTTTGATGATGATATCCGAAGAAAGCAGTTTGTTTGTGTTTTATAGACACACCTGAACGATAATCACACAGAGGAAAGGCTTAATTTGGAGGGGTATGATCTGATTGGGGCTGACAGAGGCAGGGTGTTGTCAACAAAAAGAATCAGGAGTGGGGGTGGGGGGTGGGGGGGTATGTGGACCAGAAGTGGGCTACACAGTTTCATGTGCATAAACAGATGTGCACCAGGGACTATGAAATTCTCTCTGTCGTTTCGCCCGTTTTACTTGCCTTGTGAATATGGACAGATAACTATTATTCTAGCCTGTGTGCCAGGACCAAATTTCAAGTTAGCATCTGACAAGATTTCTGAGTGCTACCATAATGCTCTTTCACGCTCAACTGATCAGCCTGTATTCCTGTTAGGGGACTTAATACGTGTAAATTGTCAGGTCATTTGCTGACACTACAGCAGTATGCCACAGGTTCAACCTGCATGACCAACATTCTTGACAAGTGTTACGGTAAGATTGCAAATGCCTATAAATCTGTGTAGACCTCCATTGTGAAGGTCAGATCATAATGTTGTTCACTTATTACCAAAATTTATACAGAAAGTCAAACAAAGCAAACCAGCTGCGAAAACTGTGAAACTGTGGCGTGAAGAGAGTAAAGAGGTGCTCAGAGATTGCTTTGATACAACGGACTGGAATGCGTTTTTTTGCAACATGTGAGGATCCCAATGAACTGACAGACACAATTACATCATACATTTCATTTTGTGAAGAAAACATTTTAAAACGAAAACAATAGAAGTCTGTCTTAACAACAAGCCATGGTTGACCATGGAACTTAAAGTGTGCTTAAACGAAAAAAAAAGGCAGCATTTATTCAGGGTGATAATGTGACCATTCGATCCAGAACTAAAGAATTTAGATCAAAGGTACAGCTGGCCAACCAGAACTACACGATAAGATTGAGCAGAAATTCTGTACTCAAAATTCAAGACAGGCATAGGATGGGTTAAACACATTGATGGGGAGGAACAAGAAAAAAAATGATACAATAATGCTATATTAATAGGCAATTCACAACAGTTTGTTAATCAGCTGAATGCACACTATGCTTGTTTTGATACCACTGATTTCCACAATGAGCATGAGTCGGTGTGCAAAATTGTTCCTCCATATGTATCCATTCAGCTGACAGAGGATGAGGTTTGGTGTGTGCCTATCATGCCCAACCCAAAAACTCCTGGGCCTGATGGTCTGTGTGGCAATGTTTTGAAATCCTGTATTTTCCAGTTACGTGCGATCATGACTTGTTTGTTTCAGTTCTTGTTTGATATGTGTGTAGATCCTCATGTATGTTCTACTATTATTCCACTCCCTAAATTGCCAAAACCTCAAGAACTTCATGATTTTAGACCTGTTGCTCTCACCTCTTTACTGGCCAAATGCATGGAACATGTGATCAGTAAATATGTTCTGTCCTTAGTCTCTGATCTCCTTGATCCTTTTCAGTTTGCATACCGGGCCTGTAGGGCATGGAGGATGCCACACTAACTCTGGTAAATATGGTCACAGAGCATCTCCAGCAGCAGAAGACCTATGTGAGAATCTTGTTTGTAGATTTTAGTAGTGCTTTTAACATCAAGCAAATTCACACTCTGCTTAACAGACTTCTTGATCTTTCTGTAAATGTGGGGTGGGGGATGGGTGGGGGGGATGGGGGATTGGTTAAGTGGGTCAGAAATTTTCATGAAAATCGACCCCAGGGAATATTAATGAATGGTTGTTTGTCAGATGAAATTGTCTTAGACATAGGTGCTTCTCAAGGATGTGTTCTATCTCCTCTGTTATTTTCGATTTACACAAATGGAATGAAAATCCACAGGATGCGCTTCTGAACCTATGTAAATATGCTGATGATATGGCTCTTGTAAGTCTTTTGTTTAAAGAAGGCTCTATAAATGAGCAAACATACTTCAGTCACATCTTAAACTACAGGATTGGTGCTCTTCCACCTTCTTGCAACTTAATTGTGGTAAGACCAAAGAACTTTATTAAACTTTTCAACATCAGATAGTTCATTTCAACCAGTTGTGATAAATGGAAAGACAATAGAAACTGTTGACTGTTTCAAATATCTTCGTATACACATTGACCATAAGCTGTCTTTTAGTCAACATACTGACAGTATCTTCAAAAAAGCAAATCAAAAGGTTGTTTCTTGTGAGAAAAATTATGTAGTTTTAATGTCAGTCAACATGTACTAGAAACGGTATATGCAAGTTTAATACAAAGTCTACTGTCATTCAACATTATTGTCTGGTTTGGAACTCTTTCAGAGAAATATCGAGCAAAGCTTGCTAGAATTGCCAGTCGGGCAAGTAAGGTTATAGGGAAAAAGCAATCTGCTCTCAGAGAAGTCTAGACTGTTCCTGTAATCAGGAAATCTGTGAATATTACTTCTGATCCCTCACACCTCCACTGTCACTTTGAAAAACTTCCATCAGGAAGACGCTACAGAATGCCCAGAAGAATGTCTTCAAGAAGTCTCTTGTATCAAGTGCCATTAGCATTTTAAACTGTAAAAGCCTGCGATTGACTGCCATGACTCGTCTCTCATACATGAACAATTCAGTTAGCAGTATTGTGCTTTTAATGTGACTATGACTGTGTGTGCGCTTGTGTGCATGTATGCATGCATGTGTGTTTTAGTGTTTGGGCGTTGGTGCGGGCGGGCGAGTTTTTAATTTTATGTATTGTTTTCATAATGTAATGTTTTACGTCTTATGGATTTGATGTTTATTTCATGTGTGTATACGTGTGTGTATGTGTGTGTGCATGCATGGGGGGTGGGGATGGGTGGGGTGTTGTTGTATATATTAATATAAATACATATACTAACAAAGACTTTTTATGTAACAATTTATAATGCATGGGTGCTAGGACTACCCTGTTGCCAAACCTGAAACTGGAGGGATACCCTGTGCCCAAAACCGAAATGAAAAATCCTGAGAGCCGTAAACCTGAAATCCCATATAAGAAAATGTTGAAGCAAAACAGCTGTGCCTAGTCAGTAATACTGCAATGCAAACACAGGTCAGACATAGACAGCCGCCTTGGAGGTGTGGGGGGATGAGAAGACAGTGTTGTTGAAGTGGGCCCATTGGCCTATGGTAGGTATATACAGGGATAGGGGGTAGTGCCCTAATAGGTGGGGGAGTGGGGTAATGGAACAATCCCCCTTCTTCCACAAATTTTTTTTTGTTTACAAACGTTTTTGATGCTCTCTCTTTGTAGAAGCTTAAAAAATTCAAGATTGAAATCCTTTCACAATAATATTGTCTATCTTTGTCAATCAATTCCTTTCTCTCTCTCTCTCTCTCTATCTCACACACACGCATAAAGAGACAGATCTAATCAGGTAGGAACAAATTAGTATTTCACATGAAAAATTCAGACAGCTGCATGCAGTGGCACAAATATGAATAGCATTTCTATCAGATTTATATGTAAGTGTTTCCCTTCAGGTGTAATACATGAATTGAATAAAACAACTTTGAATTATGACTAGGCAAACCATAACTTTAGGAGCCCATTTCTGTTAAGGCACATTGCTGCCCCAAAACAGTACAAATGTAAATCATTTGTATATTACAGACATGATTTGTACATGTTATGTATATTAGCTGTTTCTTAAAATTCGTATGAATGTATTTAAGAAAAGAAAGTGAAAAGGAAATAATTTCCGACCGTTTCCTTAATAAAAAAAAAAAAAAAAACAGCACAATTTCTTTTGATGAACTTAAGCCCAAAAATGACTTCCCTTGCTCAAGACAAAGTAAAGAAGACATACTGATACACTATCAGTATAAATTACATACAAATTCCATACACAGAATACACTATCCACTGTATGATTAATTTTTTCATCAATGTTCAAGTGCAGCAGCATATAATACTGACTAGAAAATATCCAAAACTATACAAAAAACATGAGCTTATTTCTCTAGGCAGTGGTATACATTTAAATAAGGAAACATTTTAACTAGTTAACACATTTTTCATAGGGTCCAGTGGATTTTAAAAGCATTTGAACCGATATGTATAAAACTGCAAAAGAAAAAACAGATGTTTTTGTTTTTTCACAGAGTGATTTATGGGACATTCAACTTGCTAAACCATGGATGGGATGGGAGTGATGTTCCATTAAAAAATAATGAACAAAACATAAAAAAATCAAATTGATTTTTTAATCCCAAAAAAATTAAGAATGTAAAACACAACCAAAAGCTCAGAAGTCCAAACTTGTAAGACCAAGTCCTATCAAGTGAAGAAAACACTGAATCAGACATTAAACATAATGCACTGCGAGTCTGTAATTCATCAGTGACGGAGATTAAATGTGGGAAGCAAGTCAAAATTTCAAACTTATTTTCTTACTTTGAACCCGAGTCACTTCTGAATCAGACATTAAACGTAATGCACTACGAGTCTGTAATTCATCGGTGATGGAGATTAAATGTGCGGAGCAAGTCAAAATTTCAAACTTATTTTCTTACTTTAAACCAAGTCGCTTCCAAAATCTCAATATGAATAGAGAACACAGTTTTTTTTTAAGGAAGTTAAATCAATGACATGTATGACTTCAAACATCAGTATAACTATTGTTAAAGTTATTAATAGATTGATGGTACTGTGAAGGAGAGCCTGGTTTGCTAATTGATTAGAGTGCTTGCCTGCTGTGCAGGAGACCTGTGATCAAGACAACTCTCAGAAGAAAATTGTTCATATGCTCTCCAGTCCATCCAGCTGAAAATGGGTACCTGGCCCTTTTCAGGGTTGGGGAAGGTGAATGCAGCGAGAGAGTATTGGGCCCTGCCCTTATTATGATGACCCCCGAGTAGTGGAAACCTAGCGTTCTGCTCCGTATGGCTGAAACGGCTACTTCACTACCTTTACCTTACCTTTTAGTATTATGAAGAAGTAACCTGTATTACATTAGACACTAGAATATAACAACCTGCCAGATATAAACTAATATCAAATTTGTGCACTGTTTTTTTTTCTGACACAAACAACATGCAAATAAGTTTTTATTGACCTGAAATTGTTTATTCCCCCATGTGACCCAAGTCTTTCTAGTTAATTTAAATCAACTTGATCAGAAACCACCAGCATCTGTGTGACGTTGCACACGTTTCAGTTCATCACATAAATAATAAAATAATCATCATCCCAAGTTCCTCATTTTTTTTTTTTTTTTTTTTTTAACAGAAGTTTCATTATTGATGTTTGAAACAATAGGGTGAAAGATATGTCAGTGCTGGAAGTGTTCAAAGTTGGTGTGTAATTTTAAAAAAAATATTTTGTAAGCTTCTTTTCTCTCAATTTTTAAAGTCAAATCAACAGACTGTAATTCTAGTCATTTGTTTCAATCACACACATCTCAATGCCTAACAAAAATAAAACATACTTAGAAATATTGATTGTCATCTTGTGGAGATTACCCTTACAAAGTAAAAATTGCAGAAGAGTAACTCCTGAGCAAGTAATTAATATACTGATGTAGCCAACAAGGCAAGGTCTGAAGCCAAATCTTGCACTGGAATGAACATCTCATCAAAGACTAGAAACAAATGGCTTGCACTTGAGTGAATGATATGGATGTTTTCGCCACCAATGTCAAGAAGTCGTTTATTTCCCATCTGTTTAATAAATTTCTCAACACCACTTTTCTTGCCCCTCATTGTATTGCAGTTGTCCATTAAACAAGAAACAACTTGGTCCCAGCTAAGCTGTCTTTCGGTTAAAATATCAGTCACTGCATCATAAATTTCCTTGATGTTGCCACATTTGCTTCCTTGGATCCCAGATGTTCAAGTACAGCTTTCTCCAGTTCTTCATCAAAATACTGTACCATTACATGCATAATTTTATCATTGTTTGCATTTGTGGCCTCATCAATATTAAAAAAAAAAAATGTCTGCCTGAAAGTTTAGCAGTTAGTTCTACCTTAAATGCATGTGCAACCGCATGTGCAGTAGTGTTTGTACTACTGCCACGTGACATCGTGAGAGCACCAAGAGCCTTCCCATCTTTCACCAACCGCTTTCCCAGTTCAACGAAATCTGATCCAATTGAAAACGGCAATGTTCAGCTATGAACGCACACACCACAGTTTTCAACTCGGCAGTTCGATCACCAATTCCATCTCGGCTCACAGTAGTTTTAACGGCCCCATCAAGCTTAGCAGTCTGTTGCAACGTGCCTAGGATGCGCTTGTGCTCAGTATCATTTGCATGAGCCAACAAGGCTTTTTTCCCCCCACTGGAACCGCAAGTTACCGTCCGGTTGCAGGGTACACAAAAGCAAACACCGGGCGAGTCAATTTTCCTACACCACTTTCGAAGTACACGCCATAGTTTTTTTTTTTTTTTTTCCCCCTGCAGCCACACCCACCATCTGTTTTGTTACACTTTTTTCAAGAAAAAAAAAAAACAAAACCGTCACTGTCCAAAGTCAGTTCTTTCATTTTTCACTTCCTTTGGCTTTTAGTTTAAAATAGCGACTTCGACCATGCCGCTTGATAACAAGGGACGTTACTCTCAGCGAACAATGTACATCTCTTTCGAGGCTCATGAAGCAGACCACTTCTCTTCACTGCCGAAGGGATGCGTCTTCTTCGGAAAAAATGTTGAGAACCGGCGAAATTCTCCGAAATTATTTCCACCGCAAAATATGCTTTGAACGTAATCGGAAACCGGAAACATTCTCCCAAAACTATTTCAAAACCGGAATTCCGGCACAAATCGGAAAATTAGCATCCCAAACAATGTCTTTTTGTAATGTCTTATGTACTTGTGAAATGATATGGAGCAGAAGTAAAATTTCCGATGGACAATAAAGTTGATTGAATTGAATGAAATAAACAATCAGGTAAGAGTTTGGAAGAGGGTTAGTCTTCATTTTGACGTCTTTTCACTAAACAGGATATCGGACACAAACGTGCGCACATGCACGCATTCACAATCGACTTGTTTTACCATTTAAGTTTTTTTCTTTTCATGGGCTGCTTGTTCGGAATCATTGTTCCACCAAACGTTTCTACGGTGTTTATTGTGTGTTCTTCTCTTTCTTATTATTTTTTTCTTGCCGTCCCAACTTATGTGCCACCTCAGTGGCAGTGTGCCCATGCTGCTCATTCTGACACCCCCTGTCCATAGCCATAGTACAGTCGGCTCCACTGCAGCCCTGGCACCGGCAATCCATAGGGAACAGTCAGTGTTAAGTCATCAGCAGGCAACACTCTGGAGGAGACACTGCTGCTAAGTCACTTCGGTGGTGTTCAGTGGCACCTGTTCTGATCCAACATATGCAGGACACTACCTACTAAGCCCTCTACTGTCGACAGCAATTGCTTAGTCGCAGAGCCAGCGTGAGTGACTTCTCCCTCTGGAGGGCGCCACCATGTCCATCCAACGACAGCCCCCATGGACTCGCCAGTACTGGTAGCCCCAACGAAACCAAACCCAAGGCCACAGACATGGAGAGGATATCGAAACTGAGGTCACCATGAGAGCAGGGCATGAACGGCCAGTGGCCGCCACAGAACTTGAGTCTTTTAGTTTATGCTGATCGATGAGAATGAGGATGATAAAGATGATGCTACGGATTTCCATTTTGGTCTGAGACTGTGTGACAGGGCTGTACTCTACACTTCCTTTCATAATATATCCCAGCGTCAACCAAGCCCGAGAGATACAGACACCTGTAGTGTTGGTCAGGAAATTCGAGCAAAACACTCAGAGACGCATCCATTAAGTGGATGAAACTGGACTGTGTAGTCCCAGTCTTTCCAGCTGAGCCCATAGCAAACTCAACTCTGGGTAGGAGCCAGTCGGGGCAGAAAAATCCCACGACTCAGATGGTAATTGAACCTGCGACCTCCGAGTTGGAGTCCGCGATGCTAACCACTTCACTATGGTGGCTGGCATTTTTTTTTTTGTGCTTCTGATAGAGCAAGTTTTGGAATGGATTTATCTGCAGCATGAAAGACATTCCTTGTCAATGACAGGCATGTCATTGACCATGCCTGACACATCTGTTTATGCAGTTTGAAGAATATTTTGAAAATCAGACCACTCAGCTGAAGAACATTTTGAAAATCAGACCACTCAGCTTATCAGTAATCATAGTTTTGTATCAGTTGAAGTAGACTGATCTTCCATGCTGCAGCCACCCTCTGCTGCTGCTTCTCCCTCTCCTCCAGCTCCTGGTGTTATCTGCTAGATTTGAAGCAAAATGGAATTGGGCATCATGGAAATAAGATAGCAAAGCAGCGACACACATGGAGAGCACACTTTGTACCCAAGGATGTGAAACACAGGAGTTTGCAATGCGCGTCAGTGTACCCAATATCAAGGTATGCTCCTGGCCATGATGCAAGTTTAGTTTGAATGGATGGGACATAAATTGATATAGTGATGGTTTGTGTGTTTGGAAACAGTGAAGTGAGGTTTGTACACGTCTTTGTGTTTTATATGGAAATCACTCTGTATTTGTAGTATCGACTGAGAAATCATTAAGACCAGCAAACATACATCGCTATACGACTGTGCTCATTATAGAAAAATGCACAGATGCTTCAATGTGAGTGGGAGTTAGTTCGGGGAGGAATGGGGAGTGTGTGAGTGTGTGTGTGTGTGTGTGTGCAATGAAAAAATAGAGGATGAAGGTCCTACTGTAAGGAAAAAAGCTCATTGTTTCACAGGTGACTAGTGCAGATGCTTTACTGTTTGTGCCCGTTTTTCAAATCAGCTGCTGCAAGAGTATGAATCCTTTTTCTCCGAAGTATGTGCACTTTTACCAGTTCAGCATGGGACTGGCCTGATAAAATGTGTAGACTAGCTTGGAGCTTGGGTTATGGAGGGTGTGCCAGCACCTGTGCTCCACTTACATATTCAGCACAAGTCAGTTTTATGCATTGACTTAAAAATCTGTACGAGGTGTACATCCTCTCTAAGCATGGACCAAGATAATCATTTCACACAGTGAAAATATACAGACCATTTTCTTTTTTTTTTTTTTCAGGCTAGCTTATATCCAGTCTACCCATTACTTTTGTGAAAAGTATCCGACACAGTTGTAGATTATTGTCCTGAGGTGGGGTACAGAGTATCCATTAAGAAGTTACAATCAGCAACAGGTGCTGTTGGAGAATGTTAGTGATTAAAAGTCACATGCATACGACGTCTCTGATGCACCGGTTTTGTGCTTGTGTATCCTGTGAGTTATGTAGGTTTGCCCATGCATATGTAAATGTTATTTAAGAATGGGAGTATGCGATTCGATCAATTAAATGCATCAGTGGTATATAACCCCCGACAGTCTTTGCATTTTTATGTAGAGTTGTTTCAATATGATTTCCATCTCATGTGCATGCTGGGGTATTTCAGTACACATTGTACCTTGCCCTTCAGGGAACTCCTTGCTTGCTATTTCCTCTTTGCTCTCATTCTCTTTCACTCCATCTTTGTTGCTGTTGTAATCTTTATCTATTTACCTACCTATTTATTTCTTTTGACTTGTTTTACAATTTCTCGCCCCTTTTTTTCTGCCTTTGTGACCTGTGACCCTTTCTTCTGTCTCTGATTTAGAAGATATGTAGACTTTTCTCCTCTTACTATGCATGTGTCAGCTGAACTGATGTAATCAGGTGACAAGTTACCGAGACTGTAGACACAGTCCAGAGAGTGCACTAGCCAACCATTCCACACCGTTTGCTGTCCTCGCTTTGAAATTTGGTATGGGTGTTTGACACCATCATGTTTTTCAACATGGCACAAAGGTGATAGATAAAACCTAATGGGTTATGTCCCCATTGTGGTTTAAAGATATCTGCCTTGAGGACATTAGTAATCTATTTTGTTACGAATAGTTGCAGATAATGTTGTTTTCCCCCATGACAAGATACTATGTTTACATGATAACAGCCCCTGAAGAGCTGTGTGTGTGATAACAGTAAACTCCCATTGAAATTCTTTTCAGTGGTACCCAAAACCTGTTGCACAGCAGACTTTTTATTTTTTAAGTGGCCTCTGTTCTTTATATCATCAGGTCAAGGTACTATAAAAGCCAGTTATATTGGAGATATTTGTTCACTCCCTTCTATAGTAGCAACATGGCTAGTATGTATTTTAATTAGTGCTTTGATGAGATCAGTTCAGGAAAGTGCAAGAGAGAGCCGAGGCTTTCTCCCCCCCCCCCCCCCCCCCCCCCCACCTTCGTTTCTTTTTTTGAATGGGGGATGGTATGCATGTTTGTATGATTAGACCTATTCCAAGGCCTAACCAGTATGGATCAGTGGGCAGGTCAGGCATCTTAAAAAAAAAAGTCTTGCCCGCAAGACCCAGTTCTAACATCTTTCCTTTACCTTTATTATGCTGCTGTTCCTTTAAGTTATAATCTAGCTGTAAAATGTGTGCATATGTGCTGTAGAGTATATGGACTGGTCTACGTGCTACAATGTTCCTTGACGAAACACCAGAGTGAATAGTAGAATCTTGTCCAGTTGTTGTGTCTTAGTCCTATGCACTGTTAGCACATAGTAGATTGCGTAGTTCTCGTTTGGCCATCAGTCATACTGATGTTCACCCCTGCGCCACGGTGAGGCAGAGAACTTCCGACTTCTGCAGGGGAACCATCAGTGTCACCTGAATCAAAGTCAGAGTGACACTGTGACCTGAATAAAGGTCGAGGTCACTGCGACTCAGAGTGAAGGTCTGGGTCTGATGGTAGCTACTCTCTATTTGCTTGACATGCGTCAGATTTCCTGTCACTGAAAAAGATCAGGTGACATTGTGACCAGAAATGAAGGTCATGGTCACAGAGTCCAAAAAATAAAGGTCTAGGTCTGATGATCCATCTGACCTAGCCATTCCTCTATCTACTTTTCACCTCTATCAGGTCTTATGGTGATCAGCTTACCTTTATCATTTATCTTTCACTACAAGATTGAATGGCTAGGAGAAATAGTGACCAAGAATAAAGGTCTGGGTATCACAGTTACTTTACAATAGTAGTCTGTATTATGATAATGTTCAACATGTTTCCCAAGTTTACCTTTATCATAATCACCATGCCAAGGTCATGCTGATATTGATAACCAGAGTAAAAGTCTGAATCTAATCTCTCTAACATTCCTGTTGCTAAAAATATTTCAGAATATCTTCCAGATCATAAATGACCAGCGTGAAGGTGATGGTAACAATGTAACCCCAAATAAAGGTTTGGGTTATCTATCGGTCTTATTGATTAACAGTGTAAAATCAATCTTTGTCAGCAAAATGAAAGTGTGACACTCAGAATAAGGTCCGATAGTATCTAAGTTGATCTTATCTATGAGAACAAAATTTTAGACTTATTGCTATCCAAGAATACTACATAATATATATTTTAGACTTATTACTAGCCAAGAATAGTATATAAAGAGGCAGTTAACCTTTAAACAAATCAGCATGTCAAAATATTGCATTAAATTAAGCTTAGACTATCACCACAGAAGAATACTAATATATCATAGCAGCAAGTAGCCACTGGCTACCACCACCAGAATAGTACATAACACCTACCTTAAGCGCCTATTACACGTACAGGCCGACCGGACAGGTTTCTGGGCCGTAGGCAAAACCAAGGCCGATCGTAACGTGTAATTAAGAAAACCGTAGGAAAACGTCCGGCGAACATCCGATCCGCCTCTCGTCCAAACTCACAGGCGCTGCTTGTGAATTGGACATCCGGCCATCCGGTTTTTTTGTTGTGTGCCGAGGCACGACAACAGAACTAATTTCAAAATTATAGAAAATCACATCGTAGGTAAAAAATAATGCCAGATTTGGAATCAGCGCGTCAAAATTAGGCAAATGACTCGCGTGGGACTCGTTTTGTTTTGTATTTTAATAAAAGTTACCCTTTTTTCTTTTCTTTTAATTTTCTGTCTCTTTTTTTTTGACATGCATTTCATCATTGACGATTCTGTCTGTACCCTACTGTCGTTGACCCACACACACACACTGTGTAGTTCATGAATGCAAGCAGTGCATTTTTCTTGTGTGATTGACCACATGTGGCGTGGTTTTCTTTTCTTCTTCTTTAAAATGACAAAAATCGCTAGATCATCCAAAACTGTTCTGTCCGCCATGATGCACACACATGTACTGTGAGGTTTCACCCAGAGTGTGTTGATTGAGAGGTACAGCCGCCTTCAGGCCGATCGTTGCGTGTAATAATACATCGGGTTTCCTCGGCCTTGGGCTTGCGCCTACGGCCCAGAAAACCTGTCCGGTCGGCCTGTACGTGTAATATAGGCGCTTTAGTCTATAACCCACAAGAATACAACAACAGTAATTAACCTTAGAGTAATCATCACACACGTACATTACAATAGTCATTAACCTCAGCCTAATCACCACGCAAGAATACTAAAGTCTGAAAGGCCAGGAGCTCCCTCAAAGTATTTTCAAGACTAATGTACAATGGCCTATGCTCAAGAGTCTAAAGCTAAACAGGAAACCTTGGCAATGCAGTCGCTGACCTCTCGTGACCAGTCGTGAACCATGGGCTCGTCATCACAAACCTCCAAGGCCATCTCCTCCTCGTACTCCAGCAGGTCGTCGGGGTCTGCGGTGGTGGCTGACAGGTCCAGGGTCGGTCTTGGGTCGGTCTCTAGCACATGGCCTAGCGGGCAGACTGGACCCTGAAAAAGAATAGAGAGAAAACAGACTGACTGACCTGGGTACCCCACTGCTCCCCCACCACCTCCATGCTGTCCTGACTCTCCTGGGCTGGCTCCCCTGACTGTTGCAGCTGCTCCCCAACCCAGGCCTCCACCTGCAACCAAACCACAAGACTCATCTTTCACACTGCAGTCATCCCACTGCTGCTTCTCCCTCTCCTCCACCTCCTGGCGTATCTGCTGGATCTGAAGCAAAATGGAATCAGACATAATGAAAATAAGACAAGAGACACAGCGACAGAAACGGTACAACACCAAGTATCTAATGATGTGAAACACAGAGCATACAACACAACAGCACAAAAAGACAGACACAGTAACCCACTAGACAGCTGGACAACCACCTGCCCCCAAAACAAAAGCACAACTAACAGGCACAACAGAACGAAGTTTGCAGGGAGCTAGGATCCTCTACAAAGTCTGCCTCCCACGTGAAATTCCACAGACCTTCGTCAAACTGCACACACACCAATAAAACGCACAGATTAAGGAACGAATATCACCAAAATCTCACGACAAAAACGGTAGAAAAACAGTCAAAATCTGAAAAAACTCGCAGACCACAGTGGAAACCGCCAACCAAACGCAAGGCAAAATGGCTTCTTGATTATGACGTCATCTTCGTGGGGGCTGATGGGAAGGAAATTATTGTGGTCGTGAAAAAATGAAGGTCTCCGTTTCACGAGAGTAACCGAGATCAACCGAGACTTGCTGATTTCGATCCAAACTTGCGGAAACAACCGTCTCCCAACAGTGCAAGATGCAATTGTTCGATGTGAAAAGTTGAACAAAGTAACATACACAAAAAAGTGAAAAGTAACTTTTATGTAACACATAATAATTATGACACGGAATGTATGGCAAATATATATTGACAATGTACTACACAAACACTTTTCCCAAATTGCAGTTAGCAGCAGAAACGAGAAGTTGAATGAACAGTGGTGATTTCTTGCTGGATAGAAATTGACTCAACAAGCGAATTGAAGTTTTGGAGTACACGATAGGAAGAGAGGAAGATGAGGTATCTTTCGTGCATTCTTACATTTTATGGCTCAATCAAAAGAAGCCACAAAGTCATCTTAAAACAAAACGAACTGAAATAAACTAAACAAATAAAAAAAAAAATGGACCACGAAAGAAGCGAACGGCTAAGAAGAAAAAACCATGAGATTGTTAGAAAGGATAGTTTTCCAAAAGAGAAGCGATTAACGGCCACAGTGGTGGAAATCCTCCTTAAGGCGCGGTAACCGGCTAGGGCAAGGGGCTGTGGGGTGTGGTGTGGGGATGCGGGAGGAGGGCGAGCGGGTAGGTTAGGGAGGAGGGGAGTGGGTGGGTGAGGCAGGTCTGGTGCAGCTCGCGCCGTTCTTGACAAGATGAAGTCACGATGTCAACAATTAGTTTCTATCGCTTTCAGTCCGATGACGTCTTACCGTTCGGCCTGATGCTACGACGGATTTTTGGTCTCATCCATGTGTCCAATTCATTCAGAAAGAAATTCAAGAAAACAGTCTGGCACTGTGACTGAATCCAAATCATGTTAACACGCGCACGCGCACGAGAAGGTGGGTGGATACAGTTTTGTTATGTTTCTTCCGACGACCGTTACTGTTTGGTAATTTCGTTAATGGAGAGCTAAAACTCAAGTGATGATATGACAACATGAACAATTGTAGCTTTCTATTCTGAGGTAGTTTTTTTTCTCTCTCTCTCTGTCTCTGTCTGTCTGTCTGTCTGTCTGTCTGTCTGTCTCTCTCTCTCTCTCTCTCTCCATCATTTCTATCTTTCATTAGATCTGCAACCTTTTCCGTCACCATTTGCGGCGATTCAGTGTTTCTCTCCTGATCATAAGCATCCTTAAAGAAACTAATCCGTCCTCAACAGAAGCTAGTGGATGTTCTCTGTGCAAAGCGGGTAAAGATTCCTTTCGTATCCCTCCCGTTTCACGTCACCATTTTTCGACGAGTTGGGGTTCCCCCAAATTACAAAAATTCTCGCAGAAACCAGTCTTTCCCACAGTAAGTCAATAGGTGTGCTTTGTTCAAACCAGGGAAAGATTTCCTTTCGTAGTCTTTTCCTTCATCCTCTGCCAATGCCCGTCTTGGCCCCTGTCTCTCCCTTCCTCCTGTATTAGAGCTTCTTTCCGTCAAAATAGTGAAGCTGATTTGCTGAAATCCATAGATGTTTTATGTTTCCTTGTCATGATCCTTGCAAATGTTAGAGTTTTCTTATTTTCGGCATCCGAAAAGGCTGGGTGTGTGATAGATGGAAGCATTTTTCTGGGAGGGGTAGGAAAGGAAACCTGTCCTTAACCGGTCCGCAGTAATGTATGACGGAAGGAAACTATGTGTCATTTTATTGGTATTTTGAAATGCATGAAAATAGCCAGAAACAAGGTTTGGTACATGGTATGCTAAAACAGGAAATTATTTGAAAATAAACAGAGGGGTCTGATAAACTGTTTGTTTAAACAAGAAAGTGCCACAGCGTGCAGGTTGGTTTTAAATATGATACTTCAGATCTGTGGAAAAGTAAAACCGCTGAGCGCAGGGATTACAGTGAAATAATGAAAATTGAAAGAGAAGGGGCGCTACTCTGTTGGCTGACGCATGCTCCAGGTCGTCTCGTCATTTAACTTTTTGTCAAAGTCTGTTGCTGCTGTTATTCTTACGAGAATACTGTTGGACGAGCAGTTGGCCGAAGATGAGAGGAAAGTTGAGAGTGATATGTGTGGCGCTGTTTATGGTGGTTTTGACGGTTTCTTCCGTGTTTTGTGTTTTGTTAGTGATTACCAACGAGTCTGTTCCGCAATTTTGACATATTCCCTCCCGTGAGTACCTACTTTCGTTACAACAAGAAACACATCCAGTTTTGATTGACACAGAATTGTTCAGTGAACTGCATGAAGAAAGAAAGTCCACCACACAGAATAAAACTGAAGAAAACGGGGATCAAGAGGTGGAGTGAAAAAGATTTAAACGACGAGGTTGCAATCATCCTCTGTCTGAGTTTAACTTTGTCAAATGTGCGATCTCTTGACAACAAGATAGATGAACTTACTACAAAAATAAGGGTTGATTGTGATTTCTGAAGAAGCAGTTTGTTGTGTGTTTTACAGAGACACACCTGAATGATAATCACACAGACGAAAAGGCTTAACTTGGAGGGGTATTGTCTGATCAGGGCAGACAGAGACAGGGTGTTGTCAACAAAGGAATCAGGAGGGGGGTGGGGGGTGGGGTGGGGGTTATGATGTATGTGGACAAAAAGTGGGCTATACAGTTTTGTGTGCATCAACAGGTGTGCACCAGGGACTATGAAATTCTCTGTATGTCATTTCGCCCATTTTACTTGCCTTGTGAATTTGGACAGATAACTATTATTCTAGCCTATGTGCCAGCTGACAAGATTCCAAATGCTACAGTAATGGTCTTTCACGTTCAATTGATCAGCCTGTATTTCTGTTAGGGACTTCAATACGTGTAAATTGTCAGATCATTTGCCGACACTACAGCAGTATGTCACAGATCCAACCTGCATGACCAACATTCTTGACAAGTGTTACAATAGCATTGAAAATGCCTATAACTTTAGTATAAATTGAAAACTGTGAAACTGTGGAGTGAAGAGAGTAAAGAGGTGCTCAGAGATTGCTTTGATACAACGGACTGGGAAGTGTTTTTTTGCAACATATAAGGATCCCAATGAACCGACAGACACAATTAACCATACATTTTATTTTGTGAAGATAACATTGTTAAAACGAAAACAATAAAGTCTGTCCTAACAACAAGGCATGGTTGACCATGGAACTTAAAGTGTGCTTATATGAGAAAAAGGCAGCATTTATCCAGGGTGATAATGTGACTGTTCAAACCAAAACTAAAGAAATTAGGTCAAAGGTATGGTAGGCCAAGCAGAACTAGAAGAATAAGATTGAGCAGAATTCTGCACTCAAATTTAAGACGGGCATGGGATGGGTTAAACACCAATGATGGTGGGAGGGACAAGAAACAAGATGCAAAGCATATAAAATGTACTCCCCAGTTTATCCTGAATACGCGTGATGTATTCCATAAAGAGTAAA
>JADBJO010000532.1:651204-657726 GCA_016801955.1 Conus betulinus | reverse complement strand
AACCAGGCCCGAGAGATACAGACACCTGCAGTGTTGGTCAGGAAATTTGAGCAACACTCTCAGAACGCATCCATTAAGTGGATGAAAACTCGACTGTGTGGTCCCAGTCTTCCCAACTGAGTCCGCAGCAAACTCAACTCTGGGTAGGAGCCGGTCGGGGCAGAAGAAAAAAACACACATGACTCTGAGGGATTCGAACCCACACGAGAGTCCGCGACGCTAACCACTTCGCCATGGCGGCTGGTGGCGCCTTCAGTGTTGGTCAGGAAATTTGAGCAACACTCTCAGAAACGCATTCCATTAAGTGGATGAAACTCGACTGTGTGGTCCCAGTCTTCCCAACTGAATTCGCAGCAACCTCAACTCTGAGTAAGAGCCGGTCGGGGCAGAAAAACCCACATGACTCTGATGGGATTCGAACAACGCCGAAACGCCCGTAACTTTAGATGAATACTTCTTGTGACACCAAACCGCCCAGCAGAAATTCCAACATAGAAACACATAGAACACATAGAACACATAGAACACATAGAACATATAGAACACATAGAAACACGCAAGAAGACATCTCCCAAGAACAACGTTCCAAACTTGCTCATATACCCATATAGGACACATGTAGGCAGCAACAACAACTGGAAAAGTTAATAAAACACTTACTTACATTTATCCAGGACTGGGACATGCTTTTTTTTAAAATTCTAATACACTCAAACAACTACACGAATAAACAGAAATAAATACAGGTAATATCGGTTTGGCTGGTACGAAAGGAAATCTTAAATGAAGTAGGGAATAGCAAACAGTAGAGGTCGAACAGGGAGAACTCTTGCTCCCACAATGAACTGATAGCAAGCCCATAACTTTAAACGAATGCTGCTTACGACAACAAATTGCCTAACACATATTTCGGGACAGAACACCCAGAACAAACAAGGAGACATTCTCAAGAAAGGGTGTTTTCCAGGCTTGCCAATCTACCCTGTGCCTGACACATATACATAGCAATACACGCAAAAAATACAAATTAACATTCATTAAAGATTTGCACAGCCTTTTTGAACTTGAAAATAGTCAAACAAACACACGGACAAACAATAGCAAATAGACGCAACCAACCTCGGCTTTATTGGAAAGGAAATCTTAAACGAGAGCCTGGAAATAGTAAACAGTAAATAACCAACCTCTAGCAGTAATAACTCTTGCTACCATGATCAGTGTAAACCCATAACTCCAAACGCATTCAGCTTATGACACCAAATCGCCTGGAAGACATGCCAACACAATACACGCAGAATAAGCAGGGAGACACCCCCCGAAAGAGGATGTTCCTAACTTGCCCACAGACCCTTTACTTGACTCATGTACACAACAACAACTGGAGAAACGAACAAAAACCAAATCAGCATTCATTTGAGACTGTCAAAGCCTCTCGGATCTTGAAGTTAGTCAAGCAAAAGCATGGACAAGCAGAGCAAATGCAGGTATCTGGGGGTTTCAGAGGTATGAAAGGAAATGGTAAATGAGGCAGAGATAGTAAACAGTAAATCACGAACAAGTAGGGTCATTCTTGCTCCCGTGATGATATAATGACACAGTTCCAAACGAATGCTGCTTACCACAGTAATTCGCGTAGCAAAAATGCCAAAGCAGAGAACACAGAAAACAAACAAGCAAAGTGACATCCAAAGAAATGATTTCAGAACTTGACCATGATGTCCTCTACCTCACCCAGATACGCAGCAATGATTAGCGAAAGTTTGGCCATTATCATCAGTCATCTTGAATTTATGAAGAAATGCTCCAGTAGGTAAACTATATCATTTTGAATTCATGTAGCATAGCCACAAATTTGACCGCTCGTGTCGAACACTAGTCGTATACATAATTACCAAACCAATTCATCATTTTTTTTTTAGGGAAGACGTAGGTAGTGGAGCATTGAATCTGTCCAACACTGACGGATTGATTTTTTTTACTTCTTTCTTTCTTTTTTTCTTTCTTTTTTTTTTTTTTTTTTCTTTTTTTTTTTTTTTTTTTATTGTTGCCGTCGGTGGTGGCGGTGGTAGCTGTGGTGGTGTCGTCTGTCACATCATATATATATGATATGTGTGTGTGTGTGTGTGTGTGTGTGTGTGTGTGTGTGTGTGTGTGTGTGTGTGTGTGCGTGCGTGCGTGCGTGCGTGCGTGCGTGCGTGCGTGTGGGCCAGTGCGCGCGACATGAAAATTTCATCCTCTTCTATCTAAATGTGAAAAAAGCTGTTGCCAAGCGTCATTCGACCCTTGCAACGTTCTTTGATGTTCACAGAGCCTACGATTCAGTATGGCATTCTAAATTGTTGTACAAAGCACATGAAGTAGGAATACGAGGTCGTTTTTTCCAATTTCTAAAAGCTTTCTTATCGGACAGAACTATCCAAGTCAATGGAGCTTTATCAACTTCTAAGACTATTAACATGGGTGTTCCCCAAGGAAGTGTAATCGCTCCAACACTTTTCTCGCTAATGCTTTACGATATAAACAGGTTAATACAAAAGGTGCCACATTAGCTCTATATGCAGATGATATTGCTCTGTGGAGAAATGTAAACTGCAATTTTTTCCAAACAACAAACCAAAAGAAAGAAAATCATTGAACAGTATCAGGAAATAGTTGAAAATATTTTTCATTACATGAAATCAACTGGGTTTGGTTTATCTGCTCACAAAACGGTCTTTGTTGTCTTTACAAAGAAAACAATTGCGTTTGAAGGCAGAGAAGCTATCTCTATAAGGGTTGATAATAATTTGATATACCCAAGCAAGCAAACAAGTTAAGTTTCTCGGTGTAATCTTCCACTATAAACTTTTTTGGAGGAGTAAACATATTAATTTCCTTGTAGAAAAGGCTAGGAAAAAAATTGGTTTATTACGTGTTCCTTCTGCCATACCTCTGATTAACTGAGGATCTAATCTCGTCTATGTCGATCGCCTCAGGGTTAGTTCGTTCAATTCTGTCATATGGCCAAGAAGTTTTTTTTTTTTTTTACAGCTGGAAAGACAGATTTACACAAGCTAACCAGTATTGACTCGTTAGCCTTTAAAATTGCATTAGGACTTCCCCGATGGGCTTCAATTGATTTGACGTACAAGGAGGCTGGTGTGTTACCCTTAAATGAACACAGGTTAAGTTGCGCCAGTAATTTTACAGTGAGGGCAAGAACCATCCCAAATTCAGTAATGACTGAACTGGATGGCAGTACGTATATTTCAAGAGAGATCCGTAACAAATCGGTATACATGTCCCTAGGTGATTATGTTTCCCCATTGTTTCAGAACTGCAACCTGTCTCTTGATGGTATTGCCCAGGTTCCATGTTGTTCATACCCTTCGTGGTTGTCAGAGCAGGCTGAAATCATCTACTCTTACGGAGATTTTAATAAAAAAGATAATCCTCTGTTACTATCATCCTATGCCAAAGACTTGATAGACAGGAAATACGATTCCCATCTACACATTTTCACGGATGGTTCTGTTTTAGATTCTTCCGATGTTGGGGCTTCCTTTGTAATACCAGCGCTTAGCATTAGAAAGAAAAATTCCATATTACGAAAGGATGTTCTATATTTACAGCAGAGTTATTTGCTATTTTGAAAGCACTAGATTTTATACTTGACATGCCCGTTATACATAGACAAATACTTATACTATCGGACTCAAAATCAGCGCTTACGGCTTTACATTGTCAATCAAAATCTAGTCGTTCAGACTTGGTGTGTGAGATCTTATTTCTCATTCATCAGTTAATAACCCGGGGTATCGATGTAACTCTGTTATGGGTTCCAGGGCACTCCAGTTTACGTGGCAATGATTTAGCTGACTTTTATGCTAAGGAAGCTGCAAGAAATAAATCTGATGTTTTGAATTGTGATATCCCTTCTTTCTTCATCTGAAGCTATCCACATTCTGACAAGTTCAATCTGGAACATAAGACAGAAACAATACCTTGAAGATTCAGCTTGGAAGCACAGATGGGATATGACGAAACCAACAAGCAAATGCTGTAATCCTCCAGGGCCAATCCCAAATCGTAACCTTGTACATAGGCTGCGGGTTAATGGTTGGTTAGGTAGGGTATTTAAAACCGGCACCTGCTTGTGCATGTGGTCAGACTCTCGATATCGCTCATTTTTTATTTGATTGTGTACTAGTACAAAAAATCACTTTCAGCCTCTTCATGATAAGATGAAGTCCTTCAAGCTTCCGTTGACCTTGTCAAGTGTTTTTTAATCCCAGTTATGAGAACGGTGGGAGCCTGGCAATGTTGGCTGTCTCATTCACTTGGAAGATATTTTTAATTCTTCCACCGCCCCCCCTCTCCCCACTGCCTCCCTCCCCCCTAATAGTTTTTTTTTTATTTGTTTGTTTGTTTGTTTTTTTAAAAACCAATTCGCGAATTTTTGAAATGTTAAAATCTTAACGTTTGGACGCACGGGAGAGAACGGAGGAGGCGAAAGGAAATCTTTGTTGCATTCAGTCTATTCAACCTGGTCACAATTAGGCCGGAAGATTGTTGTGTTTCACATTTGTTTACAGCTGTATATTTATTTTGATATTTCGTTTGTTTTTTTACACAGCAACGAATTCTTTTTCGTTTTTGTCTTCTTGCCTTCTTCCTCTTCTTCCTTTCTTCCTTCCTTTCTTTCTTTCCTCTTTTTCTCTGTCTGTCCGGTTTTTTTTTTTTTTTGTTGTTGTGTTTTGTTTTGTTTTTTGTTGTTGTTTTTTGTTTGTTTGTTTTGTTTTTGTTTGTTTGTTTGTTTGTTTTTGTATAAGCAGACATTATCAGAGTGAGTGTGCCAGTACACCACACATTAGAACATTAACAAACCCAGACACATTGTATCAAATGCCAAAACACTAAAATCACCAAAAGTTTGTCCATTTTGAGAGAGAATTTTATGGTGTGTAAGAGACTGGTTGCAAAAAAAAATTTTGAAAGAAAAGAAAAAGAAAAAAAAAAAGCTAGTCGTGGAAATCGATTTAGTTTTTTTTCCGCTTTTTGGTTTTTTTTTGGCAGATGAAGAGACAGTGTGAAGCACCAAAGAATGAAGAGGTGGATTTGGCCTTAGGAAAAAAAAAAGAAAAAAAAAAAAAAGAAAAGAAAGTCACTGCCTTAGGTGCTCCATTGATCCGTCAACTGATGCCTCAAAAACAAAAAACTGCATGCTGAAAAAATAGAATACCCCCAGGAATTTTGACAGCATTTCGTGATCATGCTTGCAGATGTCATTGCATTTTCTTTATAAGTTTGAAACAGACATGATGACTGGATTAAAACCTTTTACTTACAAAACAAATTCAACATGCATTTCAGTTCATACTCGATATTCTTCATGGTTTCAAATAAAAAGAAGTCGAGTGGGGTGGGGAGATCCATCAGATCCATACCTGCACCTGATTTGTGCGGAGATTCCGTCTCTTATAATTTGTTAAAATGTGCTTTTTAAAGTAATGAAAATGAAACACAAATAAGATTTGCTGTGTCACTTTACAGTGACACAACTTTATGCTTAGAGGTAAGTAAAATGTCATTTAATGAAACACTTTTTATTCATAAAAAATTTTCACACATCTCCGGTTTGAAATTAAATTTTGATTCAACCAAAATGTATTGATTGAAAGAAGAAAAACTGTAGTATTCAATGGATAAAATTTTGTCTGGGACCCTGGTACTCTTAAGATTTCAGGAATAAATCTTTTTAACAGTACCAGTGTTGTTGTGAGAATTAGCTATGAACATAAAGTCCTTAAAATGAAAAAGTGACAGATAACAGCGTGTGTGTGTGTGTGTGTGTGTGTGCGTGCGTGCGTGCGTGCGTGCGTGCGTGCGTGCGTGCGTGCGCGCGCGCGCGCGCGCGTGTGTGTGTGTGTGTGTGTGTGTGTGTGTGTGTGTGTGTGTGTGTGTGTGTGTGCTTGCGAGTGAAGTCGTTTCTTTCATCATGTACATATTTGTTTTAGTTCAATTACTGCGTTTATAATGTTCTTATAGTTCGTTCAGATTATTTTTAGCATTTTTCTAAGTTTTAAATAAAGAGCTTTGGAGAAAGCAAACAAAAACAAAGTTTAAAGAGAAAACAAAAAGAAGATCACATACAAATGATGTGTCCTCATCATTTTATTGTATTATTTATAACTAATATCATGACCATGTTTAAGATTGGAACTGGCGCAGTCACCTTACCAATGCAGTCATCACTGTGTGTAATGCCAAAGTATCTGTTCCACATGCAACAGATTACCAATGCAGTCATCATTGCGTGTAATGCCAAAGTGTCTATTCTGTAGACTACTAACCAGATTACCATTGTAATCGTCACTGTGTGTAATGTCAGTGTGTTATACAGACAACAGGTTACCAATGCAGTCATCACTGTGTATCATGTCAGTGTGTCTGTTCTACAGGCTACCAGCCAGATCACCAGTGCAACGAGGTGGATAATTTCACGCAGCTAGAAGAAAATCTACCTGATGACTTTACAAACCA
>JADBJO010000532.1:633704-646204 GCA_016801955.1 Conus betulinus | reverse complement strand
CAGACTCGGTCCAGAATGGAAACCTATAGCATCATTCATCACACTCATTCTCATCAATCAGCGTTTCTTTTTTAAGTCTCAAATTCTGTGGCCCTTCCCGCCCTGCTCTCATGATGATCTCAGTTTCGATGTCCTCTTCATGTCGATGGCCTTGGTTTGGTTCTGTAGGGGTCAGTGGTACGGGCAAGTTCATGGGGGTTGTCATTGTACAGACGTGGTGGAGGGAGAGCTCACTCATGCCGGCTCCGCAACTAAGCAATTATTGTTGTCAGTAGGGGGCTTAATAGGTGGTGTCCTGGGTATGTTGTATCAACAAAAGCACAACTGAACACCACCTACGTGACTTGACAGTGGTGTAGAGTCTCCTCTGGAGGGTTGCCTCTTGATGACTTGACATTGACTGCTCCCTGTGGATTGCCGGTGCCTGGGCCAAGGCATGCCGGACTGGGCTATAGATGTGGAGGATTTGGAATGAGTGGTGTGGGTTCAATGCCTCTGAGGTGGACACAGAAGATGGGACAGCATCAATCAATTACACAAATCAGAAACACATAAAAAAAAAAAAAAAAAGCAGTTAAAGTCAGTTATACATGCCTGAATTTTTATTTTCTTGTTTTTTTTTTCAATATACAGTCAAATTTTCTATGTACAATGTATAGAAATGATCTGATGTCAAAATAAATCACATATATTGCTGCTCCTGTGAACATTATATATGCCTGAAATTGACATCCATTTTCAAACTTAATAATCTGAATTATAATCCAGATTTTGTTTTCAAGCCTGACAAAACAAACAAAACAAAATAAAATAACAACAACAGAACAAACGATTGATTATGATTTGACATTTTTTAGTTCATTTACCAGTGGAAATGCGTTAGTGATCTTCTTTATATGTCATGTTTCATTTGGGCGTAAAATGATGCTTACCTGTATTCCCCACTCTCTAAACAATTTTGTCACAAATGATTTCAGACAAAAGAACAAAACCACAGTTTCAAAATGAAGTGAAGAAATAACGATGAGTTATTAACAAAGACATTGGTGCTGTGTACCAGAGATAACCTCAATCAAACCTGCTCTGGTGAAATAAAACAGTGATCAATAACAAAGTAATCTGGAATATGCAGAGCAACTTCATTCCTAAAAAGGGGTAAACAAAAATGTATTATGTACATAAAGAAAATCTTAACATTCTGGCAAACTTTTTTTTTGTTAACAGAGAAATCCAAGTTTAATTTCATCATGATACCCAAAAAGCACAAATTAAAGAAACAAATGCAACATTTTTTTTTAAGCCGCAGTGATTTTCCATAACATTCAAACATAACTGGATGATAACTGACCAAATCATGGAATTTATCTTTTTCCTGATTTGTTACTTTTAGTGGATAAAACTCTGTCTGGTAGACTTTAAATGAAAAATAAGTTTGTAAAAAAACGGGTAATTCACTTCTTACTCTGTGTGTGGTGTGTGTGTGTGTGTGTGTGTGTGTGTGTGTGTGTGTGTGTGTGTGTGTGAAAAGTTGTTCTCTTTTTTCTTTTTTTTTTTTTGGCTAATGCCAATAAAAAACATCGTGGAAAAAATACATGTATAAAACCAAAACCACAGCTATCACAGACAGACAAATGTCCAACAGCCTGATGTCAGTTCCTGATGCAGGCCAAAATGTTTACTGGTTAAGCATGGCCCTGCGCATGGGATGGAGGCGGTCAAAGGTCGGATTGTCCAGCGCATTTTTCAGCTTCTCCTGGTATTCCTTCTCGGCCTGCATTCCCATCAGGTACTCAAACTCGTCGTTACGGCGACGCTCTTCACGCATCGCGCTGTTGTAGTGGATCTGGTCCTGCAGATCATTCTGGTACCGGGCATTTTGAGCCATGCGCTTGGCTGCTTGTTCCGCCTCATACTGCCTGTTCTCCTCGATGGATCGCAACAGCGCCACACGCTCCCTCTCATTTTCTGCCTTGCGGCAGTTGTTTTCAGCCACTGTGACAGAAATTAACATGAACTTGAATGCTCTCATAGGCACAGAATCATTTATTGAATAAGTACCGGCCAAACACAAATACATGTATGTTCTCACATGTACAGACTTACATACATGAATATGTTTTTTCATTTAATCCACACCCACACATAAAACAATATCATACATATGATTGTTCTTAGTAAGATTCAAGATGTGGGGTAACTTATGAAGTGATGGAAGAAATTATTATATCACATCACTTGCCACTTACATCATTTACAAGAACATCCAGTCTTTGAATTTTGAAATGCAAGACCAAATAGGCAGCCACGCTGACAAGTCTTCTAAAGCCAACACTGAACTAAGATGTGATTTCCATGCTATGATTCTTCACAACTTTCGAAAAGGTGTGCTTCAGGTGAATTTCCAGGTGTCTATACGTTAAGGAAAACGATCTCTTTCCAGGGCCACAGTTCGAAGATGGAACAAAGAATTTAAGCATGGAAGACTGACACTTGAAGGTCATAAACACATCAGCCATTCATTAACAGCTGTTACTGAAAACGAAGTAACCAAGGCATTAAAGAAAAGTCCAGAATGACATGCTGGGACACAAAAGCAGGAACTGAGTATTTCACTGGGAAGAAAGAGTACAACTCTGCATGATCAGCTCGGCATCAACAAATGTTGCACCAGTTGGGTCCCTCACAACTCAGCTTAACTGAGAAGTTTGACAAGGTTAAAGCAGAATGGTGTATCCATGTACTAAGAACATCCAGTGGATGATGTTCAAAATCTAGGAATCCTGATTGAGTCTTTCAGTATGATCTGACATCCAAGCCACATTCAGCATGTGGGCCCTCCCAGGTGAGGCCCCGACTGTACAGTTCAACAGATCAAGGAATACTGGCAAACATATGGTGATGAGTTTATTCCAGATTTGACCATGTAGCCACAATAGCTCTTGAGGAAAGCAAGACAGTGACCTCCAGCTTGTATATCAAGCACTGGCTACCCAAGGTCTTTGAGCACTGGTGGAAACGTCGCCAACATGGGTAGCCAAGTCCTACTGCTCCACCACACAACACCACCAGCTCTCAACTTGGTGGCAAGTCTTGACTTCCTGGCCACAAACACAGTGAAGCTGGTCACCCCTCCACCTGACACAACATACCTGGCCTCTGCGACTTACTGGTCACAAATACTGTGAAGCTGGTCACTGTTCTCCACCGGACACACCAGGTGGATTAAATGATGGAGTTAAGTGACATAACAAGATTTTTGAACATCAAACTGAAAACGTGGAACAGATCACTCCAATGCATATGGCTAGCTATTTATCATAATATCACAATACTCGCATCTTTCTTGATCTGTAGAACAGGTCATACCAATTCATATGGCAAGCTATTTATCAATACATTCCAATACTCACTTATTTCTTGGATCTGTGACAGGTCAAACTAATGCATATGGCAAGCTATTTATCATAACATTCCAACACTCACATCTCTCTTGGATCTGCCGGGCACGGGCGGGCCATGACCTCTTCCAGCAGTTTACGCCGCATGAGACGCTCGGTCTGCCACTGAGCGATGCGTTTCTGCCACGCTGCCTCCACCTCCTGCTGGATGAGCAGCTCCAGCTCGCGCTCCTTCTGCTTCTCCTCTTGCACCATGCGTGCCAGGTACTCCCTGTAGCGCCGGTCCTCCTCACGCAGCTCAATCTGTCGTGAAGGATGGACACAGCTTAAAGTCCGTATTGTTGTTGATGATGTTCAGACTTTTTACACTCGCTCTCTCTCTCTCTCTCTCTCTCTCTCTCTCTCTCTCTCTCTCTCTCTCTCTCTCTCCCCAGTTCTCTCTGGTTTTCTTTATGTCTTCAAGATTTTTTCGATCATGCTAAATGGATGTAAATATTTCTATGCTGTGTCTGTTTGCCGCATGTACATTTTTCTACACTTTCCTTTCCCCTGACTCACATAGGCTCTTGCTGCTTATTCTGGCCAGTGCCACCTCTCACATGCCCCCCCCCCCCCACCACCACCCCATCCATGCACAGTGACTTGTCCTGCCACAGCATCAGTTCTGAGCATTCCAAATAGAGCAGTCAATATCAGACTGCTGTGAGGAATCCCACCACAGAAGACTGCATTGCCACTGACTCATTTGGTGTTGTGCAGTAGTTCCACTTCTGTTCAAGTACACACAGGACACTACAAAGTAAACTGCCCTCTAACTACAACAAAAACTGTTTAGTTGCAAAGTCAGCATGAGTGCCCCCCCCCCCCCAACTCTTACAGTTGCAAAAAGAACACCTATGTGCAGGTCTCCCACGGACACAAGTTTCCAGGCATCAAGAAATCTGCACCCACCTTGCGCGCTGCAGTTGTTCCTTGGCCTCGTTCCTGGACTCCTCCAGCAGCTGTTCCAGCATCTTCAGGTCAAAGGCCAGCTGCTCCTGCTCCTCCTTGGCCTTCTTCTTCATCTTCATCTTCAGCGACAGGTCCAACATGTCGCGGTTCTCTTGCTGACGCCGCCCCTTCTCCTCTGCTGCCGCTGCTTCCTCCATCTTCCTCAGAGCTGCCTGTTCTCTCTGCAAACATGGAGATGAAAAAATGATTACATCTTTCATCACATCTTTTAATGCAAATTTGGATAAAGTTGCAGTTAACTTTGAGGCACATATTTGTGTGAAGTCTATATGAAATTCATTCAATCAAAGATAACAAGCATGACTGATTCCAAACTTATTATTGTGTACCAAAAAATTCAACCCATTCAGTCCAAGAAGAATCAGATGAACAAAACATGAATTCAATGCCACAAAACGCCATATTCATGCAAGATATTCTGTCATCATATATCTTGAAATGGTGCCTGTCAAAGTCAACCCTGCAGGGCACGGTGTGTCTCAGAGGCAGACAATGAAAATCCTGAATGAACAAAATGAATAACTAAGAAATGTTGAAATCCATGGCTGGCTGTCTAAACATCAGACAACACACCCTTATGACTTCACATTATAGACAGTGATGACACTATGACATGCTATGCTGGACAATGCCACACTATACATACACACCATACAATAACAGATAATCCAAAAGCAGACACACGTTCATCCACTCACCATCAGCTGTAGTTCCTCTGCCTTCAGTCTCTTTTCCTCCTCTTTCTGCGTCTCCAGAGCAGCCATTTGTTTGCGCAACACATCCAGAGTTTCACGATTACGCTCATGGGCTGCTTGAGCCTCCCGCTCCTCCCGCGCCATCTGTCAAAGCGAACAACTGGTTTACTGCAATGCAGGATGACTGTGTAAAGAGTTCAGTTTAACATGGGCTGGTCTCCTGAACAAAGTGGTGTTAGAGAAATACTACCACTTTGTTCAAGAAAAGCATGCAGAGGTAAATTTTAACACAGGCATGCAAACTCTCCCCATCCCATACAAAAATCATTAAAAAAATGAATAAAAATAAGATAAAAATAAACAATTGATATTATTGATGCATTGTAGTTGTCTAATTATCATTCACTGGCAGCTTGTTGTATGTTAATGTTTTACAAAAGGATTGTAACACACGCTCTCTCTTTCTCTCTCTCTCTCTCTCTCTCTCTCTCTCTCTCTCTCTCTCCTTCGATAACTAATAGGAGGGTTGCTATTCTGTCTGTGTGTGATTTTTTTTTCCTCTTTGAAATTAATTTCTTCATTCTTGTTTGTTGTTGTTTCAATTTGTTTGTTTGTTTGTTTTCTTCTCCTCTTCTTCTTTAAACTCATCTATGCCTCAATGTTACTGGAGGAAAAAAACTCATCAACTTTCTAATATAATTGTGAAGATATATTTGTTTGTTAACAATTTTGTAAGTTTAAGTTGCTAGTCACACTTAGTCCCTTAGCGGGGCAAGGGGCTGGATGAAAAAAAAGCATGTTTGCTTGTCTGTACCCTTGGAAATAAAGATCATCATCATCATAATCATCATTCCCTCAATCAACTTCAATCAACTTCCTCTCCCTCCCCAATTTTTCTAAACATACATATGAACACATGCACGTTCTTGCACTATCACATACACACACACCCACACACACCTACCCCCCCCCCCACACACACACACATGCATGCACACACACACACACACACACACACACACACACACACACACACACACACACACACACAGAGGCTGAACCCACCTTTTCTTGCCGGTCCTTTTCCCAGAGCTGTGCATACAGGTCCTCGTGATTTTTCTTCTCTGCAGCTTCGATCTCTTTCAGCCGCAGCTGCTCTAAACCTCTCGGCACAGACCATGTCCTGCTCCCTCTTTGACAGTGTTGACCGCAGTTCTTCACACTGAGCCCTGCAAAACCAGTCTGAATAATTATTGTGAATAACTTGTTATATATATCACTAAGTTCACCATGTAAACTCTTTATCTCCATGACATAAACGCCAACTGACGGTATAGACTGTCCTCCTTGGACAAGGTGGCATCTATGATTGGCACCAGAGGAATTTTTCATAGTTTTTAGTTTAACCCCTCCCCCCCTCCTTCTCCTGCAACTTCAGAGCTGACATGTGCATTGTAATCCATCACTGAACTCACAGCATTCGGTGGTGTACAGTGATTCCAGCATAGCCTGGACTCCGTAATGTCCTGTGGACTCCTACACATACTAGTGGAGTTGGTCTTTCCATATGTAGGTGCTGTGGTGATGTTTGCACAATGATTGTTTCCATACCATTACTTTATTTTGCAGTTTGTTTATGCTTTCAACTTCTGTGTCAGATGTCAGTAATCAGCAATTTTAACTGATGAATTCAGTTCTAATTCCTAGAAGAATAAGTTTTGGATAACAAAGTAAAGAATGCTGCTTGTTGCTGTGCACTCACACTGCACCGTCCAGCACCCAGCGACATGCTGTGAACAGAGTAGAATGCTACTGCCCATCAGTAGGCACTTCATGCCGAAAAAAGTTCACAAGATGCTGAGACAGTGGCAGCAGAACAGCAGAAGCAAACTGGAAAAAACAGTCCATGCTCCCCCCCCCCCCCAATCTCCTCCCCCTCCTCCCCCTCCCCCTCCCCCCCCAACTTTCAGAGATGACATGTGGATTGTGATCCATCACTGAACTCATAGCGCAGCCTGGACTCCATAATGTCCTGAGCTGTGACGGACAACCCAACACATGATTACCTTGGCCACACTTGTACATTTTGGAGTATTGTGTTTGGGTGCATTGTGATCAGTGCTTTTCCTAACAGACACATACACACATCTGCCTGTCTGTCTGTCTATCCATGCACCTGTACATGTAAGTAGATGGATGGGCGGGCAAAAAAAAACACTCTTTATATAGTTTCAATTCAATTCAATATACTTTATTATCTGATAAAAGAGAATTTGTTGCATGATCAACAGCAAAAGACAAGATTTAAGACAATAACAATATCGACACAGTAATGCACAAATAAAATAAGCATATAATAATGATTATACTGATTATGATAGGTATTTATACCCACAAGTACATAAATACAAGAAATTTCACCTGAGGAAAAAAAAAAAAAAAGAAATTTCAACTGTACACACACACACACACACACACACACACACACACACACACACACACACAGATAGTTGCCTGTGCTTATAATCTATCTATCTATCTTATATTTCTACATGTACATGTGCATGCATGCATGTGCTTGCGCACGCACGTGTGTGTGTGTGTGTGTGTGTGTGTGTGTGTGTGTGTGTGTGTGTGTTTCAAAATGTGTGAACGTGTGTAAGTGTGAACCAACCCTTCAAAATGGTATGAACTTGAAGTTGAACCCTGGCCATTCTTACAACCCTTTAGTAAAATGAATGAATGAATTTGAAGCCTGGCCATCTCTGTATGACCCATTTCAACACAGCAGGAACTTAAAACCCTGGCCACTCTTCTGCTAACCATTTAAAGCAGTATGAACTTAAAACCCTGGCCACTCTTCTGCTACCCATTAAAGCAGTATGAACTTAAAACCCTGGCCACTCTTCTGCTACCCATTTAAAGCAGTATGAACTTAAAAACCCTGGCCACTCTTCTGCTAACCATTTAAAGCAGAATGAACTTAAAACCTGGCCACACTCTTCTGCTACCCATTTAAAGCAGTATTAACTTAAAAAACCTGGCCACTCTTCTGCTAACACTTTAAAAGTAGTATATGAACTTAAAACCCTGGCCACTCTTCTGTTAACAATTTAAAGCAGTATGAACTTGAAGCCCTGGCCACTCTTCTGTTAACCATTTAAAGCAGTATGAACTTAAAACCCTGGCCACTCTCTGCTAACACTTTAAAGTAGTATGAACTTAAAACCCTGGCCACTCTTCTGTTAACCATTTAATGCAGTATGAAGTTGAAACCATGGCCACTCTTCTGTTCACTATTTAAAATAGTATGAACTGAAAATGCTGGCTATTCTTCTGATTTCCATTTTAACAGTATGAATGTAAACTCCTGGTAATTCTTATCTTAACTGTTTAAACTCTGGCCATTCTAATGTTGACCATTTAAAACAATTTGACTTTATAACCCTGACCATTCTTATATCAACTATTAAGACAGTATGAATTAAAACCATGGCCATTCTTATGTTAACCATTTAAAACTGTGTGAACTTCTAACCATTATTTACAAACTATTTCAAAACATCATGAAATTAAAACCCTAGTCATTCTTGTAGTAATAATTTAAAACAATGTGAACTTAAAACCCTGGTCATTTTTATATTAACCATCTCTATATAACCAGCATGAACTTAAAATGCTGGCCATTCTTATTTTAACCATTTAAAACAGTAATGAACTTAAAACCATGGCCATTCTCATTTTAACCATTTAAAACAGAAGAACTTAAAACCTGGCAATTCTTACATTAACTGTTCAAAAAAGTGCAAACTTAAAACACTGATCATTCTTTTATCATTTGAAACAATGTGAACTTAAAACCTAGGCCATTTTTATATTTATTGTTTCAAAACAATATGAACTTAAACCCTGCCATATTTTATGTTTAACCAATTAAAACAATGTGAACGTAAAACCCTGGGCATTATTATATTTACTGTTTAAAACAGTGTGAACTTAAAACCCTGGTCATTTGTATGTTAAGCATTTTAAAACAGTGTGAACTTAAAACTTGGCATTCTATTTGTTCATTCAATATTTGATGCTCCCATGTATGTACATATAAATGTCAGTGCATATGCTCTGTGTGTGTGTTTGTGTGTGTGTGTGTGTGTGTGTGTGTGGTGTGTGTGCATGGGGGGGGGGGGGGGGGGGGGGGGGGCAGGGGGGGGGGGCAGGGGTGCGCGCACACATAATGTGACTTAGTCTATCAGTCAGAATAAGTCAGATGTCAATGAAGGTATCACTTTAATTGAACATCTGAAACCTTATGGCACAACCATTTAGAGCTGAAAATGTTTTAAAAAAACACTGTCATCTCCACACACACACACACACACACACACACACACACACACACACACACACACACACGCTCACTGTCCACTTGGCAATGAATTACCTGAACTGCTGGTCATACTTGTCTTGCACGAATTGAAGTCTCTCCTGTTCTCTCCTTTCTTTCAATGACTTTGCACGTTCTCTCATTTCTAGCTTGACGTTCAAGAGTTGTTTTCTTCCATTGCTTCCATGGCAGCCATGTATTCCTGTTCTTCTTGTCTCAACATTTCACGCAGTCTGAAAACATCAAGGGAGTAATAAATGCACTGGTAAAAATGATGTATTTCATGTTAATATGCTGGATATTTCATCCAGCTTTGATGATATTTGAGAGCATTCTTGCACATTTAAGGATGGGACATGAAATAACAATACTTCCATTTGATGCTGAGCAGTTATTCTATGTTCTTTATAAGCTAAAAATATGCACCATTACAAAGAAACCCAAATGTGCATGCATGCCTGTAGACACCCATGCATGAGTATCAGAGAGGATACAAATAAGGAGGAGGAAATTTGCATTATTTTTTCATGAACAACAACCTCTTAGATGAATAAGAGCAATGTATACTACATTTTTTAAAAAAAATGGCAGAAAAATGTTCGGAAGACACACCTTTCCCGTCTCGCTTCAACACTGAACTCTGATTTTCAAGCGGCGGCCAACTTCACGTCGAACATTATTCAAGACAATTTTCTTATCTGTCCATCGTTCCCACTCATTCTTTAGATCACACATATGGTTGTACAGTTTCTGGTCCTCCATTTCCTTGAGGTAGTCATCTTTCTTCCGACTTTCAAGGATCAAGTATTCTGGTGGACGCTTGTTTGGGGGACGAGCTCTCTGCAAAAGAAGACCCACAGTCTTAAATATTCAAACATTAATAAGCACTCTTTTCAAGTAATATTATACATACATACATACATATATATATATATACATATATATATATTGATATGTAATATATGGCGTGGAAAGTGTACTCTCCACGGTGTGTGTGTGTGGAATGTATACCACGGCTGATCCATGAATGTATACATTCCACGTTTGCCCGTACACTTTGTACACCAGTGTGTGTGTGTGTATATGTGTGTGTATGTGTATGTGTGTGTGTGTGTGTGTGTGTGTGTGTGTGTGTGTGTGTGTGTGTGTGTGTGTGTGTGTGTGTGTGTTGTCAGTAAACTAAAAGATAATCTGACTATAAATTGGTTTCAGTCAGTGTGTGTGTGTGTGTGTGTGTGTGTATGTGTGTGTGTGTGTGTGTGTGTGTGTGTGTGTGTGTGTGTGTGTGTACAGTCTTCAAATCTTGACTGTTGCATGTCATTAATTATCTTTCTTTTTAGCAGAAATTAAATTTACAAGATTCAGAAACAAAAGTACACTTTTCAGTGTCTAAACAGATGAATATTCATAAATACATTAAAAGTAATGATGTGACACATGAAAAATGTCTTTGTAAATACTGCTTGCTGTCAGTCACAGAAGAAAATTCATCTCTAACATCAACTGCACAACCCAACCTTGTCAACGTCACAAGCAGTAAAATACTTGGTCATCACTTTGCAGACATGTATCAGCTGAGAAGGCCACACAGACACCATCACAGCCAAAGCAGGACTTTAAGATTCTTTGGATGCAACCCTAAGACAGCCTCCACTAAGCTGCATGAAAGACCATAGGAAGTTTTTGTCAGGCCTTTTATAGAGTGTGCAAAATCAATATGGATTCCCTATACTCAGAGGAGGATAGAGAAGCTAGAGTCAATACAGAAAAGAGCATAGAACCTGCTGTGTGACAGACATGCTTGATGGGTTTGGTTGGAAATTCTCACAACAGAGAAAACAGGATGCTGGGCTCACCATGCTAAACAAGACCACCAACGAAGTGGTGGATGAGGACATGAGCAAACTCGGTCTTCCACTGCAGTGGTCACATGAAGACTAGAACTAGCATTACTCAAAGTTCCTTCTTCTCATGTATCATCAGAAATGGGCACAATCTGCTGAAAGAAGTGGCTGAGGCCAATTCATTATGGGTCTTCACTTCCCAAATGTTAGGCTTCCTGAATGATCAGCCTTTCACTTTACACAATCAGCATCCTCATTTAAAGGGTATCAGCTAACAAGAAAATTGCCCAGTGTGGTTACTCAAGGTAGGCAGATGGGTTGAGAGGATGGGAGTTCTTTTTTGTTTGTTTTTGTTTTTGTCTTATTTTTGTGTTTGATTGTACTTCTATGGGTTTGGCATGAAAGCAATGTATGAGCTGGTAATATACAGTTTGAAACATGTTTAACCAAAGCCCAAAGTAGCTTTAATACGGTAACTCCACACTTAGTCATTTGAGGCTTTCTTCTGGTCCTAAGTGAAAAGATCTAATGAAGTGGTATAAGACTTAAACTGCTTGCTTCCTTGGCAAAAAGCATCAAAGTGTTGATTGTGGCCACACACAGCAAAGATGACACTTTCAACGGAAACTGACTCTGAGCAGTCAAAAAGTGTGTCACAAAATGTTCTAGGGATATACAAATAGTTTGCAAAAGAGGTTATTCAATTTTTTTTTTTTTAATTCAGCTGTAGCCCTGGCACCATTTGTTGTCCTAAAAGCAGTTTTTAGTATTGCAAAGGTATTCAAAATACTTAAGCCAAATTGAGGAAATATTAAACAAATAAGCAACCAACCAAACATGGGCTGGACAAATAAAACAAAACTCTTTTTGTGGTGGAGGGGTCAAAAATACATACATAAATAAATCCATGAATATCCTAGCCCAATGACATAAAAACCAACTTACAATGGCCACGGATTGGGGGGCAGGCCCAGTGTATTCACGGGTCCTGCGCGTTCTCTGACCGACCATCATTTTGATGGCTTTGTTGGGCTCCTCGTTTAGTCCTCCCAATCAATGATCACAATCAGAGTCCGTGGACTCGTCTAAACGGTCTGCAAAAACACACAGCTTCAATGAAGTCAAACAGAGACAAAGCTAAATCTGCAGAATAAAAGAACTACACATT
>JADBJO010000532.1:616204-626204 GCA_016801955.1 Conus betulinus | reverse complement strand
TATGTATATTTTTTAACAAATCTGCATCATTCCAGCAGAAAATAGCTGGGAGATAGAGAGAGAGAGAGAGAGAGAGAAATATGCACTAGATATTATGAGAGAAATGCAAAAATGAAAAAAAAAGAAAATCAAATGTAACAAAAGAAAGAAGGAAAGCAAAAAGAAGAAGCTGAAAACAAGAAATGAAAAAAGAAGATGAAGAATCCTGCCTTCATTTACTCATTCTGCTTTATCAAACTATTTCTTTCACTCATTCACATTTTCACTGGACACTGCACATTTAACAAGAAGGTTACCTCCAACTGCAGTTTTTCACACCCTCAGGCCGAACATAAAAGTGAGTTGTTCATGGAATGACTAAAGCTACAATTGTCAAAGTCCTTGGTGAAAACAAGATGGACATTGTGGACCATATAGATCATTCATTCAATGATTTATTCCCCATCCTGTTCCAGAAACAGAAGGAGAGGGTTCAGAAGGAGGGGAAACAGACACAGAAAGTAATTTTCATCCTGAGTCTTGTGTGATTCCCCTCCCTGTGTTGATAGCCATAAGTTCCCCCCAGTCACTTCTGGTTCCAGGACAAGCAACAGTGCCTTGTCGTGATCTGAATGGCAGTTCTGTCACGATCAGAGGTGCAGTTAGCTGCTGCCTAGCTGGCTAGTTTGCTTGCTGAAGCATACTTATTCAGTTAATTGGTTCATTGATTGAGTGGTTGGCTCCTTGGCTGCTTTGTCCTTTCTCTACTTTTTTTTTTTCCCCTTCAGGACAGTAAGAGAGAGAGAGAGAGAGAGAGAGAGAGAGAGAGAGAGAGAGAGAGAGAGAGAGAGAGAGAGAGAAATTGTGATTTCTTTTTTTTTTGTCTAGATTTCAGGCTTGATGCTGAACTGAATGATGTAGCAGTTAGCTCAGACCATGCCTTGAATGATCACAGTGCATGAACAGAATAATGATATTTGCTGGGAGAAAAAACACAGTGTTTCCTCCCATATGGACTTCTTCCTCCAGTAGTTAAGCAGCTGACTTCAAAATAACACTGGCAATACAAAAACTTTTTGACTGTACCTATGAAGAGGATAGACAGTTGAAAGATTTTATTTTATTCGAGGTTTTGGAAATACAGAGAAACTGAAACATGGATTTGATTCCTGAAACCATTGAAAGTATTTGTTTCTTTCAGCCATTTTGATAGCTGTGTGGTGTGTATGTGTGTGTGTGTGGGGGGGGGGGGGGGGGGGGGGGCAAAGCATTTTTTATTGATTGTGGCTGAATGTAGGGAGCCAAATGTTTTGGTTTGTGTGTCAAAGTGTGCTTTGTGCTGACAACCGCTTTTTTTTTTTTTTTTTTTTTTTTGTACGGAGATGCTGCATGCATTGTCTGAAAGTACCCATACTTGTTGTTTCTCTTTCCTCTTGTTCCTGACCTTATGTGAATTAATTTAATGGTGATGTCATACCCATACTTGTATCTCTTTTGTTGACACACATATTTCTTGTATCTCTTTCCACCTGTCCTTGAACTTCTTGTGTGTGTTAATTGACTTATGAGATCATTTTTACCCAAATATTGTTTCTGTGTACATGTTTTAGCTATGATGCTTGTGGGCTTTGCTTGATTTTGTCATTGTTGTTGTACATTGTAAAATCCTGATTTTTCAGCCATATCCCCTTTTGTTTTAAAACCTTGTTGTAATGGAGCCCTTGATTCCATGTTGTGTGCCTGGATTAGGAAGAAAAGAGTGAACAACCTTCAATGGAGGAATCTGCTGATCAGTCCACTGAGGATCTACACAAATCACAGGTAGCACACCCGTGTCAGTGTTGATTAGTATACTTATATCATATTCTTTTTCTGTCGTGTTGTTTGCTTACAACTCTGAGGTTCTGCGCCTTTGGTGTGATTTTTGCACTAGTGACCACTTTTTATTCCCTGCATTAAGGTGGCCCATGTTCCATTTTGGGGGATGATATCTAATATTTCTATTAATTGGAATGCTCATGTAGTATTCTCAGTCTTCCATGTTTCTTGACTATCTTTGAACATCATAATTGATGAGTTTTTTGAATATGTGATTGTGGATAAACCCGATATAAAGTAGAGCAGCCATGTTCAGCAGCCTAAACTGTTCAGTCTTTTCATGATGAAGTCTAAACTGAATACCGGTTGCATGTGTGTTTTCCTCAGTGTGTGTGTGTGTGTGTGTGTTTAGTATATGCATGTGATGCATTGCTATCAACAGATAATGGTCAGCTCTTCTTTACGATGGACGGAACTGCATTTAAAAGTGTGTGCAACTTTTTGTTGTTGTTTTTTTTTGTCCAGCTTTATCACACACCACCACTGCTTCAGTGTCCTTGACTTGGGCTGTGTCTGTTTGCGTTAAAAATGAGCATGACACTTTAACTTTAGGAGTAATTAATGGGGAGAGCAAATTCCAATAATTAAGCCTTGAGAGACAAAATGACTGTGTCTGTCTTAGGTGCTGCTTGTGCATAAAAGCCTGAAAAAAAGGTTAACAACATATTACTCACAGTTCTTTTTGAAGAAATTGTGTGTATAACTGCCTTTTAAAAAAAAATGCAGGAAAGTGTAGACCTGTGATGTTTTCAAATATTTTGTTCATCATTTATAATTGTTTTAAATCTCTGATATTCAAAAAAAACTATATAAAAAAAAAAAAAAAAAAAAAAGAGAGAAAAAAACAAAACAAAAAAAAAAGTCTAGGCTTGTGATGTTTTTAAAATGTTTGGTTGATCATTTACACATATTTAAAATCCTCTGATATTCAACAAAACCTTCAAAACAAAACAAAAACAAACAAAAAAAAATTTAGGCCTGTGATGTTTTGAAATATTTGGTTCATTTATAGTTTTTTTTTTTTTTATTCAATTAGAAAGCAAAACAAAAGAAACATATTCAACAAAACCTAGAAAGCAAAACAAAAGCAAACATATTCAACAAAACCTAGAAAGCAAAACAAAAGCAAACAGACACAAACAAAAAACAAAAAAAAAAAAAAGATGTCTTCAAACAGTTTATAGCTTTGTTACAATACATGATGACCTCCTCTTTGTATAACAAGATGCGATGAATTGTGATTTGTCACCTAAAGCTTCAGAACTGTTGTGCGCTGATTTTCATCTTTCTTGCTTAAGGCTCGGTGAAAGAGGGAGCCAAGAGCTCAGAAACTTTTGGAAGTTTCGTGCTTCTAGAAAATACAGTTATCTTTGATGAGAAAAGCATCAACAGCTACATATGGATGACAAACAACTCAGCCCAAATGCGATTATACTAAAGAACCAGGATTGTGAAAGAATGATAGGCCAAGGGATAGTACATGTACAATGTAGAACTTGTTATTTGCACAAAGTATTTTGCAAACAGAATGTATTGCAATTGATTTATCATGTCTACTTAAATGACAGAGAATCGTGGTGCAGAAAGAAAAGGAGGGTAACTGCCGTTCTGTTGTGTGTCAGGATTCGAAGGGGGAATCCCCCCGTGTCTCCTCCCCTCTCCCAGGCAACATCCTGGTGGATAAGTCTGCCCACAAGTTCTCTGCCCCTACTCTGATCTTGAAAGTCAAACCTCCAGTGCCTTACGCAGGTCAGGGTACTTTCCCTTTTTTCTGTTTTTTTTATTTGCCATGAAGGATTCAGTTTGTTGAGTGTGTGTGTTTTTAGAAGAATGCCTCAAACTGGCTGTCTATCTGTCTGTCTGTCTGTCTGTCTATCTGCCTGCCTGTCCGTTTCCTCTCTCTCTCTTTCTCTACCTCTATCTCTCTCACTCACACTCCACCATCACTGCTGCTGCCGCCACCACTATCACTATCATCACCACCTATTCAGTCTGTAACTGAAACATAATATCTGTAGATAATTTGAATTCATATCTGCCAGCTATTGAAACAACACACACACACACACACACACACACACACACACACACACACACACACACACACACACACACACACACATACAAAATTTGGTCTTCTTGCAAAGGTGATTATTGACTGCCAGGTATGTGTCAATGATGAAAGCCTGGGGGGATCATTGACTGCCAAGTGTGTGGCAATGATGAAAGCCTGGGGATCATTGACTGCCAAGTGTGTGGCAATGATGAAAGCCTGGGGGCAAAGGGTGGTCATTGACTGCCAAGTGTGTGGGCCATGATGAAAGCCTGGGGACCAAGGTGGTCATTGACTGCCAAGTGTGTGGCCATGATGAAAGCCTGGGGGCAAAGGTGGTCATTGACTGCCAAGTGTGTGGCCATGATGAAAGCCTGGGGGCAAAGGTGGTCATTGACTGCCAAGTGTGTGGCCATGATGAAAGCCTGGGGGCAAAAGGTGGTCATTGACTGCCAAGTGTGTGGCCATGATGAAAGCCTGGGGACCAAGGTGATCATTGACTGCCAAGTGTGTGGCCATGATGAAAGCCTGGGGACCAAGGTGGTCACTGACTGCCAAGTGTGTGGCAATGATGAAAGCCTGGGGACCAAGGTGGTCACTGACTGCCAAGTGTGTGGCCATGATGAAAAGCCTGGAGACCAAGGTGGTCATTGACTGCCAAGTGTGTGGCCATGATGAAAGCCTGGAGACAAAGGTGGTCATTGACTGCCAAGTGTGTGGCCATGATGAAAGCCTGGAGACGAAGGTGGTCATTGACTGTCAAGTGTGTGGCCATGATGAAAGTCTGGGGATGAAAGATGGGTCATTGACTGCCAAGTGTGTGGCCATGATGAAAGTCTGGGGATGAAGATGGTCATTGACTGCCAAGTGTGTGGCCATGATGAAAGTCTGGGGATGAAGATGGTCATTGACTGCCAAGTGTGTGGCCATGATGAAAGTCTGGGGATGAAGATGGTCATGCAGGATCAGTGTGACTCGGGCACCACTTTAGCCCCATGGTTACCACTCCTGTGAATTTTGGGGTGCTGTTTTTTTTGCCTGGTTTGTTATGTGCCGTCTGCAATGAGAGAATGTTTACAGTGAAACCTTCGCATAATCCACTGTCCAGATATCTTTCTGACCATGAAGGGTGGTATCAGGATAAATGCCACTCAAAGAGGGTTTCTCTACCCTGTTCTTGTATATTTCAATACATTTTTTTTTTTATCACAGAAGGGGAGGGAGCAAATCACTGAAAAGGTATTAATATTGATATTCAATTTCTTTGTATATCCCTGATAGACATTTTCCTGTGATATTCACCATCTTGTCATATGAACATTGTGACATATTCTGAGTCCTTTGCCTCCCCCTTTCAGCCAATGCCTCCCAGCAGTATCTTCTCCGCCACTCAGAAGGTGGACGCCACAGGAGCTGTGCTGGGCACGGGACAGACTCACATCATGAGCGCCGCCCACCTGGAATCTCGGGACAGCACATTCAGCACATGCATTCCGGCCTGATGAAGTACATGACCAAGGACGAGGACAGGAAGGAACAGGATGTCATGATGGCCACCTTTCACTCCTCACCCCGGGCGTATCCTGCTGACTGGGTCTGAGCCCATTGGACAGACTGGTGAGGCAGGTTGAGTTTCTTTTGACGGGCATGCAAATATGCGCGCAAGCACGCCTGCATGCATACACACATGCACGCATGCATGCACGCATGCAAGCACACACACGCACGCATGCACGCACGCATGCATGCACCACCCCCCACACACACACACACACACACACACACAACATACACATACATACATACACACACACACATACATACACATACATACATACATACATACATACATACATACATACATACATACATACACGCATACACACATACACACACATACATACATACATACATACATACACATACGCACACATATACATACAAATGCTTGCCGAAAAGCACACAGACATACACACACATACATATATACATATATACATATATATATACATATATATATATATATATATATATATTGATACACATATACATATACATACACAGACACACACACACACACACACACACACACACACACACACACACACACACACACTACACACACACGCATATATGTACACATCTATATTGAATTACTTTTCACACAGACACACACACACACACACACACACGCACGCACACACACACACACACACACACACACACACACACACACACACACACACACACACACACACACACACACACACATATGCACACACACACACACACACACACACACACACACACACACACACACACAACACACACACACACACACACACACACACACACACACACACACACACACACACACACACACACACACACACACACACACACACACACACACACACACACACACACACACACACACACACACACACACACACACACACACACACACACACACAAGCGCGCATACGTGCAGGTGCCTAAGCACACATGCATGCATGCTTGTCTGCATGCACACATACACACATTCTTTTTAGCGATGCACTGAGCTAGAATTTGCACATTTTCATGATCATGTATAGCATTTCAGACTGAAATGCAGGAAGTTCTTTTCTATTTTCTTTTTTTTTTTTCTTTTACATATATGCATGACATGTATGAGACACTGTTTGAAATACCCATGTCTGTATAACAGATCACCCCACCTGTGTCAGACTCTCTGAAATGCCCACGTCTGTGCAACAGATCAGCTCATGTGTGTTACACTGTGTGAAATACCCATGCCTGCATAACAGATCACCCCACCTGTGTTACACTCTATAAAATACCCATGTCAGTGCAACAGATCGACCCACCTGTGTTACACTGTATGAAATATCCATGTCTGTACAACAGATCAGCCCACCTGTGTTACACTGTATGAAATACCCATGTCTGTATAACAGATCAGCGCACCTGTGTTACACTGTATGAAATACCCATGTCTGTGCAACAGATCGGTCCACCTGTCTTACACTGTATGAAATACCCATGTCTGTGCAACAGATCGCCCCACCTGTGTGTTACACTGTATGAAAATACCCATGTCTGTGCAACAGATCGCCCCACCTGTGTTACACTGTATGAAATACCCATGTCTGTGCAACAGATCACCCACCTGTGTTACACTGTATGAAATACCCCATGTCTGTGCAACAGATCGCCCCACCTGTGTTACACTGTATGAAATACCCATGTCTGTACAACAGATTGCCCCACCTGTGTTACACTGTATGAAATACCCATGTCTGTGCAACAGATCGGCCCACCTGTGTTACACTTGTTACACTGTGTGAAATACCCATGTCTGTGCAACAGATCAGCCCCACCTGTGTTACACTGTATGAAATACCCATGTCTGTGCAACAGATTGGTCCACCTGTGTTACACTGTATGAAACACCCATGTCTGTGCAACAGATCGCCCCACCTGTGTTACACTGTATGAAATACCCATGTCTGTGCAACAGATCGCCCCACCTGTGTTACACTGTATGAAATACCCATGTCTGTGCAACAGATTGGCCCACCTGTGTTACACTGTATGAAATACCCATGTCTGTGCAACAGATTGGCCCACCTGTGTTACACTGTATGAAATACCCATGTCTGTACAACAGATTGGTCCACCTGTCTTACACTGTATGAAATACCCATGTCTGTACAACAGATCGGTCCACCTATGTTACACTGTATGAAATACCCATGTCTGTGCAACAGATGGGCCCACCTGTGTTTACACTGTATGAAATACCCATGTCTGTACAACAGATCAGCCACCTGTGTTACACTGTATGAAATACCCATGTCTGTGCAACAGATCAGCCCACCTGTGTTACACTGTATGAAATACCCATGTCTGTGCAACAGATTGGTCCACCTGTGTTACACTGTATGAAATACCCATGTCTGTGCAACAGATCGGCCCACCTGTGTTACACTGTATGAAATACCCATGTCTGTGCAACAGATTGGCCCACCTGTGTTACACTGTATGAAATACCCATGTCTGTGCAATAGATTGCCCGACCTGTGTTACACTGTATGAAAAATTCCCATGTCTGTACAACAGATTGTCCCACCTGTGTTACACTGTATGAAATACCCATGTCTGTGCAACAGATCGGCCCACCCACATGTGTTACACTGTATGAAATTCCATGTCTGTGCAACTGATGGCCCACATGTGTTACACTGTATGAAATTCCCATGTCTGTGCAACAGATCGGCCCACCTGTGTTACACTGTATGAAATTCCCATGTCTGTACAACAGATCGGCCCACCTGTGTTACACTGTATGAAATTCCCATATCTGTACAACAGATCGGGCCACCTGTGTTACACTGTATGAAATACCGATGTCTGTACAACAGATCGGCCCACCTGTGTTGCGCTGTGGTGGAAAAGGGACCAATCATCTGCTGCAGTTCTCCCTGCTTAAAGCAGGCAAAGGTAAAAACACACATCAGATCTGTCACCGGTGTACCTGGGATTCCATGTTAGCAGGCTTGCTCACCCTCTCTCATTCTGTGGTACAATTGTCTCCACAGTCCCTGTCCTCCTCCTCATCACTACAGTTGTTGTGTCTGACAGAGTGACCATTGCAGCTTTTAGTGTGTGGTAAATGGAGGGTGATAACAGCGCCTATCTGCTCTCACAGTATGTTGCGTCATGCCAGATATCCTTGACTTTTTTCTCCTTCATTCACTCAGAGACGAACCCCAGAGGCACTGACGAAGGCTGCTGTATGGCGGAGACCCTCCAGTGATCCATAAAGCTTTTCCCTCATCTGTGTGTTGGCAGGCCAGGTCTCTGCCCTTAGCTTTTCATGCGTGGGACAGTCCTGGAGGAAGTGTTCCTCTGTCACTGGTCTGTACCACATGGGCAACTTGAAGACTTGCCAATTCTTGACTTTCCATAATCCATTAAAGGCTGACCTGTTTCAAGAAGAAACTCTAGGGAGAGCTTGACAGCAGAAGGTCTTCAAAGAAGAAACCCCCTCAAACAAGTGTTTCAGCCTGAACTCCTTACACTTTAAGGGCACCGGGCTGCAGGTAATGACTCTCAGATGCCCTTCTACTGCCGTTCTTTCTTTTTTTCTGGCACTGCCAAGATTCGAACCTGCAACTTTTGAATGGGGTGGATGTCTCAAGGTATGTGATTTTAGACAGATGTCTTACCCCACTTAACAGACATCTGTTCTAAGCTTGGAAATCAAAGCCTTATGAAGTTCACTTTATTCCTCCTTGATCAGATCTTCCTGTATTCCTTTTCAGCTGCTTCAGCCATTGCCCTCAGGGTTCTGAACATCTTACCTAAAATCCCGAGCTGTTTCATGAGGTCATAGGATGATGAGCAATCTTAGACTACAGAATTAGTAAAGATTTGATACACAAGCATCAATATCCACTGCTGTGTACTGTGGTAGGTTGCTCAAGGTACACCTATGGTGTTTGTAGCTTCAGTGTGCAGAGTAGTTCCTTGTTGCTCAAGATATGAAAATATGTTTACCAGAGACAGGTAAAGATATGAAGTTGTTTCTCTAAGAAACAAAAGGAAAGGAGCTTACTTTCAATGAATAGCAGAGGATTGACTTTTACTGAAGCACAAATCTTTGCAACTGAAAGTTTTTTCATGATTCTGTGGCATTTTAAGAGCACATTTTGTACATTTTTTTTTCAGACACACTTACATACTGACTTGCACACTCATGTGTGCCTGTACATACGCCCACACAATACTGCATTCACACACAGACTTCCTTTCTGGTCATCTTTCATTGCCTTCTGGTCTTTCTCCCTTTTTCCCTCCTCTCCCTTTCACCTTATTTGTCATCCCTGCCTCCTCTCTCTCTGTAGGTCTCTCTCTCTCTCTGTCTCTCCCTCCCTCTGTCTCACCTTATTTCTCATTTTCACCTCCTCCCTCCTCCGAAGATTACTGTCTGTCTGTCTGTCTCTGTCTGTCTGTCTGTCTGTCTGTCTCTCCCCCCCCCCCCCCCCCCCCCCCCCCCCCCCCCCTTGTTCCTTTCCTCTCAAT
>JADBJO010000532.1:553704-611204 GCA_016801955.1 Conus betulinus | reverse complement strand
GACTGGGACCACACAGTCGAGTTTCATCCACTTAATGGATGCGTTTCTGAGAGTGTTGCTCAAATTTCCTGACCAACGCTGCAGGTGCCTGTATCTCTCAGGCCTGGTTGACGCTGGGATATATTATGAAAGGAAGTGTAGAGAGTACAGCCCTGTCATGTAGTCTCAGACCAAAATGGAAATCCGTAGCATCATCTTAATCATCCTCATTCTCATCGATCAGCATGAAAAAAAAAAAAATGTCTCAAATTCTGTGGCCCTTTATGCCCTGCTGTCATGGTGACCTCAACTTCGATGTCCTCTCCATGTCTTTGATCTTGGTTTGGTTCCGTCGTGTCACCAGTATCGGCGAGTCCATGGGGGCTGTCGTTGGCGCCCTCTGGAGGGAGAGCTCACTCACGCCAACTCCGCGACTAAGCAATTATTGTCATCAGTAGGGGGCTTAGTAGTTGGTGTCCTGCGTATGTTAGATCAGAAACAGGCGCCACTAAACACCACCACCAAGTGACTCGGCAGCAGTGCAGTGTCTCCTCCGGTGGGTTGCCTCTTGACAACTTGACATTGACTGCTCCCTGTGGATTGCCGGAGCCTGGCTGCGGCGGGGCCAACCGGGCTGTGGCTGTGGACAGGATGTCGGAATGAGCGGGGTGGGGTGCACTGCCTCTGAGGTGGTGCAGATGCTGGGACAGCAAAAAAATAAAAAGTTTAGGGCGTTGGACTAGAAAGTGCCAAAGTTCCTATATGTCACTGGATTAATTTGAAAGTCATAACCTTGGGCATCGAACTTGAGGAAGCACATGGCCCTTAGGTCCTTGATTTAGTTTGAAAGTCATGGAGAGTGCCCAAGGATCTGTAGGTCCTCGGTTTAGTTTGAAAGTTACAGAGAGTGCCCAAGGATCTGTAAGTCCTTGGTTTAGTTTGAAAGTCACAGAGAGTGCCCAAGGTCCTTCGTTTAGTTTTACAGTCATGGAGAGTGCCAAATGCCCTGTAGGTCCTTGGTTTAGTTTGAGGTGAAAACCCTTTGTATTTAATCATATGTGACTGCTGCTATTTTGGAAGGGAGAGGTGGTGGTAGTGGTGGAAACATTTTAGTTGTATAACTTCTACTACACTACTATAAATAATAATGATATTGAACATTTATGTAACATATGTTCTACACACCAAGTTACAGCTCTTTACAAGTTAATTAAATGAAACACACACACACATGCAACACACACACACACACACACACACACACACACACACACACACACACACACACACACACACACACACATATTATACTTTCCTCATCCCATGCTTCTCACACACAGTGGCATTCACATAATACACACACAGTCCTACATACATCTATACATACTCTACATGCAGTCATGCTACTATGATGCTTTTTTCAAGGAAGAATTGTGTACATTTGTAACCGTCTTTAAGTTTGATAAGAGAACATAGTGTCTGAGAGAACGTGACACTGGAAATTAAACTTACTTACAAACAATAAAACATGCGGACTTTGGAAAAAAATGGGAATTTCTTTCTTTCTACTTTGGTAGTGCATAAGTCTAAGATATGACAATAGAGCATATGGATGTGCACTGAGAGAGAGAGAGATACAAGGAGAGAGAGAGAGGAAAAAAAAAAAAAATCATTAATTGTGTGTTCCAGACATTTCAATTCCTCACATATACACAGGACATGCTTATAGCATGATTTGTTCTAGACAGATGCCGGTCTGTCGTTTAATGTTTGTATAGTCCTTGTGACACTTCTTTGTAAGGACTTTGCTTGGGTTGCTGCCATAAAAGGTTATCTTATTCCGCATCCCACTTCGCATAAGGCGATGCACCAATAACACAGACCTTTAATAAAACCTGCATATTAACCACTCCACTCCCACCCTGATTTACCCAAGTACAGAGTGTTTGTCTCCATCTGGTGTTTGATGAAACTATGTCAGAGACTTGCTTTTTTCAGTCAGACAACAGCCACGTTTCTATCCTAAGTCTTTGTAGCAACAGGAGCATACTTCACTTATAAAGAATCGAGAAAATGAAAAAAAAAAAAAAAGAGAAATTGTGAATTAACATTACTACAAGTCAAAATTGTAGGGCTTTACTACTTTTTAGACAGATATAAAAACCATGAGAATCAAAGACAGTCTCCTTTGTAGTTTTTGCTCATGCACAGCCAATCAAACATTAAAATTACACCCAATGAGAGCATTGTTCTCCACCATCACCTTTAAACCCTTAAAAACCCTGCATAGTATAAGAGCTTTCCTGTATTGCTGAGTGCCAGGTACAGCAGTAGGTCCACTCATCTGTTCACTACTCACTCATTTATTGAGGTATCTCCTAGATTTTTGCTTGTTTTTTTTCTATACCCTGTGCTATGATGATGTGATACATAATAATAATTTGATTTTGCTGGTCATTAGTATGAAAAAAAATCAGCTGTTTTTGTAATAAAAACCCCGTAGTAGACACGGTTACGGGTGTACAAGATCGTGTTAAAACGACCCAATAATAGACACGGGGCAACCAGGGAAGAGGTTAAGTCATTCCTCTTGCTGCCAATAGGATAGCATGCATGCCAATGACGTACTGCAAAAGGTCAGAACAAACAAGTGTGTGTGTGTGTATGTGTGTGTGTGTGTGTGTGTGTGTGTGTGTGTGTGTGTGTGTGTGTGTGTGTGTGTGTGTGTGGCATGCTCCAGACTGGCTCAGCAAGCTTTGAGGAAGCAGCGCTTACAGTTGCGCTGGGGAATGCTGCGATCTGACCTGGCTGTCATCCAGAGCGCCAAGGAGGTCAACGCCAATACTTCTCTCAGACCTTTCATGGTAAGCATGCTAGGGGGGTGTACTTTGTTTCGTGGGTGGGAGGTGTGAAGTGAAGGGATGCCTATCTATGTAGACTATTGGATATTGACACAGACATAGATTTACACATGGGCAAAAGTTTTCCATCTAAAGGCAGTGGAGGGATATCTATACATTTAGACTATGTGATACAGATACAGACACAGATTTATACATGGGTGAAACATTTTCCATCTAGAGACTGGAATCTGCCATGCCATGCAGACGAATCCTTTTCAGAGGGGAAGGGGTGGGAATTTCATTTTCGTTGTTATAATGGAACAACAGTAAGTACCTTCTGTTGGCCATCTTCTGTCTGTTGACATAGCAATCATGGCAGTTTAGATGAGGATCAACAGGCAGTATCAGACACACAAATGGAGGTGGGCCTTGCTGGCAGAGAGAGGATTGCACAGGGTCAGATTGTGTCATCAAATACTTTGCAGCACATGTGTAAAGTATGCCTCAGTCAGCAAGAGATAATTGTGCTATCATGCAGATGATGAAGACCAAGATGCAGTAACACTCTTTTGAGAGCAGTTACATATTATGAAATAATCAGGAAATGACTAAGTAAGTTGGCATATATACATTGTCCCAGACGACAGCGTCACCAAAATGAGGAAAAGGCAAGAAGTGAAATTCTGGAATTTCAGATAAGAACAAGAAAGACTCCTTTTGGATAGGCCGTCCACTGGCTTCAATCCAAACTTTTGTAATGACAGGGGCAGGTGTCCTCCAACGGCCCCACCAAAGTTTAATTCCCAGTCACTCCTCTTCCATTGCAAGGTGCTGAGGGTTCAAGAGTGTGAAATAGGAGGATGGAGAGATGTTGGACTGTCTCCATTGGCCTCGGAACCAGTGCTGAATAAGTGTGGCTTGGAGAGGTGGCCAACTCTCTTGCGAAATCCTGCAGGCTGTCTTCAGAATTAACATGAAAGTCAAACTCATGCACCCGACCAAACCCCACACATGTCAAATGGCAAGAACACAGGGAACCTCGTTCAGAGGAAGCAGGTATCATGCAAACCTACGAAAGAGCGCTGCTTTCTACAAGAGAAGCAAATACAAGAAGCCATTTAAGTTGAAAATTTCGGAGCAGACTTGGATGAGGCCAAGTTGAATGATGAGGTGGATGACAGTTGCGGAGAAATGATGGCCTTATAGGAAGTTCTGCTCAAAATTCCTTAACGTGGATCCAGAAAAGGGACTGTCCTTCAGAAGGAAAAGCAATCTTGAACTGTTATTTGAGGGAATTTATCTCGAAATGAAGACTGAAAATCACGGAGGCAAAAAAGGTGTGTTCCTCCACTGAGGAAAAGGAGAAAACTGAGCTAGTTCTAACATTGTGCAATGTTGTGAACGTAATCTGCATATACTTGTTTGTGTGTCGACATGTGCGTAGCATTTGTGTTTTTGACTACATATACATGTGTATGTTTACACTGGTGTGTGTTTGAAATGGTCGATGTATGTTTTTTTTGTTTGTTTTTTTTTTTGTATGTATGTCGATGTATGGTTTTTTTTGTTTGCTTTTTTTTGTATGTATATGTAGTACATGTGTGTTCACGCACAAACATGAATTTGTGTGTGTGTGTGTGTGTGTGTGTGTGTGTGTGTGTGTGTGTGTGTGTGTCTGGGTATGCATGTATGTGTATTCATTTTTCTGCAGTTCAACAACTTTTCTCTTCTTAATATTACATGTATGTGATTTGGGGGATTTTTGTATTTTTATATGACCATCTAAAAAGAATGAACTTAACTTTTTTCTTTTTCAGGTTTAAAACCAGGGTAATTATTCCAGACTTGATATTTGCATGTGGCACATTCATGTGTATATTATATCCCCTGTGTACGCAGTATCCTTCCTTGCTGCCGTTCCATTATCCTGCATGCATTTCTCTGTTGGTTTCTTCCATAGTGTTCCTAACAGCATGGAAAACTTTTCTTCTTCAACCCTGGCTTTTGCTTTACAGTTTGGCTTTGTTTCTTGAATCAGTATGACAGAAGCTTTTCTTGGGAAGTGCCACTGAGCATGGTTATGAATGATTTACTGTGCCATTTGATAAACAGACCTATTTCAACAAACGTCCTTTCTTTTCCCTTTTTGGTAGTGAAACACATGCAAATCTCGTGTTCACTGTGGACGCTTCAAGATCACCTTTTTATGTGGTTTAAAGTTTCCAAAGCTCAGTCTTTTCTTTGGATATGTTTTTCTCCTGAAAGAAAGCAAAAAAAATTGGATGTTATGCCTTCTCCCCCCCCCCCCCCCCCCCCCCCCCCCAATCTCTCATCACCCTCCCCACCCTCCCCGCCCCAAAATCCCCTTAAAAATGAGTTAAGTAAGAAAAGTAAACAAATAGGAGAAAAAGATCCACTGAACACTTGAAAATTCTAAAGTATTTTGATTTTTTTCAGGCAGATAAAGGAAAAGTACATCTGTCTTATCTTCACAGTATTTGACTTTTAAAACATTCAGTTTACAAATAATATTTTTGCATTCTGAATGCTTTTTTTGTGTGCCAACTTCTCTGTGTTTTTTGTTTCTAAATAATACCTTGTAGAATCCTTCAAGTAATTTTTTTTTCTCCTAACATGCAAGAAGATGGTATGGTCTGCTGCCATTACATGTTTCAGCGCCAAGATCTGGAGAAGTATCTTCACTTGGATTGTGACTGGTGCTTCTGCTTATATGTGCACGTTTGTCTGTGCCAGTGCCATTGCAGAGTGTGTACAGCCTTTACTGTTAGGCAGATTCATTACTGTCTGTTCAAACCATACTTGGTCACTTGGTGTACCAAGGGAATGGAACTGGAAGAGAAAACATTTGAGTAGCAACTTAATCACCAAAGTGGTACCTGGTGCACAGATTTTTTTCAGGTGATACGATCATGAAGATATCAGTCACTTTTGAATACACTGTGGACAGCTGTGCAAGCATATTCCAGAAGTATGCCCAGGGCTAGAGGGACCAGGTTCAAGCTCAGGTAGCCAGACCCATGCCTGTGAAATCAGATGTAGGTGACACCTGCTGTAAACACCGAGTTGTTCTCATTCTGCAGATCAAGAAATGGACAGACCTGTCAGTGCCTTGATCCCACATGTGCATCAGATTAGATACATGTTATAAAGATTCCGTGATCTACTTCAACTTTCAGTTAATTTGGAAACACCTTGACCCTTTCCTTCGCAAGATTAGATACACATGTTGAAGATCCTGTGATCTACAACAACTTTCAGTCAATATGGAATGCCTTGATGGTTTCATTCGTAAGATTGAAAACAAACTCTAAAGATTCAGTATCCTACAACATCGGTGAGTTTTGGGGAAACGCAACTGTACCCTAAGACTGAGCACGATTGTCAATGTGTGTTGAAAATTACTTATCACACAAGGAGTGCATGACGGAACAGCGTGGAAGAAGAAATATTTCCTGTTCTGAACCAAACAAAAAGTGACACGGACCACATGTGAGAAAGTGTTCACATTACAAATCTGTCAAGATCTGTTGTGACCAAATTTGTAAGAATGTTTTGCTTGGTTGTTGTGTTGTTTTTTATTTATCCCTTTGTCATATTATTGCCCTAATCAACTTTTCCAGTTTTCTGACATCCATTGTGTTGGACCACATGGGTGGTGGTTGTGTCTTTTGTTGTTGTCTTGTTCTAAGAAATGTATCTTTCTCCCACCCCTCTCTGATATATTAATAATGAACGGTGGTGTACATGTATTGACAGCTTTCTTTATCCCATTGTGCTGCCATTGATTTCCATTCTGTTGGCTTTTACTGGACTGCATGTTCTCCTTTGCATGTTTTTCATTTTCTCCCCATTCCTTATTGTTAGTGCAGCGAACACTTAATGCCTCTATATATCTATCTATGCTATATGAACTATTAGCTTTCACTGGATTGCATGTTCACCTTTGCATGTTTTTCATTTTCTTTCCATTGCTTATTTTTAGTACAGAAAATGCTTCATACCTGCAGTCTCGATGTATGGCTACTCTGTGCACTTATTTAAATGCTATGTGAACTATAGTTTTGAATGAAAGAAAGACTTTTTGATAAATGTCAGTTTCTGGACATTTACGTTTAGGAAATAAAAGACCAAAGGGGCAAGAGAAGGTAGAGCCACTTCTGAACTGAATTTATTGCTGGAAATTCTTCTGACAGAAGCAATGTCCCTGAGTGATGTTATCCGCAGGACATTGAATTCTGATTTGACCACACGGTTATATGGTAATCTGGATAGAGTGACACCCCTTTATGAAAATCTTACCTCACTCTTCCTCCCATAAAAGACTTTATAGGGATTCTGTCTAGATGTTAGATTTATCTCCCATTCCAACGTGTCATTGTGGATAACAGTCATGGGTAAAACTAACAAAAATAACAAAGTGAGTTTTGTTTGTTTTTGTTTTGTTTGAACAGCCATGGATGCCTGTACTACAGAACATTACATCAATTAGTTTATCACGCACAGCAAGTAAACTATCAACACACATCATCTTGTAGTGTGTTTTTTCAGTGTTCCAATGGTGTAGCACAAATGCCCCTTTTTGATGAAAAGCAAACAAACAAAAACATAATTCTTTTTCTTTCCCCACCAAACATATTTTGTGTGCGGGTGTATAGAAACCCAGCAAGTGAGTCCGACACTAAGAAAGTAGAACTCACGACACCCAAGACAGGAGTCCCTCCTTGGAGACATCAGTGTGGAAGTGGTTGTACAGAGATTTCGCCATGTAACGTTTGGTTTGTGATGACGATCTGTTGACAAGTCATGGGAATGCTCATGTCTCCTCTGTCCCTTCACCTGACTGGGCTCCTCCCACAATCTGTTGGTCAGTATGGACCTGGAAGTTGAAAATGAAATCTTAGAAAAACAGAAAACACTATACTGATTAAAAGTCCTGCAAGTGCCAGTAGTGCAAACTGCAGCCCACTTTGGATGCGAGTGATTATGTTGCCCAAGTCATTACTGATTCCTGTGAACAGGGGATGGGGGGCGGATGGAGGAACAGGGAGGTTGAGGGAATGGTGGGGTCTGCACAAAAAAACCTCGATTCGTAGCACCCCAATTGCTTCTCCGCAGGTGGTTCCTGAAGTTGTTCCATTCTGCTGTTGTTCTGATGCAGGAGATTTTGAACTGGATCAAAACAAGGATTGGAGGATGAACGGAAGTGGAAGTTTTGGTAGATGTGTGGTAATTGTTACAGTATTTAGTCCTTTATTAACCAGGAATTTTGTGGCTGAACAGAGCAAAATAACCAGTTTGCGCAAAGCTTGCGCAGCACAGTTTGAATGGCATAACGGAGAGTAAAACCAAGACATTTAGACAGACAGTGAGACTAAAAAAGAAGAGAGAGAGAGTAAAGGGGAAGGGAGAGCTTTAGACAGACAGACTGAGACAGAGACAGAAAAATAAAGAGAGAGAGAGAAACCAGATACAGATAGACAGAGAATGAAAGCGAGAAACATACACAGAGAGACATGGGTGTGCAGACAGAAACAGAGAGCGACAGACAAATAGCATCAGAGAGTTAAGAGGCAAAGAGAGAGAGGGAGGGCAGACAGACATACATACAGAGAAAGACAGAGTTATCCAAAGATGGAGTTTGAGTGCCTTAATGGCAGGATAAAAAACGGTCTAACACACAAAACTCCACTGCCTGTCTATACAGGCAGTGTCCGCAGGAGTATCAGCTTGCATACGCAGAAAGAAAGACAGAGAGAGACAGAGAGAGAAAAAGCAGATAAGGCACGCACGCACACATGCACACACATAAAGAGACAGAATGAGAGAGGGAAAGGTAGTGGGAGACAATGGGAAAAGAGAAAGACAGAGGGAAAAGACAGAGGAAGCACAGTGAGAGAGAGATGGATCAATTCAGACACAGAGTTAGAGGCAGTGAGAGAAAGAGTGAAGAGAAAAAGATTTGAGTCCAGTTGGCCTGTCTTCCAGACGAGCACCAATTTTCCTCACTTAAAAGTATGGGCCCTGTAGAACCTACACCATTATGGTGAGGAGAGACAGACTATGTCAGTTTTGTATACCTATCAGTTGCATTCGTTTTGTGCAATTCATAGCTACACAGATGATTGTATAGGTTTGTTCCTATTAACTGTCTTTTGGAACTGTTCAGCTTTTCAGTGTCCTCATTCCTGAGAGACAAATGTGTTCTTTCTATTCTTCAGTTCAACGACACAGTTTTACATTTATCGAGGTGTGGTTCAGCCAATAACAAAGTACATATTAATATTATATCAAAATAATATGCACAAGACATAAATCAAGGTAAACCATGATTGATAAACTTGTGTAAAACATGTCTCAACCTCAAGCAAGTCGTCATATTTTAATGTTTTTATTTTTCTCCTTTTCAGACTCCATCATCAATGCAGTCCGTGCCGGAGGACATTTTGAAGAACTTTCACCCACACAGCCGGGGTTCCTGAATGTACCGACACATGTCTAGCTCTCCCGACTGAGGTTTGAAGAGACTGCAGGCAATGATTGCCATGGATCTTCAGTTACGGGGGATGGGAGAGCTGTGAACTTTCAGAATGATCAGCGCCTGACAGGCAGCTAGAGGATCGACTTCCGAGTCGCTTTTATTCACATGGTTGTTATATTGTTCTTTTCGTTATCTTGTTCTGCAGACTTGAAAAAAAAAAAAAAGAAGCCATGTATGAGGAAAAGAAAGATGGGACAAAGTACCTGTATTTTCTTTTCATGCAAAGCTAGGAGCCTAGGTATATGATTGCTTTTGTTTACCAATTTCTTGTCATCATATGGTCAGTTTACTGCTGTATTTGTACAAAGTGTGAAGAATATGTCATGTTGAATATTTTTTTAATTGAATAAAGCTGAAACTCATTTCTCTGCCACAGATGCCTTGTTAGCTTATGTGTGTACTTCTTACCGAATCTGCTGCTTTTTCATTTTTTCAGGTGGACAACCAGAGGCCCTTTTATTGCTCAGATGCTGCATATTCTGGTCCAGTAGAATTCTACTGTGACAAAACTCCATGTGGCATTTCACCTTGGTAGACAAGCTCTGAAGTTGTAGATTCAATGGCTTGGATTAGGGTTTCTTCCAAAAGAAACTTCACTGGATTTTCCACCAGAGCATTTGAACAATGTCTACGAAGCGAGTACAAGTATGATATGAACCATGCAACGAAAAATCAACCAGGTTTAGAGTGTCCTCACTCTACAGTGAACAAATAACGTAGTGGTGAACCACTTCAGAGGGGAATAACTTCCTCACTCTACAGTGAACAAATAATGTGGTGGTGAACCACTTCAGAGGGGAATAACTTCCTCACTCTACAGTGAACAAATAACGTAGTGGTGAACCACTTCAGAGGGGAATAACTTCCTCACTCTACAGTGAACAAATAACGTAGTGGTGAACCACATCGAGGGGAACAACGCTACAGTGAACAAATAATGTGGGTGAACCACTTCAGAAGGGAATAACTTCCTCACTCTACAGTGAACAAATAACGTGGTGGTGAACCACTTCAGAAGGGAATAACTTCCTCACTCTACAGTGAACAAATAACGTAGTGGTGAACCACATCGAGGGGAACAACTTCCTCACTCTACAGTGAACAAATAATGTAGTGGTGAACCACTTCAGAAGGAATAACTTTCTCATTTTATTGAGAACAAATAATGTAGTGGTGAACCATTTCAGAATGGAATAACTTCCTCACTCTTCAGTGAACAAATAACGCAGTGGTGAACCACTTCACAGGGGAATAACTTCCTCATTTTTATAGAGAATAAATAATGAAGTGGTGAACCATTTCAGATGGGAATATTATCCTAGTATATATGCTGTCAGCAGCAAAAGGAAGAAAGCATTACTGGCCTGCATTTTGAACATGCCATCCAGCATTACAGTAGGGCGGGTTACACACACACACACACACACACACACACACACACACACACAAAGTGAAATAAGGCAAGATTAGCAATTTAAGCTGTATGTGTTCTCCATAAGGGCACCTTTTTTCATGTTTTCTGTAAATATTTATGTACCAGCACTTCTTTCTGATGAACATTAAGGCAGACTTTGACAGCCACACAAACCATCTTTAAGAAATATATTATCACATTGTCTAAGCATTCTGTTGGTGGTATCAACGAGTACAATATTAGCATTTGCTGGTCAAAAACAAATTTGTCAGAAACTTAATTGGAGCTGGTCTTAAGAGCAAAGTCAAATTGGAACTCCCGCAGGAGGCAGCCTAGTCCTAGCCTTTAATCCCATGATTTGAATTTATTCTATGGGAAATTCCTGTTTGCACTTGTGCTAATAGAACTGTGGAGTCTCTTATACCGTGTCAGTAGAAAAGCATGTGCCGTCTCAGAATTTTTCTCACAAATTTCAGTTTTCTGTCTGTATTGTTGTTTATGATACTGTTCTATGAGGAACATTTTAAATACCCTGTTCTCCATCATAAGCTGTATTTAAAACTTTTGGACGAGATACAATGAGTTCAAAGATTCATTACTCTCTTTGGAATGTATCAGTTAAGTATATTTTTTCAGTATACTCTTCATTGTATGAAATCATTCTTGTGCTAGGTTCATTCTGTTTCTTTTTTTTTTCCCTTTTTTTTTTTCTTTTTCTTTGAGCTCAGTTTATAAGTCTCCTTTTTCACAACTTTTAAAAATTATCACTAAAGTTATGACTAAATTCTTAGAAAACAAGGAATGACACCTGTTTGTTCCAGTAGTATTTTGGTACAACATCTATTGTGGTACTGTCTATGCTCATTGGTTTATGGGAGAAGTGAAAAATTCTGTAATGAATAGAGAAAAAGTGAAAACTGCAGTCAAATTAATGTGAACTGTATATTTCTTTGCACTCTGTACAATCAGTTGTGGAAGTAATGCCATTTTGCTGCAGGAAACTTGCTGATCCTCTTTCATGCTGCTGTCTTAATAGGACTGCACAGACCTCTAAACACATATAATAGACTCAGCTAAAAGAGAAGACAACACTACCACTGGAAGCAAGGTGTGGAAAAACAAAAATATGTTTTCCCAATATTCATCTTACTTTTATTTCACTCTTCACTATACACAGCTTTGGCCACTTGGACTTGTTTGCTACAACGTGTCGAACAGCTTGCATGTTACAAGCATAGTAAACACATACCTACAAACACACATAACACACTCCACGCAGTGACCTGTGAGATTGTATAAGCAGGAAACTGCATATGCCAGCAAGTCAACTCTTTCACAGACAGAGACCACTTAACCATTCGCACTAGAGGTGGCTTTCATGACACAGGTTTATGCTGAGTGGACCATTCTTGACACTGCAACAGTCCACTTGTGCAATTTTCACATGAATCTGTAGTGAGCAACACTTCATCCCAAATTTTGCAGTGGTATAACCCAATGACTTTTTGTAACAAAGAGTAAATGACAAGCAGCAATCCAAAAGATGTCTGCCAAACTGATGACAACATGCAGGCACTGATGTAAACCACTTTCAATGGCTGTGATATCGGTCAAAGGCCAGCTGGAAGTATCAATGATGACAAAACTGAAGTATGACTGACTGGGATAAAGAATGGCTGAAGCTGGGGTTTTCCTTTCACTCATCTCTCCAACCTTTGTTCCTGTGTGTTTCAGATCCTCATCAATGACTTTGATTGTCCAGGAGATCAATAATCTCAACATACACAATTTGATGATGCCAATATTTTATGAGACACTAGTTTTAAAACAGACCCAGTACAAAATTAGAAACAATGCTGGCAAATGCTTTTGAAGCAGAAACACCGCGGTGAAGTGTTAAAATACTTGCTCCCCACAACATTCACATGATGTAAATATTGATGTAAACACACACACACACACACACACACACACACACACACACAGCATGAGCATGACAAAATACAGAAATGCACTATCTTCTTTCAAATCCTTTTGAAATTGTTGTAAATGTCCAATGGGCTTGGACCACAATCTGGCATGAATTAGTTTAAAGGTATGCCACAATTCCCTCCCGACATAACAGAACCACCTCTGGCACGCAATCATGCATAACATATATGTTTATCAATGCATTGATACAAACAAATCCCATTCTTTATCACACCTTCTAGATCAGCGGCAAGGATCACTTAGTTGTGTCAAATGTTTCTATTTTGATGAACATATCCGCATGAGCTGGAAGGGGTTTTTGTTGCTCAGGAAGATCAGCTCTTTCTTCCCTTCTTCTGTCCGAGCTGAAAAAAGAAAAAAAGGTTAACTTGCATACCATACCACAGTTTTTTAATAACAGGCAAGTATATCCGACTGAAATACTAATAATACAAGAAACTTCAGCCCTCCACTCTCTGCATATCCTTTCAAATGAGTGGGTGTCAACCTGAAAACTTAGTCTGGACATTGCATTACATTCTACATTTATCAATGCACCAATCATATCAAACTTTTAAATGCCGACTCACTAGTCCATCTTTACTGGTTAACTGCTAATCTAGCTATGGAATACTTTTAACGTGGCGACAGCTCTGATGTGGCCCTTGCGGCGGTCGGCTGAGCTATAAGCAACATTATCTTATCTCCTAGCTATATGACGTAACAGAGTTCTACTATACAGGCTATCTGGGAAGGTTTTAATGTTAAGACGCAATGTTTGGAAAATGACTCTTTGCATGATACTGGCCACCATTTGCAACCTGTCAAGCCTAAAGTTTTTCAGCTGGTATCAACTGTGATGATGACCTACAGAAATAAGGGAATGCCTGTTCAACATGAGTGTGGACAATTTTAATGGCCCACATGCAGGTCAACTGGTAAGATGGGCAAAGCAGCATAGCCTATGTGTAGGCATTCATTTCAAACTTCAGTGGCAGTATATGAGATGATCAGAAAGCGAGTCCACATCATCTAATGGATGTATTCTGGAAGTTTCAAATGAACGTGAGTGACCACCATGGCCAGTTGTAAACATCATCATTAACAATAACAACACACACACACACACACACACACACTGAGAAAAAGCTACATCCACTGGTAGATTTTCATTTACAGTTTGGTGTGACTTAGATTCTGCTTTCTTTTTTTTTTTATTTTATCTGTAAAAGAATGCCTAGTCTCATATATCAGTCAAGCACTTTACAAATTAATTTGGTAGTTATGTAAATATTAGGCCAAAAACAAATGTTGAAACATTAAAACATGTACCTTTGTTGCATTACAACTTTTCATCCCCAACAAAAACTGCACATATGTACATGTGCTCTCTCTCTCTCTCTCTCTCTCCATACACACACACTCTCTCTCTCCTAAAGAAAGACGCACCCTCTGGGTGTTGTAACCAGTTGCGATCCTCGTAGTACTCCAAACAGCTGTATGCCTCTTTCTCCGAGTAGTGTGGGACATGGACTGGGATGAATGGATCCATCCACTTGTAACCCTAGACACACAGCAACCATTTTAATTCTCAACACACACAGCCGTTCCTGTATAAACATCATAACATGTAGGCACATTTACTAAAATGAAATGTACTGTGGGAACTGCAACTCAGGCTGCATCCCTGGTTTCACACAGTAACATGATTTCCTTCAATTTGCAAGTAATGTCAAAGAGACAGTGACACAAGGAAGCTGCATCTAAAACCCTGCTTTGGCTTTTAGCAAACTAAAATCAGGTTTTCCTTTCAATTTCCCTGACACAAAGGGAGATAACTCAACCATTCCTGCTAATTCATGAAGTCTGCAATGACAGCAAAAACCAACGGCAAAACAAACGTATCTATCACTTCTGGAAGTCCAACAGTGCTTGTTCAAGGATGATGACACTAAATATGACTTTGAGTCTGATAACGTATGAGAACAAGGCTAGGAGCAGAACAACAAAGAAATGGATAGTGATAGCGCGAATGAAGGCCCTTTCACTGCTGACTGACAATGTCAGGGTGGTGCAGGTCATTCAAGAAGTGGCAATCAAGGTGTTGATGTGAGAACACTTGGTCAAGTACAGGTAGGAGCACAAACATTTGTAAGCCTAACAATGTTTACCAAACTGATATCTGAAAGGTGCTTCAGTGATCATTTTGCAATATTCACACTAAAAATTCTACAGCAATCCATCCTTGAGCAAATTTTTGTGAACATAATTTATATAGGTGTTTTTTATTTGACTCTTTGTCAGCCTTTCCTACTTGAAAATTACTTGGTGTGGATCAATGAGATGACTTAATTTTCTTAGGGTTAGGCTGCTCTGAACTTGTGAGTGCTCTAATTTTCCTCTGCATGTGGTACTTCAGAGAGTTGGAGGTAGGAAATAAACTGATGACCAAAGAACAATTGTCTGAGTAACTCACTGCCCTATATCAAAATGTCATACGCTTTTTCTTCTCTCAGGACTAATTCCTTTTCCCTCCTTCTGAATCATACTTGTTCTGAGCTAAAAAACACTTTCCCTCTTCATTTCAATTTCCTTTTTTTTTCCAGTCATATCTGAATGTTCCATGCCTTTTCAGAGGCAATATTCCTATTCTAGTACATGGCCACGCCCACAACGGTTCCTTCGCAGCCTCGAGTCATCATGATGAAACGGATTCTGTTGCTGCTGCCACATCCTTCCGTGATGTTCAGAGATGTCTTGATCAGATCCACATGTAAAGGACACCACCTCACGAGATCCCCTAATGACGACAATAATTACTCAGTCCTGGAGCCGACCTGAATGAGTGTTCTCCTCCAGAGGGCACCACCATGTCCAGCCAATGACAGTCCCCACAAACGAGCCAGTACCAAAAGACTCTGACATGATCTCAACCAGGGCACAGATGAAGAGAAGAAATCAAAACTCATATCACCATGAAAGGAAAGGCATGATAGATTACAGAAACAATACTTTATTTTGATTAACTTTTGAATGAGATTCATAAAGGTGAAGAAGGGTGATGTTATGGAGTTGCAATCTGTCCTCACACAACACAAAATAGCGGTACCTTACACTTCCTCTTATGATACAATCTATTTCAGTCCAAATGAACTAAAGTCAACAATGGTATGGACACGACTAGGTGCAGTTCATTATGTACGGTTCAGTAAATATTTCTTCACTGATGGCATAGCAGGCTATCATACCTCCGCACCTCAGAGGTAACAAAAGTGTAGGGTGTCTTACCTCATCCCCCAGGAGGTAACGAGGAGTGTGCTGTTCCTGGTGATGACGCTGGTTGGCAAAGGCGTCCACTGAGCACACTATTGCCCCATGGGTCTGAACAGAAACACACCACAAATTACGCACTTTGGCTGTTCAGATGATCCCTGGAGTCTTTTAGCCAGGGTACGACAAGAACAACTACAACAATGCACACAAAAAATTGAAGAATTCAACTGCTACCTCCTTACAGAATTGGTTAACCTGTCTCATACCTTAGATGTGGCAACAGCACCTGCATGACGAGTCAACCCTGTCAGCACACCTCCATGACTGTTAATTTGTCACACCTTAGGTCAACCTGTCAGCACACTAACATGAAGGGTTAACTTGTCATACCTTAGCTGTGGCCACCGCATCTACATGATGGGTTAACTTGTCAGCACCTACATGATGGCTTAATGTGTCAGCACCTACATGATGGCTTAATGTGTCAGCACCTACATGATAGGTTATCTTACACCTTAGCTGTGGCTACCACACCTACATGATGAGTTAACTTGTCAGCACCTACATGATAGGTTATCACATCTTAGCTGTGGCAACCGCACCTGCATGATGGGTTAACTTGTCATACCTTAGCAGTGGCCAACGCATCTACATGATGCTAACTTGTCAGTACTTACGTGACGGGTTAACGTGTCAGCACCTACATGATGGGTTAACTTGTCAGCATCTACATGAAGCGTTTACGTGACGGGTTACTTGTCAGCACTTACATGATGGGTTAACTTGTCAGCACCTACATGATGGGTTAACTTGTCAGCATCTACATGATGGGTTAACATGTCAGCATCTACATGATGGCTTAACATGTCAGCATCTACATGATGCGTTAACTTGTCAGCACCTACATGATGCATTGTTAGCATCCACATGATGTGTTAACTTTATCAGCATCTACTTGATGCGTTAACTTGTCAGCACCTACATGATGCGTAACTTGTCAGCACCTACATGATAGGTTAACCTGTCAGCACCTACATGATTGGTTAGCTTGTCAGCCAGCACCTACATGATGCGTTAACTTGTCAGCACCTATGTGATGGGTTAACTTGTCAGCATCTTCATGATGGGTTAATGCATCAGCACCTACATGGTGGGTTAACGTGTCAGCACCTACATGATAGGTTTATCTTGCACCTTAGCTGTGGCTACCACACCTACATGATGGGTTAACTTGTCAGCACCTACATGATGGGTTAACTTCTCAGCACCTACATGATGCGTTAACTTGTCAGCACTTACATGATGGGTTAACTTGTCAACACCTACATGATGGGTTAACTTGTCAGATCCTACATAATTGGGTAACTTGGCATGCACCACATCGCTTACATGATGGGTTTAAGTTGAAGGCACCTAGATGACAGGTTAACTTAGCACCTGTCAGGTTACCAATCATGTAAGTGCTCACAAGTCAACCCATAATGCATGTGCTGACATCTGCACATAAAACACATTAAACTGACTATACAGGACCATAAAACATTTGACACTTTTAAAGACAAAAGAACATACCAAATAAGTTTAATGCTCAGGAATGCAGAGATACAGCGATACTTCGCATTTACTTTATTTCACTGAAAATCAAGACGTTAAACAATGAAACAAAAAGAATATCTGTCTTCAGATGTTTTTGTTGTGTACATGCCCGAATGGAGACCCCAAATAATGAAACAATAAAACAAGAGAATATCTGTCTTCAGATGCTTTTATTGTGTACATGCCTGAAAGGAGACCCCAAATAATACTTGTCATAATTTGAACAGTATCATGCGCATTACTATAGAATGAAAATCAAGCATCCACCACTCTATATTCACATAACTTCAACAGTTGGTTGTATTATTTGGTAAACTGTTATCTTTAGCCAAATGATTTTCGCATACAATTGCAATAAATTAAAAGCAATCCAGACATTCAAAAATATATGGCAAGAAAACATCAGATGTGCTGTTAACATTTATAAAGTTAAGTTCAGCATTGTTTCAATGCATATTTTTCGCATGCAGACACACACACACACAGACACAATCACATATACGGGCACACATACACACAGACATGCGCACATACTCAGTGACACACGCATAATCATACATGTGTGCATACATGTGCATGCATACGCACACACATACTAACCCACAAAGAAGCCACTCTTACTTACCCACGAAGACTGCAGCATCTTCTTGTAGTTATGAACCATGGAAATCTGGTCAGCCATTAACTGCAAAATGAAGCAAAGTACATTTTCTAATCTGCAACTTATTAAACACTCATGAAACGTTTTCAGGTTTTCAATGACACCTTTTCAACTCATTTAGTCTTAGGTCACAATCTATAGACCTGCTCTTAGGTCACGATCTATAGTCCTGCTCTTAGGTCACAGTCTATAGACCTGCTCTTTGGTCACAATCCATAGTCCTGCTTTTAGGTCACAGTCTACAGTCCTGCAAGATATCTTCAACTACCGATCCAGTCCAGTTTGCTGCTCTCTTCCCCTTTAATCTTATCCCAGTTGCATAAGAGCAAAGGTAAAATTAGTGGGCCACTAAACCAATGGAACAAATTACGTATTACCAAAAAATACACACACAATGTATTTTTGACCTACTACTGATCTTCATGCATTTTGATCTATTGGTCTTCTTCAGACAAAAAAACATTCAAGCTTCAAAATCCAACCTGTCCATCACATCCCTCATGGGAAGAACAAAAAGCTTTTGAGTCACCGAGACAAAGACATGATACTGTCATTCAACCAGCAGTCAAGGGCAGCGCAGGAGGAGAGAAGAGACAATAACACATACATGATGTAAATAATGAGTAGTATAGTGGTGTGCCTATAAAGAGTACTGTGGGCCTGTTTGTGGGGGTGGATAGGTACACGCAATTTCTGAATGTCAATGCCAAGTGGCAGAGGGTTCCTAGTCCAGCAGTAAGACTGGATTCCTGCATGGTGTGTTACAAAGTTGTCAATCAGGAATTATTTGGGAAGGGTTGTTTCTCCAGATGCCTCTTTTGTGATGTTTTGCTTCAGTCTCTGTGGGCCCCATTTGCAACACCGTTCTAAACAGCCCTCTCCTGCTCTTTTTTTTCTCTCACTTTGTATGGAGAGTGAATGGTAAAAAGAATATCTGCCAAGAGCAAAGGAGAGTCCCTCTAGCAGCCCAGGTGAAGCTAAATCACCAATGACTCAGACATCAACACAGACTACATAGTTGTGTTGAAGCCTCATTTGAACTGATAAGACATTGAATCAGGTTACCAAGATTGGTAACACAAGAGCTCTTTTTCTTGTTATAGCCTTTGGAATGTTGTCATATGCTACGTGCTGTTTTGAGCATTTCTTGAGGACAGTTCATGCACAAATCAGTGTGGTGTATATGACAGTAAGACTTCAATAATGTGCTTTAAAAGTTGACAAAATTTCTTGTGCAAACTATAAGAGTCCAATAAAAACACACATTAGCTTGTTTAATAATCATATGTATTACTTACAAACTCCCGCTCCTGCAAACTATAAGAGTCATTTAGCTGATCTTTCCCGTCAACGTTTCTGATTTTGTCCCAGAAAGCATTGACACCATCCACTGCAACCAACACCTTGATTCTGCAAAAACAGTGACTTTGGTCAAATTAATCACAGAAATCCAAACAGACACTGACACTTGACAGAAGCATACAAAACAGACAAAGATACAACTGTTATTCTGTATAACAACAAGAACACCCAAAAGAGAAAATACAATTTTTGTAATGTTAAAGCAAAAAAAAAAGTAATTCAAGAAAAACAACTGGAAAACAAGCAATTCAAAGATCTACTTCTATGTTAGATTTAATCTCGCAAGCATTGTAAAACCAGAAGGCAGCCAAAGCAATGTATGAGTGACTCTACAAGTTAGGCATGAAGATCAAGATCTTTCAACTGTTGCCAAGTTATAGGAAGTCTGAAAGTATTTGCTTTTCTGCTGGAGAGAGTTAAATATCTTTCTCTCTCTTTCAGGACTCAATTTTTCAAAAAAAGACAAGCACTGAAACAGAAAAAAAAAAGGGAGAAGATATTTATTGGTCCCTTACTTTAAAAACCTTCAGAAATGATTTAATAAACTCTTACAATAGTGGTAAAAGTACCCATTAAATCAGGAAAAAAATATGAAAGATTGAAACTATGTCTGCCAATGTATTTGAGTCAGCCTTAAAACATCAATGCTTATCAGTTACCCATTTGTAGATCGGACAAGAAATGAGGTGTGAAAGACAAATAAGTAAATTTTCTTGTGGAAATGAACAAGGACTGAGAGAAGATAGAAGACGGCACTGGATATTGGAAAAAAAATCAGAAATGGTCACACTAGAAAACTGTATTTTCTTTGCCACAAAGGCTTGCTGAAAGTTGTTTACTTCTGTTGCAGATGTCGCGGTTTTCTTCTGTTGAACAATAATACTGACCCCTGTCAGTGTGCCTTGTACAATCAGTTGTACCTGCATCGACACAAGTTTGCACTCAAAAACTAGTAAAGGCCCTGGGCCCAGTGCTCATTCACCACAATCTTCACTGGACACACGTCCATGTATCTATGTAGGATACTTTAAACTGCTTTTGAGAAAGGCTTGGGACTCTCTTCTATTTTGTTTATTTATTTTTTTGTTTGTTTGTTTTTTTGTTTGTTGTTGTTTTTTTTGCTTTTGTTTACTACCTGATTTCATGCATTTTTGACTGAACATCATGCTTCACAAAGCTGACCGAGCCCCAGGGCTAATTCTGATAGCAACAACAAAATGGCGCATAGTTTTTAAAAACTGTTGTTGTTTTTTTTTTAAACTGCAAATTGTGACCAATTACCGCAGTTTCTGCCAAATGAGGCTCAAAACAGCAAAATCAGAATGATGGCTGTTTTTTTTTTTTTTTTTTTTGCATAGTGGCGTAATCAGGTATAAAAATTGATGGGAAATACACCAAATTTGTGAGGGTATATCGGTCTGGGGAAAAACGGACAGATGATTCAAGGGAGGGAACTTTGATTTTGTACGCTATTACACCCTGAGGTATGGAAACAACTGAGAGAAAAAAAAAACTTTGATTTTGAATACAATTCTATACTTGTAGTATGGAGACCATAGAGAACAATCATGTTAAGCACTTTGAAATATTCACTGTCACACATGTTCGGTCATTCCAAAGACAGAAAAATTTCACGGTACTTTTTGTCAGCTGCTTGGTAGCGGACCTCCCGTAGGACAGCCCCCACACAGTCTGTGGCAAACTTCATCCTGTTCAGACCTGAGCAACAATCAATGGAGTCATTTCAGAGCAAAAAATAGCGTCATCATTCGTAACATCATCACAGCCTGTCAATCAAGAAGACCATGGGAGTATCAGCCCAATATCTCACTCCGTACATTCCCCTCCCCTGTCTCCTCTTCCAAACACACACACACACACACACACACACACACACACACACACACACACACACACACACACATACACAAACACAGACACACACCTTCACACATACGTATAACCAGTAAGCAGACATTCACTCAATGATAGAGGAAGTCAGTCACTCACTCAAACAGACAGAGGTACAGAGACAGACAGACAGAGAGAGAGAGAGAGAGAGAGAGAGAGAGAGAGAGAGAGAGAGAGTGCGCAAAGATGAGAGGTTAGGAAGAAAGGACAGTGAAAGTATTAATAGTGACTCACTTTCCTGGCATTAGCCTCTTATTGCACAGCACTAAAGCCTGTGGGATACCGTGAATCTCTACAAAACCCGTTGGACCAAAATACAGAAGCATTCAATCTTACAGTGGTCAGATGAGCTTGGAGCTCTGGGAGAGGCAGACAGAAAATGAGACAGAGTGACAGAAGTATAGACAGAAGAGGGAGACAGATTTTTGTCCTGGGTTCACGTCTTTGCATTTTTATCTAATGAGGGAAATGATTAGGAAAAAAAGAAACAAACAAAAAAACAAACTGGAAATCAAGTGTATGCCAATGTGGTGTGTGTGTGTGTGTGAGCATGTGTGAGCATGTGTGTGTGTGTGTGTGTGTGTGTGTGTGTGTGTGTGTGTGTGTGTGTGTGTGTGTGTGTGTGTGTGCGCGCGCGTGTATGCATCTCTGTACGTGTCTGTGTGCAAGCATGTATGTATGTGTGCACCATATTTTCCAAGCTATAAACTGCTACTTTTCAGCTCAGTTCACATGCCCGTGGCAACTGCACTAGTAACGGCTTATTTATGAATTTTTCTGATTCTATTCTTAGTAGGCCACAGGATTAACCTATGATCTAGATTTGATGGGTAAAAATGAGAATCAATATTTGAATTTTGTCTATTCTTTAAAGGATTAATGATTCATACATAAATGGTACACACAACAAATTTATGATCATTTAATACTAACTTGCTAAACCACATATGCATGATCATCCAAACATGCCAAACTTGCGATGCAAAGGCTTCCATGCATCTGAAACTGTTCTCTTTATACCTACGTACAGGGATACTTGCACTGGCTTAATGTACTCTGAAATTTTCCACAGGTCTTTAGACCGACTCATGTGTTTGGAAATTTTCTTGGCCGCCAATCTTAATAACTCCCTGCCCCCTCCCCCCTGTGGCTCTGTGACTCCTCCCTCTCTCTTGGCTGCCAGATGGGATAACTGCCTTCTTATTAGTTTTTCTCTCCCTCTCCCCAGCAGACCCGAGACCATCCCTCATTCAGAGTTCAGAGCCTTGTCTTGTTGGTGGCCAGTCGGATTCAGTCAGGGTCAGTCTTGTGCACGATCCCTCCCTTTTTTGACACCTGCCAGAGTTAACTTCTGTCAGTCATCCCTGGTCATGTTCTTGGCAACTAGCATCAGCTGCAGGCTGCCGGATGTTTGCTTCACATCGGCCAGCCAGAGTTGGAGCCCCATCACCATGCAATACGGTTAATAACTGTAGACGGCGTAACATTCACAATGACTGTGAAGAAGACTCAAAGCAGTTGATTCTCCTCAGCATTTTATGTGTTGCCATTTCCTGTTTGCGTACTATTTGTTCATGACATTTTTCAGACTACACAGGCTTTCTTTGACCTTTTTTTTTAGGTTTGCCAGTTGTGTCTTACATAACGCCCTTTACAGCCCAGAAATTACACTCTGTGTGTGTGTGTGTGTACATGTGTGTGTGCGCGTGAGCGCATGCATGTGTGCATGTGCGTGTGTGCGAGAATGTGTGGAACTCCGGAACACTGGCACACTAATATGCTTGTCCAAAATCTAAAAAAAAAAAAACATATAATATGGACAAAGACACACACACACCTCATCCTTAAAATCATAAAGCAGAATGAAGCAACCCTTTAAACTGTAATGAGATGGGGAGCCCTGTTAGGTTAAGACCTATTATCACAAATCTCTTATAGGTGGTACAATGTTACATAGCCACCAAATTTGCTGTACCTTCTATGAATTATAAAAAAAAGGGCTATGAACAGAAAAGCCATTGCATTATGATGAGCATCACACAAAATACATTTTAGTTTTCAGGCCATATCACAACCCCAGCAGTGCGACAGCAAGTGATCAGAATTATTCAAAACAGATTGATGGAACTTATTTCGAACTGTTTGAAATTATTCTAAACAAGTCAGTGTAGCTATGTCAACTTCTTTTTATGAAATCTTGGTACATTCATGTCATGTTTTTCACACTCTCCAAACTACTTAAGATCTTGCCCAATACTAAGGGAAAAAAAAAAAACATGCTAATTTCTATAACAGCATCACCAATACCAGCAAGATTTATCTGAACCTAATCTCAAGCTTCAACATTACAGTGCTCAAACTGTGACTGACTTTATGCTTCTTTAATCCAATCTGTTCCATCTTTCATTAACTTCTGAATATCAAGCAAATGCAGCAGACACTCAATGAATTGAAACGAAGCCAGTGCAAATAATCTGAACACCAACATCAAAACAATGTGCAAACAAATTTCCAGACTAGACATGCTTTGTTTATAAGGATTACTTACGAACTCAACCAAGTCAGCAAGGGGGCTCCTTCCTCTGAAACCTCTCGCTTTGTCCACACATACTGTTTACTGATCTGAAAAAGATGCAAACACAAGAGATGTAGTACCTCACAACAAAAAAATCACACTCATGATGACACATTCCAAACAGGATTCAAATGAACATTTATACAAATCTGAGATATAAACACTAAATTCACAGGATGAGCTACTTTAATTAATAATAGATTTTAGACCAGCCACCGTGGCGAAGTGGTTAGTGTCGCTGACTCCTGGCTGGGAGGTCGTGGGTTCGAATCCCATCAGAGTCATGTTGGTTTTTCTGCCCTGACCGGCTCCTACCCAGAGTTGAGTTTGCTGTGGACTCAGTGGGAAGACTGGGACCACACAGTCGAGTTTCATCCACTTAATGGATGCGTTTCTGAGAGTGTTGCTCAAATTTCCTGACCAACACTGCAGGCGCCTGTATTTCTCGGGCCTGGCTGACGCTGGGATATATTATGAAAGGAAGCGTAGAGTACAGCCCTGTCATGTAGTCTCAGACCGAAATGGAAATCCGTAGCATCATCTTAATCATCCTCATTCTCATTGATCAGCATTAAAAAAACATGTCTCAAATTCTATAGCCCCTTCATGCCCTGCTCTCACGGTGACCTCAGTTTCAATGTCCTCTCCACGTCTGTGGCCTTGCTTTGGTTCTGTCCGGTCACCATTATCGGCGAGTCCATGGGGGCTGTCGTTGGACAGACGTGGTGGCGCCCTCCGGAGGGAGAGCTCACTCAGGCCGGCTCCAGGGCTAAGCAGTTATTGTCGTCAGTAGGGGGCTTAATAGAAGGTGTCCTGCATATGTTAGATCAGAACAGGCGTCACTGAACACCACCAAAGTGACTCGGCAGCAGTTCAGTGTCTTCTCCGGTGGGTTGCCTCTTGACGACTTGACACTGACTGCTCCCTGTGGATTGTCGGTGCCGGGGCTGTGGCGGGGCTGACCGGGCTGTGGCTGTGGACAGGGTGACGGAATGAGCGGTGTGTGTGCACTGCCTCTGATGTGGCAGAGCAGAGGTTGGACAGCAAAAAAAAAAAAAAAAAAGTAGATTTTAGGATTTCTATATCAAACTAAGAGACAGACAAAGAAAGAAGCAGACTGAGAAAGAACACTTCACACACACACACACACACACACACACACACACACACACACACACACACACACACACACAAATTCTACACAGAGAAATGGGGAGTTTGTATTATACTCCCTGTTTGGCTAAGTATACTTACCATGTCAGACCATAGCATTAAACGGCTGTCAGTCAGCTCTGTCAGGCCGAAGTTTTGTGGCAAATGCAGGCATAAGATAGTCACGTGACGCCCACCCTACTTCCGATTACGGAAGATGCCGAAGATCGTACTGTCCGTCATTCAACGAGGCCTGCGCGCAAGCAACCCCAGGGAACCTTGGCGCTAGCGGGGAAGGTAGGGCGGGCATTAGAGTCTGACATGGTAAGTATACTTAGCCAAACAGGGAGTATAATACAAAAACCCCATTTTGGCGTCGTATACTATACCATGTCAGACCATAGCAGAATTTAAAGGAATAGGAGGAGGGCCGAGAGCGCCCTAATGGTTCCTGGGTTAACTGTTATGGCTGCATTGGCCGCCACAAATGAAAACCCCTTAGAACCATCAGCCCTGGTCATGCGGATGTCCCTTAGATAAAAGTTTATGAAAGGGTTCTCCGAACGCCAGTAGGCTGCCTCCAGGAGATGGCACACGGGGACAGAGTGCTGGAACGCTGTGGACATGGCCAACGCTCTGACCTCGTGGGCTCGAGGGGAAAGGGCTGGGAGGTCTTGTGGGCCTGGGGCATAGGCAGATTTGATAGTATAGAATAGCCACCTAGAAATCGAGCCCGCCGAGATGTCTTTTGTTGTTGGGGTTGGTTGATGGAAATTCGCTGCCTAAGATATCCGCTAGGGAGCGGATAACCAGGGAAGGAGAGGTCGTGCCCGGTTCTGGTTCTTCGCTAAGGACTCAGGCAGGAACTTAAGCGAGACCGATCCGTCTCTGAGAAAGGCGATGTCCCGAGGGTCACAACTGAGGACCTGAATCCCACTTCGCCTCCTGGCTGAGGCCAGGGAGAGAAGGAAGGGTGGTCTTGAAGGGGAGAATGACAAAGGGAATAGCACGGAGGGGCGAAAGGGGGTTTCTGAGGGAGTCAAGAACCAGAAAGAGGTCCACATGGGAGCGCGCCTAGGGGACTGAGCTTCCCGTAGGGCCACCCCCCCCGAGATAGTTCTCTAAGGAGAAAGTTATTGTCGAATGATGGGCCGCCCAGCTGTCAGATGGTGGTGCCTACGGCCGATCTGTAGCCCCGAATGGAACTAGCAGAGAGCTTTCGAGAGGATGAAAGGTGGGATAGGAAATTGCCTATCTGGTGGGATAGGAACTTGCCTATGTGGATGTTGGAGGGGAGGAGGTAGGGGACCGAGTTAGCCGTGTGCACCACGTGACCCATCTCTCTCATCGCGGTGGTCGCAATTTGGCTGGCATAGAAGCCAAGCGTGTAGGCGAAGCATCTGGGGATTGGAGTGAGGGAGGCCCGAGCGAGGTTGTCTGAGTAAGTCCCACCAAGGGGCTAGCTGGAGAGGGGGAACGTGAGTGAGGGACCTGAGGTCCGGGAACCACAACTGAGTCGGCCACCACGGGGTATGAGGATGAGTTTGGGTCTCTCCAGCCTGGCCTTCCTGATCACTTTGTGAAGTATGGGGAAGGGGGGAAAGGCGTAGGCGAGGAGTCCCGTCCAGGGGAGGGAGAGGGAGCGCATCGACCGCGTCGACCGCGTACGCTCGGGGGTCCGGGAGTGGAGAGACATACATGGGGAGTCGATGGTTGTACCGGGTCGCAAATAGGTTGACCATGGGCTTGAACCAGTGTTCCCAGACGGTGGTTAGTGTCAGCTTGTTCAGGGTCCACTCTGTGTGCAGAAGGGTCCCTGACCGGCTGAGAGTGTCTGCCAGGATGTTGCGTGTCCCCGCTATGTGTCTCACACGGAGGGTGGCTCCCCGTGCGTGGCACCAGCGAAGGAGGGCCTCTGTCCGTAGAGAGAGGCCGATGGAGGAGTGAGCCCCCCCCCCCCCCCCCTTTGTTGATGTAATGGGCTACCGACGTGTTGTCCGTGAGGAGGAGAACCAGTCGGTGAGAGATAGATGTTGGAAGTGGAGGAGGGCCAGCCTGACCGCTTCCAATTCTAATATGTTGATGTGGAGGCGAGCCATCTGTGCGTCCCACATCCCCGAGGCATGACTGTCCCCCAAGTGGGCCCCCCCAGCCCGAGTTGGAGGCGTCTGTGTATAGTTCGAGGGACTGTGTTGGGAGAGATCGGAACGCCTTCGTGAAGAGGAAGGGTGCCAGGGAGAGGCCAAAGGGGAGAGCTTTGAACTGGAACACTCGAGCTTGCCAGACAAACCGGAGGTAACGTCTGTGCGCCGGGTGAATAAGGATCTGGAAGTACGCATCTTTCAGATCTATGGAGGTAGCCCAATCTACGTGATGGATGGAGTCTGATCTGGGAGGGCGTGTCCATCTTGCACTAGGTATGTCTGAGGAACTTGTTGAGGGGAGAAAGGTCAAGGATGGGCCTCCATCCCACCGAAGGTTTGGGGATCACGAACAGGTGGGAGTAAAACCCGGGGTTGGGCTGGAAAAAACTTCGGTGATGGCCCCTTTCTGAGGAGTTCGAGGACTTCCAGCGAAAGGGCGTCCGCCTGGGCAGGTGGGGGGGTCGCTGGGGGACGGAGGAGGAGAGCGCATGAGGGGAGGACGACGACGGGTGAGCCCCACGGTAGGCGAAACCCGTCCTGAAGAACCGACACTACCCAGGGGCTGAGGCCCATACGTCGCCACTGGCAGGCGGCCGGGAGAGGTTGCCCGCCAGGGGAGCCGATGGTCCAGATGGGGGGGAGGGGAAGAGTGGGCCCGGTGCCTTGCTGGGCAGGTTGGGCCAGCTCCATGCGCACTACGGGAGTGTCCTCCAGTCACCGGCGGGGCCGTGCTTGCTGGCCAAACCAAAAATTTTGGCGAGGTTTAGGTTTAGGCCTCTGTGAGTTAAGTGGCCGCTTGGGGGCCTGGAAAGGCGTGGCTGAGGCCGGGGGGCAAAGGACGCCGCCTGCTTGCGTTCCTCGAGCGAGAGAGACATAGCCGAGGTGGAGTGCTCGCCAAAGAGCGAGTGATCCTGGCCGGGACACATCGTAGGGATGCCCTGAGTGCCGGGGAGAGAGAGGAGCGTGCAAGCACCGCGTCTCTAGCCACTAGCAGACAATTAAAATGGCTTGTTGCTGCGCTGTCCGCCGCAGCCGCCAAGTGATGCGATATCCTGTTAACTAGGTGTCGCATAAAGGGGTCGCTGGATAAGCGAGGTTCGTCCTGGTGTGGTTCGGAGTTTGTATCCGAAGGCACTGGGACGGCGCCGTCATCCCAGGCCAGAGTACCTCCGCCCTCTGCAAGAGCATGCTAAGGTAGGCATGCCCTGCAGTGGTGTGTAAGATGCCCATCCGGCTACTCGGTCCCAGTCCTTTAGCGCTTAAAGGGGATGGTGGCCGAAGTAGGGGGGGCCCGGTTGGGTATCAGGCGACAATCTGATTGGGAGATGGCCCACTCCCTGGTAACCGGATTGTCGGCAAAGAGGGAGGCAACTGGGTGCTTCCTGTGGGTCCCAAGTAGGGCGCCGAAGGGGGCCGCATTGGGTGCCGGGGGCAGGTCTTGACCCGGCGTGGGGACGGCGTCTGCACCCCTGGCGCGTTTTTGCCGGACTCTCCCAGCAAGTGAGTGACTGAGGTGCGACAATTCTGAGTCTGGAGTATTGGGCTGGGGGCAGCCCAACGATCTCAGGGAAGGCCAAGATCGGCAGAGGGAGGGGGGGCGTCCCTCGACACGAAGTCCGGTCGAAACCGTTCAATGGTGTGGATGTCATAAAGGGATGAGAAGAAGTCCTCATCGTAGTCGTCCTCAGGCTGTGGGGAGTCAAGTTCCTGGGAAGGGAGGTCTTCCTCAGGGGGCAACTGCGCGGGTGCGCGAGGGTCCCGCCCTGGTAGGGTGGTGGCGGGGGGGGGGGGGGATGGCGGGACCCTCGTGGCTCTATGCTCGGCAGACGGGCTGGGGTGGGAGAGCCCGGACTGCCGATCGGACAGCGCCCGAGGTGGGAGACCCAGGTCGACCCAAGTCTGCGAGGTTGGGTGCCACAATCGACCAAATTGTTGTTCAGGTTGGGTGTGTGTATTGAGCCACTGGTCCCTCTCGGGGGCATAGAGCCACTGGTCCCCGGGGAGATAAGCGGGCTGTGGCGGCCCAGAGTACTGTGCAGGGACTCGCCGGGGACCGGGGTAACCTTGGGCAGCAGGGGGGGAATAGTAATCGACCCTGGTATGTGGTTTCCCCCCGGGAGCGTGCCGGGTCCCAGTGGAATGGGACAGGTTACCCGTGGTCCCGCTGGTAGATCCTCCCCCCGGAGGAACGGGGACGAGGACGTTGCCCAAATGGGGGCCGAGTAGGTCGGACCCCGAACGTCCTGAACCCCTAGGGGAACCTGCGACGGGCGAGCGGGGTTGGTCGGCCGTCTTGTGTATGTTCACAACCGGTGGATGCACTCGGTGTTCCCATACGCCCAGAGTTATGGACATGTGCATGGTCGTGCCAAGACGTGGCCATAAAACTGCGTCCGGAGATATAACTGGACGCTCCTCGTGCAGGGGTGTTGGCTGCACCTGTGCACGGTGGGGGGGAGCGCGTCGTGAGACGGCGAGTCCGGATGGGGGGAAGAAGTGACCCGCGCGTCCCATAAGTGCGAGTGACGGGTGGGGGTTCCAGCCCAAGGCCGTCACCCGTGCCTGTCCGCGGCCCGGCAAAGGTCCCCGGGGGCCGGGGGTCGCGTGACTCGGCATAGTAAGTGGATGTCTGACTATGCGCAGGAAAGCTAGAAGGCAGGGTGGCTGGGGGAGAAGCGGAATCCCGCTCGGATTTCTTGGCTAGACGGGGTCCCTTAAGGGGGGCCTTGCCCTTAGATTTCCTGGGCAGGTTGAACGAAAGGCACTTAGAAATCGCAGCCGGTTGCCTTCTAGCTTTCGAACGCAACGGTCGTGCGTCCGTCGGTCGGGTAGAGGAGGGAGACTCCCGCGTCCCTCCGCGGGAGGGACGTCTCCGTCTACCGCGGCCGGCCGTTCTCCCAAGGAGAGGACGGTTCGCTCGGGGTTGGAACCAACTCGTGGGTCCTCCGGGAATGTGAGCGAACTCTGAACGTCAGAGTTATTGCTCGACCCAGCCGAGTCCTTCACCATATTGGGCGATGGCGCCGAGCGAAACCGGAGCACACGATCGTAAACGGGAGACACGACGGTCGATCGAGGAGGATAACCAAGTCGACCGATCGATCGTGCGCACACAATAAAATAAAAATGTAAACAAACAACGCACACAATGGAATATACAGGTAAACAAGTCCGTACAGGGACACAAAGCGCAGCAGAAGAAATGAGCGAAACAGTGCGTGAGAAGCGACCGTGGCGTGGGCCCAAAGTGCTGAGTAACGCCACGTGTAAATACAATGACGCCGGTCGATCGCGATCGTTAAGGACACGAAGGCGAGCGAGAATTGTGACAACTGAAAGAAAGGGGTGCAAACCAATTGAGGAAGCAAATTCAGGGCGAAAAAAAAACGTAAAATACCGAGGGTTAGAAGTTGGTGCACAAGAGAGGGACCCGGCGCAAAAAAAGATGGCGACGAGACCGGCTCACGATCGTCGCGCGGGAGGTTGTGAAAAAACGGAGCACACGATCGTAACACGACGGTCGATCGAGGAGGGTATATACAGTCGATCGACCGTGCGCACACAATAGCAATATAACACAATGGAATATAAAAGTAAAAACAAGCTCGCACAGTGACAGAAACGCAGTAGCGATGAACGAAACCGTGCGTGGGCAACGACAGTGGCGTGAACCAAAAGTGCTGAGTAACGCCACGTGTAACAGCAATGCCGAAGGGCGATGCGATCGCCACGCACACGACGCCGATCGAAAAAATGTGGCAATGAATGGGAGGGGTAAAACAAATGTAGGAAGCAATTTCCGAACGACAAACCACGTGTAATTGCGTGGGCTAGAAAGCTGGTGCGACAAGGAATGGAGACTGGCGCAAAACAAGATGGCGACGAAACCGACCCGCGATCGTCGCAGATGAGATAGTGAAATCGTGATACAAGTAACGGCGAGATTAGAAATCGGAATTTAGGGGCAAAAGGCCGTAAAGGCGAGTGAGAATGCAAGGCCGATGGACAAAGGGAGGCCGAGAAAACGCGAGGGGACGTGGCGATGGAAAATGCCGATCAACCTCGAACCGGTTACGCAAATAGACAAGAACCGGGAGCACCACGATCGCGAGAAAATTTCAGCGAATAAGGTTAGAATGCTAGCCCATCCGATAACCTCACACGTCAAGATATAAGCGGAAGCCACAGATAAATGAGTACAGAGTGCAAACACAGCAATCTTTACACAAAGGCAAAGTATAGGCGAGACAGAGCACAAGACTTATCTTGCTTGGGCGACAGGCCGAAGTAGTAGAATGAAGGACAGTACACGATCTTCGGCATCTTCCGTAATCGGAAGTAGGGTGGGCGTCACGTGACTATCTTATGCCTGCATTTGCCACAAAACTTCGGCCTGACAGAGCTGGAAAGGAAGTGCAATACAGAGAGAAACAAGTGAGGGTGAGAAAAACCACCAAATGACTCTTGAGCCCAAAACAGCAGTTGACAAAGACACTAGAGAGACAAATTGTCAGTTACACAACAGTCCAGCTGATCATGCTAGGCACTTTGAGGACTATCACCTCACTGTGGTTTCGAAAAAAGAAACGTACGACATAAAACAACTACCTAAACTGTTTACATGTGTCATAATATGAAAACTGAACTGCTCGTATCAGGAGGGAATCTGAACTTTCACATTAATTTACAATGGTACCAAATAAGAATCATTTGTAGAATACTGCATCTAACGTTCTAAAAACAAACGGATGACAACTCTGATCTTATTTTTTGAGGAAAAAAAATTCTATACATGGGCTTATCTGCATCAGAAACATTGTATGAATATTATCTGTGTGAACTGGACCAATATCCAATGAAGAGTAGAAAAGCTTATTATTTTTCTCAACCACAAAGAAAGAGTGGAGCCCAAGATATGAACTTTGTAATCGTCCTGGGTTCACTCAAATCAGCCATGCTGCGTGTACGTGACAGCAATCCAAGAACAATTCTCCCATTTGTTTGTTCTTCAATTTCATAGATGCAATCACATTTTATATACTTAGTTTTAGGTGACTTTAAGGAGAGGGAGATTGTATTTTTGATGCAAAGAGCTTAGAACAAACACTGTTATGACATGTGTCAGGCAGTTGGAATTTCATGTTTGTTTTTATGCCAAAACAGTGTTTTGATATTAGCCCAAACTAAAAGGTACTCAACTGTATACTCAGTAAAAAGTTCACGTTTCATCCTTTCCATTGATACACAGCAATAGGCTTACATGTTTGTATAAAGAGGCATAAATGAAATAGAAAAACCACAATTTGAGAGAGACAAGAGGAAGTAGAGAGGGAGGAAGGGACATGGGGAAAGATGGAACCTGAGTGAAGCCTGGATCAAGATTAGGTTTCTTGCACAATTCAAAACCACATTCAGTACATTTATAAATCATATTTCATTCTGTTTCAGTATGATCATAATGACCAGCTGTTTACAAATAATAAGCGTGAACAATAACTGTATACTGTGTACTATGGCGAACCTGAAAATATGCGTTGTAATTAAAAGAAAGATTCCAACACATGCGCACATATAGTGAAGATTGAATAATTCTGTTCAAAGTGATTAACCAGCAGGTTCACTTCAAACCTAAGAAACATTATATGTTCTTCCATATAAAAACATTCATATAAGAAAATTCCTGATGTTACTTACCCCAAGGAGCATGGAGAATGAGCCAGTTGTTGCGAGCACAGAAGTGAATGATGGTAGCCATTGTCATGGTTTTGCACACTGCCCTTGTTACCATCTAAGCAACATGTCAAAGATCTAGTAAATTGATGACTCTTCATTTTATCTTTCCACATAAAACTGATTGAACAGCATTTGTCTGAGTAGAAAAAAATGGGGAAAAAAAAGGTATGATCTTTGAAAGCTTTCAGGACAAAAATAATAGTAACATGCCATTTTATCTCAACATCAACTTATCATTAGGATGTAAAAGTCAGAATGGATCATGCTCTTCACAGTGGCAACAATCACGTCAGCCATTACATCAAAAGCAATGACACAATTCACACAAAACTGGAAGGATACACAGCAGAAATCGAGGAGCAGGATGATCAAAATTCAGATGTTTCAGACAGTCTATCACCTCTAGGGCTGGCCTCCGTACCATGAAACATGTTTCATTGAAGGTCTTGGCCTGCAAAACACATCCATACAAGCACTGTCTACTACTTTTTTTTCGTTTGCTTGTATATTTCTCTTATTTACTTTCATATGATGGGATAGATAATTTGCTCAACAACAACAACAAAAATTTAACATAAAACTGGAATGGTGTGCCATTCCATTTGTTCTAAAGTATGAGCATAAATGAACCCCTGAAGTTCAGCTTAACATGTCCAGCTATGCTGGCCTGTTAGTCATATTACATTGCTGTAACTACAGTGTAAGACAGCAGACAACATAACAGAGAAAAAAAAAGTTATTTCCCTTCTCTTCCCATGAGTATGTGCACAGATACTCTCAAGCTAATTTTTTCTCTTACACAGATCTGAAAAAAAAAAAACCAACAACAACAGTCCAACAAGCCCGTGCAGACAAAGCAATTCCTGAGGTAAGTCCACCTATACCTTCAACTACGTATGCTTCAGTCAGTAAATCAGTTCCTGGTGATATTAAGAAGCAAAGTCAGGATGAATCCCCCCATACCCCCCTTTCCCCTTCAGTTTTTACACAAATCTGTTGAGGCTAACCCTCTAAAAACAAACAAACAAAATAAATAAATAAACACTGGGAAGTTATGCCCAGAGTACCTGACGTGTGAACTGCTGAGACAGGCCCTTCTGGAACAGCTGTTTGACCTCATCCTCTGGCACGGTGTAGAACATTCCCCCTCCTGAGCCAGTGACTGGTGGGTCTGAAAACATCATCACCATCTGAGTGTCTGGCACTGGACTACCTGGTGTGTGCAAACAGGATACAAAGATATTTTCATTTCCTGGTACATATCGGTGTAGAATCAAAGGCGCAGGTGCGTTTCACATTTTATTTGAGACACTCTGTTTGAGTGTGTGTGTGTGTGTGTGTGTGTGTGTGTGTGTGTGTGTGTGTGTGTGTGTGTGTGTATGCGTGTGTGTTTGTATGTATGTGTGTGCTTGCGCATGTGTGTGTATGCGTATGCCTGTGTGTATACATGTGTGCGCTAGGATTCCTGTTCTGCTGAGTTTATATCTGGCAACGAGAGAGATGGTGTCGAAATTTTTCTGCTGCAACAGACTTTTATCTATCATTGGCCCAAAGGCTTTCACCTCACTGTGAGCACTATCAAAAGTTGCACAGTGCATGCAACTTGCAGTCAGCTACCATGTGAACAATACAAAACACAGGTTAGCCTCTGATTGTGAGGAATTTAGGCGCACAAAATAGCCATGTGTGACTTTGGTGGAAGGATTGTGACATGCTTTTACTTCCTTTCACGACAAGTTCGCATATTCACTCACAATGCAAAACAGAGAAATATTACTTCTTTAGTGGATTGTAGTATCAATTACATTTCCCAAGATCATTTATGTTTCCCAGGATCTGCATCAATTACATTGCCCTGAAAACTTCATCATCATGTTGGGTGCCTATCTATATGTAGCTGTCATGAACTCCATATTCCTGACTTTGGCATCTCATCAATGCACTTGGCACTTGCCCCTGCTACTCCCCTCTACCTTTCTTCCCTGAGAATACAATATTTTCCATCATAAAAAGAGCGCCTTGTGATTTTGCATCAAGATTACCACGCATCCATCAAATCCAGAGAATTTTCTTTTTCACTGACCTCTGGTGTTTGTGTTTGTGTGTTTGTATGTTTTTTCTTCTTTCAAAATGCCCTTTTCATGGTTGTATAGCTTTGTTGTTATTGTAAGAGTGTATGTCATCTGTGTGTGTGTGTGTGTGTGTGTGTGTGTGTGTGTGTGTGTGTGTGTGTGTGTGTGTGTGTGTGTGTGTGTGTGTGTGTATGTGTGTGTGTAGTGAGTGTGTGTGTGTGTGTGTGTGTGTGTGTGTGTGTGTGTGTGTGTGTGTGTGTGTGTGTGTGTGTGTGTGTGTGTGTGTGTGTGTGTGTGTGTGTGTGTGTGTGTGTGTGTGTGTGTGTGTGTGTGTGTGTGTGTCCCCCAGTCTTATCCTTTTCTCTTGTCTGTTCAGGACAAAAAACTAATCAATACCACAATCAGAACATTCGTATTCGTTATCAAAACTATTCCTTAAACTGAACTTGAGTTATTATGAAATGGTTTCATGCAAGATGATACACAATGTTTTATTCATATTGATTTCTCAATCAATTCATTTTTGCTTAGTGACAACTAAAAGAACAAACAGCTAACATGTAATATACAATCTACAAACCCACACTTTGGAGCTTGCCCATGATGCCTACTCACTGGATCGTTTTCTTCTGTCCTGTACGCTGTCTGTACATTCACAGTTCTCCGCTGTGCATCAGATGCTGCCTGAAATTGTTCCGCCAAACCAGCAAGATGCCGGCATGGCACTGCTGCCATGGGTCCTTGGCAGAGCAGAGGAGAATTCTGTGTCTGACTAATGACTCTTGTCAGGAAGCATTGCAGTCTGGCTCTGGCATGGCCTGAAACAGAATTAGAGGCTGAAGACAATTTCATCTTTTTCAGAAAACCAGTTTATTGCTTGCAATAGCGATCCTCAAGGAAAATGAACCTTAAGACATGAGGAATCCCACCTCTGGAGACAGAGTACTGTGGCTGAGTCACCTCAGAGGTGTTCAAGAAGACCTGTTCTGATCCAACATATGCAGGACACCACCTATTAAGCGCCTTACTGAGGAAAAGAATTGCTTTAGCCATGTATCCAGTATGAGTGTTTACCTTCTGGAGGGCGCCACCTCATCCATCCAACGACTGTCCCCAGGAACTTGCCTATAACAGTGACCTTGACAGGAACTCATCAAGGGCACAGACGTGGAGAGGAAATCCAATAATTATGGGGTCACCATGACAGCAGGGCATGAAAGGTCAGAGAATTTGAGACTTCTCTTAAAAATGCTGGAAGATGAGGATGAGGATGATGAAGATGATTCTATGGAGTTCCACTCAGGTCTGAGTCTACATGACAGGGCTGTATTCACTTGCTTTTATAATATATTCTGGCTACAACCAGGCCTGTGAGATACAGAGACCTGCAGAGAGTTAGTCAGGAAATTTGAGAAAACTATCAGTGATGCTTCCATCAAGTGGATGAAACTTGACTGTGTGGTTTCGTCTTTCTGAGTCCACAGCACACTAATCGGCTGGTAAAAACCTGTCACAAACCCCTAAATCCCACATGTATAAATGGTTCTGGTGGAAAATCAAACTCACAACTTCCAAGCCAGGAATCTGCGAAGCTAAACACAGCAGCAAGGCAGCTGGTGATGACATTCCTGCTTAGTTTCACACTTGTGGTGTGTCATTGTAAGTAGTTGTGTGTCCAATTGTACATTTTCCCTTCCACTTTTCATCTGTTGATCATCGTCAGAAGTCCTTTGTTCCATTCATTGTCAATTCACAAAGACAGCAAGTACTTTCTTTCTCTCCTGAAAGGCATTTTTGATCTCTTGGGCATGGCATACCAGCTGATCTGTGCTGCAGTGCTTCCTCTAAGTTGTATATCGCTGAACAGATTTTTCTATGCCAGCTATTTCAGCAGATCTGTTCACTATTCTTTCCATACCTTGCCAAGACACCCGAGGGGGCTGACTGGCTGGTTGCTGGATTTCTTGGCTTTGTCTGTCTGTGTCTTTCTCAAGTTTTTGATAAGTATGAAAATTACTTCTCACCATGATCTGGAATTTTACCTGTGATCATGATGATTAGTTGATGACTGAAAGGAGCTTCTGTCTGGATATTGGTCAGAAATAAAATTCTAAAAATTACCATACATATGCCTGGCACAGACAGAGCTGAACTGCCAAACTTGTCACTGTTAATTTATGTGGGTTTTTTTTTCCTCCAAAACAGAAGATCCAAACTACCACAATTTCATTGTAAATGGTGAATACACCGCAGATGCAAAGGGCTATAAATTCCCAGAGAATTTTTTTAGTTGTCCTTACCAAGGAAAAATCTGCATGTCCTATTTCTACTTGCTCTACTCTACTTCAGAGTAGAGATGGTGGATAAATCTAACCACCACTTATGCAATGAAGTCAGCAGACATAATTCAACAATGGCATGTTTACACAGGTGCAATGAACTAAAGGTATTAGCAAGTGAAATAAGGCATGGGACAAAATAAATTCATTCCACTATACATCTAGAGTTTATGGAAAAAAGTTTTCAAACGGAATAAAAGTGTGTTCAAAAAGGAAATACATAAGCAAAACTTGTCATGCTTCTACCATTCACACATTTGTGCATTGATTTCAGAAGACAGAATCTGTATGCTGCTCTCTCTCTCTCTCAGAAAGGAAATAGATGACAGTCGTCAAAACATAATCAAAATAAACCTTGGTTTAATATTGTGTGCAAGAATAGGAGGGCCGCTTATTTTAGAGCTAAAAATAAAATTAAACAGAATGACTCCATTGGTAATCATTTAAATTTGTTGATTAAAAGTAAAGATTATAAGAAGGTATTAAGAAAATCAGAAAGAATTCACAACAAAGAATGGCACAAAGAGATTAGGTGTTTAACTTTAAGGACAAAGCAACCAAAAGAGTACTGGGCAAAAATAAAAGGAAAAACAAATGCGTCATGTCTTATTGGTTTGAAAGAACTTATGACCACTTTAAAAATATGAATCTTAACGCTGATGATGATGGGGTGGAAGATGATGTTGAATATGATATAAATTTTGATCTCGAGTTTTTGATAGACCAATCGAGGATGTAGATGTAGAATCAACAGTGCAGAAATTGAAAAATGGGAAAGCTCCAGGATGACAGGATTATAAACGAATATATTAAAAACAGCATGCCCTTAATGACAACAATTTATCGTAAACTTTTCAATAAAGTTCTTAACTCAGGTGTGATTCCTGAAAAATGGGTAGTGGGACTTGTTCTACCAATCTACAATGGGAAAGACAATAAAGACGACTGTGACAATTATCGTGGAATAACACTGCTTAGCTGCGAAGGTAAATTGTTTACAACGATTTTGAATAATCGATTAACTGATTTTCTTTGAAAGTAATAAGCTGCTTTCTGAAAGTCAGGCTGGTTTTCGTCGTGGTCATTCCACACTGGATCATTTATTTGTTTTGAAAAGCCTTGTAGATATTTGCGCTGTTAAAAAAAAGCAATTGTTTTGTGCTTTTGTTGACTTTAGGAAGGCTTTTGATTCTGTGTGGAGATTGGGACTATGGTAAAAACTTGTAAAGCAAGGAGTGAATGGTAAGATGCTCCAGCCAGTCCAGGTGATTGTAAACATGTATCATCAAATTAAATCGTGTGTTTTCATAAGCGGTAACAAATCTGATTATTTTAGTAGTTATAGAGGTGTGTGGCAAGGAGAACATTTGTCTCCGCTTCTTTTTTTCTTTCTTTTTGAATGACCTCGAACAATATTTTTCTGAACACAATTGTACTTCGTTAAATATTGATTTAGATCTTCCTGATGAAGACTTAAGCAGTTATCTTTGTTTTATTTTGCTTTTGTATGCTGACGACACTGTTTTGCTTGCTACCTCATGTGATGCTTTTGCAAAAAGCTCTTACTGCGTTTAAAGAGTATTGTATTGGATGGAAACTAACTGTTAATAATGTACAGAAAACTAAAGCTGTGATATTCAATGGACGTAAGAATAATAAACATGTGTTTAAATTTGGTAACGAAGTAATTGAAATAGTAGATAGTTTCAAATATTTGGGAATCTGTTTTAGTAGATCTCTGGTAAATTTCATAAATGTAAAAAACATAGGCATGATCAAGCACAAAGTGCAATGTTTCATTACTCCAAGTCGCTCGAAATCAAAAATTACCCGTGAATATTGTTTTCGATCTATTTGAAAAGATGGTTGTACCTGTGCTATTATATGGCTGTGAAATATGGGGTTATGAAGATATCAAAATCATAGAAAGCTTGCAACTTAAGTTCTTAAAGCATTTACTCCAACTTAATCGCAGTACCATGACAGAGTTATTATGGGGGGAAACTTGGGATTTATCCGTTGTCTGTGCAAATTAAAACCCGTATGATCCGATTCTGGATCTCACTAGCAAATCAAACGGATAATTATTCGAGTAAAATATATTGTGTTTTATATGACTTGTATAAAAATGGTATTTATATGTCTGGGTGGATAAAGTGTATACAAAGCATTTTTGTAGAAACAGGCTATGATTGTATTTGGGAAACACAGCAGTTTTCTAACAAAAGATCGTTATGTAGAAACATTTCTTTATCTTTGAAAGATAACTATGTACGTTCGTGGAATAGAGTGTTACATTCAAGTAATAAATGCCTATTCTATAGAAATTATAAAGCAGATTTCAAACGTGAAAATTACATTGAACAATTACCTGATCTATATGTATTTCCCTTAATTAATTTCCGATGTAGTAATCACAAACTCATGATTGAAGTAGGAAGAAGACTTGGTCTTGCCCGCGAGGAACGCTTTTGTAAAGATTGTAAACAAGATGTTGGAGATGAATTTCATTTCATTATGGAATGCCCAAAGTATGAAGAATTACGAGTACGTTTTATTCCCAGAAAGTATACGAGTGTGAAATTTGTTTACAACCTGTGCAGACTATTCTCGGCTGGCAAGAATGTTCTTTAAAGTTGAGTAAATATTTAAAATTCAGCAAAATGGTGTAAGTTTATGATGACCAGCCTGCTCCATGTTTTAGTGATTATGCCATTACGCCTTTAATACACATAAAACGCTTCCTGCACTTTGCTTAGTCATTTTGTGTCATGTTGAAGTGGATACATTGTTTTTTCTTTTGTTTTATGTCCTCCATACCCCCAAGAGGTGACAGGATAATTAAATCTCTCTCTCTCTCTCTCTCTCTCTCTCTCTCTTTCTCTCTCTTCAACTCATCACAGTCGAATATAAATCCGTTTCATAACAATCACATATAATAAAAGGTAATGGGAGTAGATCTATGATTTGTGCACTGATCAAGCACAGTATCTGCATTTTGCTCAATTTTTTTTTTCTTTTTCACAGAACCTGCCTTGTCTCCATTCAATAGTTCTCTGCTGCTGGAGCTCCATTCTGAGAAAAACCTCAGGGAAAGGGAAGAAGGGAGGAAGACAGGATGAGAGGATGGTGGTGTGGAAATGAAAAGAAGGGAAGGGAATAGGTCTGCATGAAAGATCATGCTCTATGCTCTGTGTCACACAAATGCACACACACGCAGGCACACGAGTGCTCGCACACACATGTAGTGACACACACACACACACACACACACAGTGACACACACACACACACACACACACACACACACACACAAACGCGCGCACACACACACACACACACACACACACACACATAAAACAAACGCAATGTGTGCAAACATACTGGAGGGAAGATGCATGCACATATGCACAGAGACTTAAGCCTACAGTATATGAATGTGCGCACACATGCACACATACACACACACTACAAACAGAAAGGCAATCAGTACACAATGCAGGGAAAAAATGCAGACAGTGTCTGTAAGACACAGGAGGGAAGTTCTCAATGACATTTTGCAGCAGGAGTTCATTGGAACAGCCATCGTCATGGGAAAGATGTGGTTCGCTGAAATGGGGTTGTAAAGGTTACATCCGCCTTTTGAAGATGCTACATGGTTCAAAGCAGAGTCACACAGGTGTGTCCAGCCTTGAAACTGTGATTTCTGTCCGCATGGATGTTGTGGTTCTCCAAAGATGCCTTTCATAGAGGCAAGGTGTGGAGAATTCTCGCTTGCTTGACAAGTGTCAGCATTTCATAGCACACCTAGCTGCCTGAGCAGGGCTTGGAACAGGCCAGAATTAGCAAGACATCTTGGGGCTATCTCTAAAGTCTTATTGTCCTGTGATTGGTTCATGAAAAGAAGCAACATTCTCTGACTGGTAAAGAAAATGATCAAGACACTGACCCTTCAACAATAAGTGTTTATCCTGCACTCTGAAGTGATCGTTTATCTTCTTCTTCTTCTTAAAAGACTGGTTCACTCAAAAATGAGTAGGTCACCAGCGCCTGTTGAGTGCTTGTAAGTCATCAGGTCACAGTGCACTGAAAAAGCTCCCCAGTGCAAGTATCCTCTCCACTGATAGCACATGATTTTAAAATTTTTTCATCCAGCGGTGTATGGTGCAGTGGACACAAAGATGTTCAAGAGTCAGCTTGATATACTGTCAGTGTAAAAATACCATGTAAATAAGCATACTATAGGAGAAAGACCACTTTATTCTCAGAAATGATTTGGTAACCGAACCATAGCAAAAGAGTTTGCCTCATTTACAAAAATGGCAGCATAACTTTCAATGAACTGAGGCAAACGAGCTAGACAGTAATACCTGATGCTGTTGAATAACGGTGTTCAACCTGTTGTAGCAGACAACAGTCAGTCTGCAGACTCAGAAATCACTGTCGAATACGTGGATATATTATTACTCTGGACTTTGTATCCAGCCTGGGGGATTGTGACTGTGAGATGGGCCCAACGAGTGTGAGGGAGAGAGGCACAGGTAGAGAAGGGGTGCAGTAAGTCGGAAGAAGTCAGTGTTCTGTTCAACTGGAGTGCATGGAAGAGGGCGTGGCTGTGGGGCCAGAGAAATGTTACTTTCATGGGGAATTTTACTGCCTGCAAATAAAAACCAGCCCCACATGCCTGTTTTTTACCAGAAACCCCAGGCTTACGATGATGATGATAATGATAATCTTTATTTTCAAGGGAAACAGATACGCAAAAACACATGCTTTTTTTTCATTCAGCACTTGCCCCACTATGGGACTAACTAATATGACAGCAACTAAAACTAACAATACTTTTAACAAACACACATATCTTCATAAATACATTCAAAAGAGCTGTTCCTCCTTTAAAATAACATTTGAGGTGTAGATGACTTTAAAGGGGAAAAAAAAAAAAAGCGAATGAAAACAACGAACAAGAATAAAGAAGAAAAAAATCAGCACACAAAGACTCAGAATAAGCGATTCTCCTATTGAAGGAAAGAGGGCGGGAGGGGGGGGGGGGAGGAGAGAGAGAGAGAGAGAGAGAGAGAGAGAGAGAGAGAGAGAGAGAGAGAGTTATATTCCTTTTGTACAATACTATTACTAATGTACAAGCTGCTAAGGATGATAATTTGACAACTACAATGCATGAATTATTGAATAATACCAACATTTTCTTTCTTTCTTTTTTCATTTTCATGATGTGGTTACAAAGCAAGATGAGAACGAACAGTACTACAATCAGTTATCACTTAGATATGAATTCCTAGCATCAATAATCGTAACACTTATTTATCATGATAAGTGTATGTGTGCATGTGTATGTGCATATGTGTGTGTGTGTGTGTGTGTGTGTGTGTGTGTGTGTGTGTGTGAGAAAGAGACTGAGAGAGAGAGAGAGAGAGAGAGAGAGAGAGAGAGAGAGAGAGAGAGAGAGAGAGAGAGAGAGAGAGAGAGAGAGAGAGAGAGAGAGAGAGAGAGAGAGAGAGAGAGAGAGGTGCCATCATAATCTTCCTCAACCCTCCCCATCTTCTTTTTTCTTTTTCTTTCTTGAACTATTGATACACTACCCAAGTCTAGAATAATTAATTAAAATGACATCAATACGCAGCCGTAAATTTGAAGAGAGAGAGACAGAGAGAGACAGAGACGACAGAGAGAGGGAGAGCTCAGAGGGATTATTCTTATCCAGAATATTACATGATAAACATCACTATGGAATTTAAATAAAGAGCAACAATACATCAAATTGATATAATCAACAGTAATCAGAACACACTGTTATCACTATGTAGTTACAGTGCTTCAAGAAATCAAAAGTATTAGGACATCAATCAATTAGTCACAATGCACCAATAAAATCAGTGATCACAACATTCATTCATCATGATATAATTACAATCATTAATGAAACCAATGGTAACCATATCTCTTATTCATCATTATCTGGTTTTTAAAAAATCAGTAAAAGGAAGCAACGCATCAATTTAAATTCAGCAAAACAGAGGGTGTGCCCTGATATGTATTTTTGTCCCTAATATATCAGTCTGCTGTGAAATGTGTAAAAAAATTTTTTATTTTAGTTGTTCCCTGAAGGATTCTGCATTTTGAGTGCATCGGAAATATAGTGGAAGTGAATTCCAAACCATACTTCCAGAGTAAGACAAGCTTGATTTAAATAGATCTATTCTAGATGTGTGGGAACGTGGAATTTGGTTGAATTTAGACTGAAGAGTTTGTGGTGCTAAACCCAATGCAAATTTTCACATAAGTAAACAATTGTTAACAGCTAACATTTCTTTCAGTGGAAGAGCCCCTGCTTTAATATGATCCCCTTCACTAAGATTAGATGATTTTAACAGAACTACTTTAAATTAATGCTCTTTTACAGACACTCTCTTGAGGTTTGGCATTAGCACTAGCAGAATCAAACAGTGTTGAACAATAACTGACTGAAGGAGAGAATATGTGCATGTACTGATGTAGGAATAACTTCCTGGCATGAAGGTTTAAGAAATGCTTAATACTGCACAGCTAATATGTTTGTCTGGATATTGAATTACTTACACTGCAATGGCGATAAGACCAAGAAAGATTATTATCAATATATAATAGATGCCTGATCATTGACAAAAACAGATGAAGGCTGAGTGATTATGTTTAGTCTTCTTTGCCTTGTTGTTATCAGCATTAGTTTTGTTTTATTAGGATTCAGAGACATGTGGTTTACACTGCACCAATTACTTAAGATCAGCATTCTTCTGTAATGAAGTGAAAAACAGCTTCTAAGCTGGAGCTACTTGTATGGACAGTGGTTTCATCACAAAAGAGCTCACATGAATCTTCAATATAAAGAGGGAGATCAAAATTTATATAAACTGAGAAAAGCAACAGGCCTAACACAGAACCCTGGGGTACACCATGTTGGATAGGTAGCTTCTCTGATGACTTGTTGTTGACACAAATGATTTGTTGACGGTCTCCTAGGACTGGTGTGTTTAGCTGGAAGATATTTCCTATTATACCATATCATAAAAGCTTCCAGCATAAGTTTGTGGTCAATTACATCAAAAGCCTTTGCAAAATCAACAAACACAATAAGCAGGAACTACACATTATTACCCATGTTTTCAGCAGTATCACACATTCAAGTACAAACTCCATGCGTGCAGTTACAGACGTACACTTGATCTTTAAGTAAGGCTGGAGGATCTTCTGTTTCTTTTTTCATGTGCCTGCAAAACCAAATAATCAGTTACATACAGTTGTATGCACAACTTCCGTGCCTCACTTGAACTACAAAGAAGAGCTTGAAGCAGAAGTCACATTGTGAATCTGAATCTGTCTTGCATCCGTTTCTTTGCAACAAATACTACCCTCGCCTCTAAAAAAAAATCCATCCTCACTACGGCAAGCAAGTCACTTCAAGAACTCTCACATGAAAACTTGTCTCGGTGCTGATAATAACAGCAGATGCTTCTTACCAAGGACCATCTGGGACTGGAATAAGCTCCCTTCAAAAGCTGCCTTATCCCCCACACTTGACACACCTTCATAGGAGGGTATCAAGCCTTGCCTAACTCACCTACACCACCCCCCTCTCCCCTGTCTCCCACCCCCCCCTCAAACCCTCCCCATCTCTGCCCAGCCTTGTAGCAGAGTTGGGCCAGCGAAGCCTGGTGTTGTGCAGGAGACCATTGTGGTGTCCACACTTCATTAAGTGGAGGTCTGAACAAAACTTCAAGGCCTCTCACCCCCAGTGCCCCACCCTTGCTCATATGTCCCTCCTCCCCCCTCCCTGATAACTGGGACAATCCACTCCCGCACCCCCCCCCCCCCCCCCCCCCCCCCCCACACACACACACACGCACGCACACACACACACACGCACACACCACAACCTCCACCATACCCTCCTTACTGTCCAACTTTAAACTCTGTTCTCTTTCTTAACGCTGCGCGCACCCGTGTATGACAATAATGATCGGTTTTCCATCGATGGTCATCAACGGAAGAAGATGATGATGATGTGTCCAAGCGCGCTTGCACTAATTGCAGGCCTCGGAGTCAAAGAGATGGGTCTGCATTTTTCCTCTTTATTTTTGTCACCCATCTTGATCACGTTGGAGATGGAAGCTGTCAGCCAGTCATTTGGTGGTAGGCTAGCTGTCAGTTAGTCAATAGGGACGTCGCCCATTTGTGGGAAATGGGCTGGGGATTTTTCAATATATTTGCTCATTAACCCCTATTTTTTTTTTTTTTTGACTTGTTGTCCTCTTTTTCTTGACCTCTAAAAAATCGTCAATACTATACTATTAGAACGAAGCACTGACAAACAGTGAAACATACCAGGTGCGTGTCTCGCGCAGAACATCTTGCCAAAAACTATGAACCTTCTTTCCAATTCCAACCGCTCTGATGGGTGCTCCATCTTTGTTTGTAGAAATATGGGTAAAATTTATTTTGTAATTTTTTTTGTTTTTCTGGCTTAATTTTGTAACTAAGATCCAGTTTAAAGATGAACAGAATGAGTTTGATTTAGCAACGATACTTATCGTAAAAATCAGTGGCAGGTGCACGATTAACATATGAATCGTACCAAAACATTTGACGATGAGCTCGAAAGGATTCACTTTCTTAAATCATGACCTTCCTCGCGAATATTATCAAATAAGCTCATTCGTCTCATGAACTATACGACCTGTGTGTATTATCCATTAATCCTTCGTAATTTTGCAAATGATACGACTAAATGTGACTCTATATCTGTCTAAAAATGGAAATATTTTATCCTTTCGAACCTCAAAATTCTCGACGCCATTTTCTAGTGAATTGTCTTCTGCGATGGCGTATCCTAATGTGTTTGTATGTTGATTACGTTGATCTGTTGGCTGCGTTATTTTAATTCTGAAATTAATTGGAGAGAATAGCTGGTAAGTACAAGTTTTGTTGCATTTTCTAGAGCATCTGTGTCACAATATTGTGTATATTTCTTCGCACATGTTTGGATTTGGCGCGTAGACTAGCTGCGCTGCTGCGAGTGACACACAATTCCTATTTTTCCGTCTGCATTCCCTTTAGTTTACACGCACATTCAGACGCTATCCAGATTTCATTACTCACTCAGACATTGTTACCGGGTATGCGTCTGGCGCCCTCTTCTCCGACCAGTGCGTTACAAAGCAAAGAGATGCATTTGACCAGATAACAGAACGCAGTAATAACGTACTCGCTGGCACAATTGTAATCAAGTCATAGCTAACAGACATGATTTTGATCAGTTCACGATTCAGATTAATACACAGGTAGATCGAATGAAAACGGTAGGGTCTAGATAACTTTAATTGATTTTTGTTTCCTCAAAAAAAATTCCATAGCAAACGTTTAAGACTGGGGTATGAGAAACGGGGGGGGGGGGGGGGGGGGGGGGGGGGGGGGGGGGGGGGGGGGGGGGGGGGGGGCACCTATCATCGCGTCTGCTGGCAGTGTGGGGGGCAGGGGTAGAAGGGGGAGGGAATGCACACATGACAGTGTTGCAAAACCAAGAGTCCTGGGTAAAAAACAAAAGGTTTTCAGGAGAAACCTGAGGGTCCCACAGTAAAGTTTTGATTTTTAAGACATTTTTAATTGTACAGTAATGCTATGCTCACACACTCGTCAGTTCCGTTAGACAAATTTTTAATAGTACAGTAATGCAATTCCAACACTCATCATCAGTTCTGCTAGACCAAGAAAGGAAGAAAGTTCTGGTTACTGTTACAATACTCGCGTGGTCCCAAAAATGGGGCCTGATAGGAAGTTTTGGATTTTTTTTTTATCCACCATTTGTGATTCAATTCATACCAAACACATGAAGCCGCCGATAGTATATGATGTACAGTTTTATGTCTAGGTTTTAGCCACAGTCGAACCAGTGCTGCTCTCACCAATGAAAAATAATAAATACTACCCTCCCCTTTCAATTTTTTTTTTTCATTTACCAGCTGGTATTTTTGTCGTTTTGGTTGTTTTTAAGTTAAACATTTCTGGATATAATGGAAAGGTGGTCACCCTGCAAACACGTATTAGGTCATATTTGCATGTAGCTGGCTTTTTTTTTTGTTTGTTTGTTTTTTTTGTTTGATATTTCGGGCTTCAATGGCTTGCTGAAAATGGCATGGTGGTAGTTCCTATTCTGTAAATACTGAAGAATTTTTTTCTCAGATGTTCGAAGGAAAAAAATTAGGGTTGACGGGAGAATGGGTTGGTCAGGTTTTTGTAGGGAGATTGTTTTTTTCCTTATTCCAGGACTCCCCACAGCTGCTTATCCTGGATCTAACTGCAGTTTTAAAGGATCCTAGAACACCCAGGTTACAAGTTAACAGGATTCCAACACACACACACACCCCCCCCCCCCCCCTAGTTCCAGGAATGTCACTTAATGTCTTCAGGAATGTTTGTAACTGTTAAGTTGCTCTTGCTTTTTATCGCCAGTTTCCTTTCATTTTCATTACAAGGCATCCAGGACATCATATTCTCTCTCTCTCTCTCTCTCTCTCTCTCTCTCTCTCTCTCTCTCTCTCTCTCTCTCTCTCCCCCCCCCCCTCCCTCTCTCTTCCTCTCCGTCCCTCTCTCTCTTCTCTTCCTCACAAACACACACACACACACACACACACACACACACACACACACACACACACACACATGCACGTAAGCACACACACATACAAGACACAGACAAATTGACAAAACTAAGTATTGAATTTGTAATATAATACATTCTCTCTCTCTCTCTCTCTCTCTCTCTCTCTGGCTTATGAATAAAGAATGTTTACACTGGTAAATCCAAGGTATTGAAATTTTTTAGAAAAAGAAATTGAGTTGAATTAAAAGAAATGATTTGAAAAAGAAAAGGGATTTTTGTTTAACCATGGGGGAAGAAAGAAAAAAAAAAAAAAGCTTTTAAATTCAAAATTAGCAGTGAAACCAAGTCTTTGTTTTGAAAAACTTCTATGAATTATGACAGATTTTTTAAAGTTGTCTAATCATAGACAAAGGCATTTTTTAAAGTTTTATTTGACGTGGTTTCTTCTGCTCCAACTTGCTTAGGCAGCCACCTTGATAACCTTTGAGCATCAGTGGCACTATTGTACTTAGAGCGGGAGAGAGGAGAGGAGAGAGGGAGGGGGAGAGGAGAGAGAGGAAAACAGAGAGAGAGAGAGAGAAAGTGTTTATATTTGTCGTCCATTTCCACTGGCAGAGAATGGCCTGTTTTTCAGACAGGTGGAAAGGAATTTAAAGCATACATCATCTGTTACATAGTACATAAAAGAGAGCCTTCCCAATTTTTAAACTAAATGAATAGTTTTGGCTAGTCTGTGTTAAAATCTCTAGTTTGTGCCTGTGTGTTTTGAGTTTGTGAAGATGAATGTTCACTCAGACCATTGCTTTGATACTATGCATTACAATTTTTTACATGCTGATTCTGTATTGTACACTGGAAAGCAAAGAACTTGAATTCAGAGGCAAACGCATCACAGTTATGGCCTTGTAGATGTTCTACTTTGGCCTGAATAAGGTGACAGCCCTGAAATGGCCCTTTGCAGTCGGCTGGGCTTTAAGCAACATACCTTACCTTCTATCAAAAGCCACAATCTTTCTAGGTACAGCTGTGTGTGTATTCAGCAAATAAACTCTCACTGTCACCTTTACCAGTGACTATGAGAGATCAAGAGAGAACAGCAGACGACCAAGCGGACATGATACAGGACATTCGGTAGGCTCAGAGATTAAGTGCATCCTCTGACCCATGGACCCCCTCTGAAATATTAGAGTGCATTTCTTTTAGCCCAGGTGCTAAATATCTTGTACAAGATGCAGTTCCTGAACATATTCAGTGGGGATCCGTTTTACACAACATGCACAAATCTGGCAGGGTTCAAAATGCCCATATCCGATTTTCCTGACAAAGGGAATTGCCAGTTCCAGCAGTGTTAGAGTTCTTCTGCGCAGGAGTTGAGAACCTGATTTTGTTCTGGGCGGTTTTGTCTCAAAAAGACTGAAGCATGAGAGGACTACTAGTAACATTGGTGGTCAGCCGAACTTGTACACACACACACACACACACACACACACACACACACACACACACACACACACACACACACACACACACACACACACACACATACACATACACACCACACACACATTTACACTTATTAATGGAATATACCTGAAGGAGTACAAGTGTAAAATATTGTCACTTGCAGTTTTTTTTTGGTTGATAAAATATATGGTCTGACATCATATCACCAGCTTTGTCTTCTATTTGCTGCATGATTAGATACAAATGTATTGAATATTTTGATGTCTGTACAGTTTTGTTTGTTTGTGTTGTTTTCAAAAAGAAAATAGTTGTTAGGAAATAAGATTTAAATATGAACATAAAATGTACCTTGTCACCAAGAACTAAGCAATTTTTTTTGAAAAAAGAAAAAAAAAAAACATGCATGTTAAAACCAGTCCTGACTAGCTGATTTTTTTTTTTTTTTAAACAAGACCGTTTATGTGAACAGCACAAAGAAAAACAGACATGCTAGTAATGAAATCAGTCAATCATGTCATGCTCCTTACAGTTTTACCAACCACTATAGCCATGGCAGGGTGATAACCAAACATACACATGTCACTGAGTGGAATGAGGGGTGCTTGTTAAAGAATTTGTCAAATCTGTCTCATGAATATATGAATGCATGTAGGTTGTTTGTGTATTCTGTCCATTCTTTCTATCACTCACTCGCACCACCCCACAACATAACAGCATGAACAGGAATTAAGTGAGGAGTATACATTTAATATAACAATGAAAAGATGGAAATGACTTCTAGCACATGAACAGCATCATCAGTATGTAACTAATTTTTCTGTCAACATGTGTTTATACTCAAGCTCCATGGTAGGCAAGAATAGAATTCATAACTCTACTAATGACACAAAACAATAACAATAAAAGGAATTTCTCACATTAAAAAAAAAGAAATTAACAGGCGAGTCCCCCAGGACATAAATTAAATCCTTTTGAAATTCCAGTCACTGGTTAGGTGTGTTGCCGTCCAAACTGGAGTAGACTCGCGCGCACGCGCGCGCGCGCGCACACACACACACACACACACACACACACACACACACACACACACACACACACACACACACACACACACACACACACGCTTGCGCGCGCACGCACACACACACCAAACACTTCTTGTGGTGATGATCATCAATCACTTCAAGGAGAACTGAACTCAGTTGGGGATGCGTTGGTGACAGTCCACATGAAAACACTTCTTAGACTGGGCGCAGAAGCACTTGATCCAAAACAACTGGTCCCATTCCTGCGACTGGGCACAGGGGAGCAAGGTCCATAATGAAGAGCACTGGTCAGCCATCTGAAATTAAGACACCAGGGAAGACACAGGCTGCTCTGAAGGTAGACAGGCTATTGGCTGTTGAAAAGGAAGGCACTGGGGGAATAACTTAAGGCGAATCCTGGCCTCAGAGAAGACACTGGGGGAATAACTTAAGGCGAATCCTGGCCTCGGAGAAGACTGAAATTCCACAGCAGGGAGAAGAGGCCTAAGACAACACAAACACCTCCCTCCAGTGCACTCAGCCAGTCGTACCCAGGCCTCAAGTTGAAAACCCTGCAAAGTGAACACCACCATAAATAACTCAATCTACCCCAATTCAACACCAAAAGTATTGATAAATTAGTAAGAATAGAATCAAAACAAGCAACCAAACTCCGCAAAAACACACGAATGACCATACTGAACTGAACAACTTTCAAAAACAATCACAATATTACAACATCTGATAATTTTGGTCGAAAATGTATAAAAAAAAAAAAATAAAAATAAAATACTGTCAGTTACTTACGATTGTCCTACAACAGATCGACATGTTTAAAAAAATATTCTACCCTCTGGGGAGGATTAAACTTGCCAATACCCGACGAACAGTCAGAGACAGAGAGAAAACGCGGTAGACATGACTGCTTCAAACGCCATTACCTAAATCTGTGTTGAGTGTTGATGGCTGAAAAGTACTCACTATGGATATCAAATCCTCTCTGGCTATACAATCGGCGCAAATTCATGTTTGTGCGTGTGACAGTACAGTTTCTTCAAACAAAGTGAACAGAATGATAATATACTTGTGAGAAAATTCTCAAATTAGTAGGCAAGTCCAATTCTGTTCAATATTCTATTGAAACAGTAGAAAAGGAAGTAAATAAATGAACTGATGTGTGAACAAACTGCAAAAAAAAGACTACATTTAATAACCGTTCTTTTTTATCATTACAACATAGTAAAGTACAAACACTTTAAATTTGCCATTACACTGAAAGTTAATGTAGAATAAGAGAAAGAAAGAAGCACTAAGGTACTATCTTATTCTAGTTGCGAAGTGAGATGATTGCAGGTGGAAATCTAAACAAATCTTAAATAAATGTTAGGGAACCGCCAAGAGAAACATGGACAAACGAGTCACAGGACAAATACGGCGCATTTTGACCTCATAGGTCTTCTTCAGGCAAGACACAAACAATATGACAAATGCTAAATGTCATTAGCTAACAGCCTCGTTTTCATTGAACACCTGCCTACCTTGCGCGCTGAAGAGATCTAAGCTAAGTGAAAAATTCGTTCATTTTCATTGTCCTATTTGTTTGTGTCTTGCCTGAAGAAGACCTAAGAGGTTGAAACACACCGTGTTTTTGTCTTGTGACTCGTTTGTCCACATTTCTCTGGTGCTTCGCTAACATTTATTTAAGATTTATCATATTCTAGGTAAATTGAATAATGAATTTATTAAAGATAAATGAATACATAAGATGAAATGAAGTAATTAGTAAGTAGATAACAAACAAAAAGAATAAGTAAATGAGTAAATAAATCATGAAAGAATGAATGAATCAATCAATGCAGCATCTGAAACAGTGTGGAAAAAATCTTTGTGAGTCTGGATATTGGGTGGGACATGCAGTTATCAGAGGATCTTATATGGCAAGGTAGGTTCACTCAAGAATTTGTGTCAGTTTTGTGGTGTCGTTGAACTAGTAACTTGCTTATATAGAGCAACAGCTTTTTGGCTGTGTCAGTGAAAGGTTGACAGACAAAGCAGTCAGCTTCAGTGCAGTTAGGTTCCACTTTCCTCCACCCTTTTTTAACTTACACCTCCAATCTCAAGTTTTGATTTTATCAGAATAGTATTTTAGCAGCTCAGCGCTGTTAATCCTCTGCATTTGTTTCGCCCGTGTCCGGCTGCTCTGTTTGTCTCCCCTGGTGTTCGCTACTGCTACAACCGGCTGCACGTGCTGTGTTACTTTCCTTCACACTGCGACCTTGTTTTAAGTTAAGGCTGGCCAAAATAAATGGGCATCCCTGAGAGGTGTCCTATGAATCTTAGCAGTAGTATGAGGTGTGGGAAACAATTCATCCACAAAAGTAGGGCCGTGAACTGACTGCATTACATTGATTTCTCAAAAAAATGCAAATACTAGGAGCAGTTTTTGGCAGAAAAAAAAATGCAAATGCAGGAGGGTTAACTAAGACAAATCGGGCTCTATTAAAAGGTAAAAGTGTCAGCAAAATACTGATTAGACATTGTCATTGTGCTTGGTCAGCAGCAAGTGACCTACTTCCGTCACTTTTAAATGTACATGATATAGTGAGAAGGGGGGTCAGAGATGTTTAATGTCAGGCCTCTGGCCGATAACATTAGAGCAATAGCACAACAGAGAGATCATTTTGATTGAATAAACTGCACCGTAGGTTAAAGGCTTTGTTAACAAAAGTAGATGACCGTAACAATTCAAGCATACATAGCTTACTGAAGCACTTTGGCTGAAAAAAATTGTTTCTTATTACATGGTGCATCAGACAGACAAGTACAAAATGTAATTCAGTTTCTGGTATGTATTTGCAGAATGGACACAATTTTTTCAGTATCACTGTTCGCTATATACCTGATGAAGCAGGAGAGAGAGAGAGCAAAATGAAACAGAGGCTGAGAAAGCAATATACAGATTGAGAAAAAAATATAATTCAGTACAGGAATGTATGTAAATAGTGGAGGTTTTGGTGTCATATCAATCTCCAACAGTGCTACTGTATAAAAAAAAAAAAAAAAAAAAAAAAAAAAAGCCCACCTTGGTTTCTTCATTGACTCTTCAGTGAAACAGACGTTACGAAATTCTGTCAGATCAGCTGCTATGGAAAGTTCACTCGAAAAGTTCCTTTCTGAACATGTCACCAAAAAAAAGGCAAAACGCTTGTCACTTCCTGCATCTTCCAAGGCCGGATTACTGAAGCCTCCCCCCCCCCCCCCCCCCCCCCCCCCCCCCCCCCACCCCAATTAACTCTTCTCTTCATCCGCAGCAAAAGATCGAAAACTCTGCTGTTCGCCTTATCGTCAAGGCTCCAGATTGTTAACATTGTACCCCTTGATTTCTTTTTAATTGTTGCAACTCCATTGGCTCCCTGTTTCCGCAAGTCTTAATTATGAGATAGCCTGCATCTGCTACAAAGTACAATATTGGCTCAGCACTGTCCCTGTTAATCTTCCTGATCTAGTTCCCTTGTTCACACTCTCACACACTGTTCATTCTTTGTCTCTCAACTTTTTGGGCTAAATGGTTTCAAATATAAATCCATGGTTTCCATTCCTTTTGGGTTTATGGCCCCCTTCTCTGAAACTCTCTTCAGTTCAATATTAGACGTTCTACTACTGTTGCATCTTTCGAATCCAATCTAAAAACCTGTATTTTCAAACAGCATTCCTAGGTGCAGAGTCTTCAAGGTGTTTTGTAGTTTGTTTCCAGTCCATTTGTAAGATTATGAGTAGATGCTGTGTGTGTGTGTGTGTGTGTGTGAGAGAGAGAGAGAGAGTATGTGAGTTAGAATCGAAATATGTCCTTAGACTGATGCCTTGGTGCATCACTGCTCCAGTGTTTTGTTCTGAAGAGCTGTATTGTAAAGTTCAGTGCAATTCACTGAGCACATTAAACCTAAAATTTAAGCACTGTTCTTCATTCTTTTTTTAATTTTCGTTTGGAATTGCAGGAGAATCAACTATGCAAAATATTTTTTGAATATTTATAAAGGTATGTCCTGTGCCCTTTTGTTCTGGTCCATGAGGTAAATAATACAACACATGGCTTACAAAGCTTCAGGATGAATGTCTTGATGAAATCAGAATGATAATTCTAATGATGCTCAAATGAAAATGTAATGAAAACACATAGTTCTGAAAGAAACTGTTAATATCATAGTAGTGGTGAAAAGACTAAAACGTCACTTTTTGCATAATATGTATTCAAATTTCACTTTTTTTAATCAGTGTTTTTTTTCTTTCTGTGTGTGTCGCAGGTTCAATCTGATAAAGACAAACTCAACATCTGAGGACATTGGGTGAAGAGGAGCCATTTATTAAAGGGGGGAGGGAAAGTCATGAATACAGGTGATCCCTCTATTGATGAAGAGAATTCTCAGAGTTGCTACAGTGATTCGTCATCTATCCCATCATCCTTATCTGACTGCGACGGTGTCCCTCTTTTGGATCTGCCCTTTTCAGTCCCAAACAGTTCATTTGGTCAGGATCTGAGGTGGTTCATAGCACAGGACAAATCAGAATCAGGACTTGCCAGTGTCGAGGATGGAAACAGCCTGCCTTTGTCTCTTGGAACCACCTTGAATCCAAGTCATTTGCAAGGAGTGGGTGCACAGCCAAGTCTGCGGGAATCTGTAAAGCTTGCCTCCTTTGAAAGAGACTTGCTACATCTGACTGAGGAGGAGCTGCTTGCTTCATCCAGTGCACCAGACCAACTTGAGTCGGTAAGGTTCAGGTTGCTCATCACTTGCTTGGACTATACATGTACCAAATGGTTCGCATTATAATTCACGGTGTCTATGTTTTTTGTTTGTTTTGAAAGTGAGGTGCTTTGAACCAACAGTCCACTTATCACCAGTATGCAGTCAAATCTAAAGTAGATTAATGAGCAACACAGCTAGTTTTGTCAGCGTTAAAACCAGGAAAATACTGCTAAAAATGCTGAACAGGAACTTTGAATGTGTGAATGCTTTGGGTTGAATTTTGACTGTAAAATGCATTGTGTGTTTCTAATTATCTGTTAAGAATGTAGACTGACGGTGATACATTTAGACTGACAGAGATAACGTTTCATTTTGATTTTACATTTATTACAAATTCACAGAACAAGAAATGAATGCTGAGGGGGTGAGGGTGGGGACTCAAGGTAGAAAATAGATGTTTAAGAAGTGATCAGTGAATTAAATGCAGAGGTATAAAACATAGCTTTTGAAAATAAAACTAAGAACTATTGCATGTTTTCTTTACTTACCGGTATATGTCTGTCCCCTAAACCAGGGTTCACTCTGGACATTCAATAAGGTTATCTGTCTAGCCTTAATTTTTTCTTTGTAGACATTTATTCAATGAAGGGTTGTTTTAGATAATTGAAATCATATGTATTTTAAATCTTGCACTGCATTACAGTATACTCAGACAGGTAACCGTCTGCCAGTGAAATAATGACATCCGAGGACCAGCTTGAATATTAGAGGCATTATTCATACACTAGGTTAGCAAGTGTGTATTTTAAAATCTATCCCTGTGTATTGCTGTTTTGTCCTTCTTCCTTTAGCAAGCACAAGAATATATTGATATTCCAACTTACTTTCTAATGTCAGCATTTTCCTTAATTTGTTTTACAAATAGGGTTGGTTAAAGCTGGCATCATGTTTGCTGTGTTTGAAAAGAAGATAGCAAAGACTTTTTCCTAGATGAACATAATTTGAACTTTTTTGTGATTTGTCAGCGTAATCACAGACACATTTAAGAGAAGAAAAAAGGTAAATAAACTAAAGCAGGTCGGAAGTCTAACAATAGAACCTGTAGGATGTTCAGACACATGATCACAAATGCATGCATGCACATGCATAGAGGCATGTACACACATGCTCTTACTTGTGGGCACGCTCGCACATACACATATTAAGTGGTAATTGCTGAAGAAAGTGCAGGCATACTATTTTTGCTTGCAGAAGAAGGAACGCTCTTTGGTGAGGCAGGTCTGGTTGAAAAAACCCAAAAGATTCTTTATTTTCAACAGCAGAAACTGACCTAAACTGTTTATGCATCTGTGTTTATGGAGCAGGATGTTTATGGGTGGTAGGACTCTCTATGGTCAAACCTGTTATAAGACCTTCAGAATGTCCAGAAAATTTGGTCGTAAATTGGAGGGGTCTTATAATGGAGGTATGCACCGACAGTTGAAGAAACAAACACACTTTTCACAGATGAATTCTCCAAGCACAAAAAGTCGCAAGAACACTGAATGCATCATACTGAATCTTTGAATCTGGGTCTTGCCAACTTCATAACTTCGAGCAATCAGTATTGCAGTTTCACCACCTCCACGACCTCTTTTAATCACCTCCACTCTCTCTTCTAAGTTCAGAGGTGTTCTCTTTTGCGTTCCACATGTTTTGCCTACGATCTCCACCATTTTTTCTTTTAACAAAGGAAGCGACTCTTGATTGGGGCAGGTCTGCAGTTGTTTCCCTTGACTCATGGTTGTACATGAATGCTGTGATGGTCATAAATTTCACAAAAATGGAGGGTCGCTAGTCATGTTTTAGAGTAAGTTGCTTAAGAGGGGTCGTTTTAATAGTAAAATGCATTTGTGCAAAAAAAATTCAGTCTCAAATGAGAGGAGGTAAGACTCTTAACAGAAGGTCTTATGATAGTGGTTTGACTGTGCTAACTCTACTGTATTTTTAGTGTGGACCAATGCTGTTTCACTTAAAATGTTAGGTTTT